>OU343225.1:65978698-66578698 GCA_910596185.1 Chrysanthemum makinoi | reverse complement strand
GTATGCTGTGAGATGTACAAGGCCTGATGTGGCGTTTGCACAGAATATCACTAGTCGGTATCAACAGAACCCAGGTGTGAAACACTGGCCAGGTGTGAAACACTGGCAAGCTGTTAAGAACATTCTTAAGTATCTAAGGGATACTAAAGAAATGTTTCTAGTGTATGGAGGAAATCCAGATGCAGAACTTGATGTTACAAGTTTTTGCGATGCGTCATTCCAAACTGATAAAGATGATACGAAGTCTCAGACGGGTTATGTCTTTGTCATTAATGGAGGAGCAGTTGACTGGAAGAGCAAGAAGCAAACAACGGTTACGATGTCTATTACAGAAGCTGAGTACATAGCTGCTTCAGAAGCTGCGATGGAAGCTGTTTGGATTAGGAAATTCATTTCGGGAATCGGAGTAATGCCCTCAATCGAATTACCTTTAAATTTGTATTGTGACAACTCTGCTGCAATAACATTTGCTAATGAGCCTGTAGTCATGAAGGGCGCCAGACATTTTCCTCGTCGATATCACTATGTTCGAGAACAAGTCGACATAGGTGAAATCAATCTACTCAAAGTTCATACAGATGAAAATCTAGCTGATCCCTTTACGAAGGCTTTGCCAAAAGAAAAACTTACTGACCATGATGATGGGATAGGACTTCGTTTAGCTAGTAGTTTCATGCAGATCTGTGATTAGTATTTGGATAAAGGATGTTATGAACAAATATTACTTTAATGAAATAAAATAGTTGTTTATATTTATTTTTCATTTTCTTAATATTATATCCTATATTTGCATGTTTAATCCGTGAATAACTTATGTTATTCTAAATAGTCCGTTGTCAATTAATGATGTGGGAATATCATTGAATTAAGACAAATCTGAGTTTTGGTAGAATATACTTTTAAAAGTATATTGATGCGTGGGACATACCAGATTCACATTATATTCAATGAATTGAATGTAGGACTCATCCCAACTTTACATGATGATACTTTTGGATTTTTGTCATTAAGTATATCATGAAGTGTTTATCCTCAGACATGAGATACCAGATAACTGATATGAATGTAGTGCATTTGTGTAAGATAGTCTAACGCTATCCGTAACTGGTAGTTATAAGAGCTATTTTCAGAAGTGTTACAAAGGTCATGAGTTATGTTTGTAGTCAAGAGAATTTGTTCCTTTGAATTTGTTTCAAAGCATAATACTATTTTTGGGCCCTCGTAGGGTTGACAAGATGTTTGTATAGCCATACCCAAGATCTATCTGGAATACGTTCAGATGATTTGGTAATCTTGTTCAATCGAATACAACGAGAAACAGAATATTAACTTATGAAATGACTTGATCCATATTCATAGTTAATGTAGTATTAGTAACAAAAGGATAAGTAAAAATGATGAATCATTAAATGGTTTATTCCAGGAAACCATACTCGATTTGATCTGGGGGCATTGGCGTGTGAAAGCTAGACTAACCAATGTAGTTACTATATTTAGTAATATCCAAGTGGGAGCTGAAAGGTTTTATGGATATTTAAATATATGTATGTCCGGATTCGAACTCGAGACTTCGGGTTTGCACACATTACGTATGAGAGTTAATGTTAATAATTAATATATAAAATGTTATTATTAATTATTAGTCACGAAATAAAACATAACGATAGTTAAATATTTAACGAGGTTTTGACTAACGGTCGTTAAATGTAAACTTCGAGGTCTAGAGATGAAATTGGTAGACAAGAAGGATTCGGAATCCCTTTGGGATTGCTTGGCCTGTCGTGGGCTACCCAACCCAAGGAGGTGGGATTTCTTGGTCACCAAGTTTTGAGAATGTATATATACAAACCCTTGTATTCATTATTCAACAAACCTTAGATCACCAATATACCGAATTTCTCTTCTCCTCTCTCCCTCTTTGTGTGGCCGGTCGTATACCCTCACCACAAGGGTGTTCGATTTTGCTTAACTCAAAGAAACAAGTGTTTGGTTTTATTTGTGATTCAAGAAACTAGCTTTTCACATCAAATCGCTAATAGTACGTGTGTACAAGAACGAAGGACAAACACGCTTGAGCTTGTAATCTTGGTGGTCGACTTTTGGTTGGGTCGAATTTAATAAACCCTAAAGTTAGGGTTTTGGGTTTTGTTCTTGTTCTAAATCATCGTTTGATTCTTGAATTGCTAAAAGGTACGCACTTTCTTGTTCGGTTAATTACTTACATAAATTATTCCTATTTACTTCCGCTGCATGCTTTGATGATGTTATTTGATTTTATATAATTGTTATGAGTATTAAATCCCAACAATATATCCCTTAAATGTTTTAAGATATTTGCGCAGTTAGCAAAACGGTGTTTGCATAAAGATCTAAAGAAGAGACCTACAATGGCTGAGATTGTAGTTAGTCTTGAGTCTGTCCTGGCCCTACAAGAGAAAGCCAACAATACATTGCAGCCTGCAGTCATGAGAATATTTGGTAGAAAAGTACCGACTATTCTAATTCCGTCCAATGGGGAGAACCCAGGTATCATGTTTTCTTACAATTTTATGATTATATATAAAGTACAACTTGAGTTTTGCAATAACGCTTGTAGAATTTAAGTCTACTTGTAGCTTTTATGGAGTATATTTCTGGGTTTTTTTTTTCATCACAATTCTTTATTGCATATATCTGTATTGCATTTTTCTTGGACGGCAATACGTGTGTATGAAATACATAGTTTCTGCGTACATGTTTGCTTGCTTCCTCTGCTTTCATTGCACTCAGTGACGGAACTTAGAAGAGACCGAGGTGGGTTGTAGCCCCCCAAAATTTTTTTGACCCTTTGTATATTTTATTCCTTTTTATATATGGTTTTAGTCATTTTTAATACAAATATTTCAACTTAGTGTATTTCAGCCCATAGTAGCATAATTCGCTAGAAAGGCCACAATTGCGATCCAGTTCGCGTGTTCCCAATTTGGGTACGATTCAGTCGGGAACGGGGAAATTAACGCTCCATTTTTAAACCTTCTCAATTATTCAATTGTTACTTTTTTAACTTTAATACAAAAACTTTAGTATGTAAATGACCAATGAAAATTTCATAAGTATCAAACAAATTTTTTAATTTTTGGATGTTATCCTTAGGAATATATTAATTATTAGGTATATCATACCGGAGCGATCCCGAATGAACCTACCCTCCATCGAACCGAGTTTTAAGCACCTAGCGAACCGCAATCCCGATCCTCGATCGCGTATCGAAACGATCCCCATTCCATGTGACTATGTTTCGATCCCCGTTATAAGTTGGCCCCTCCTCAACGTTCAAGTTTTGTCCTTGATTTGCACTAACTATTATTTAGGGCAAAAATGTCTATATGAAATACATAGTTTGTTTCCTATTCTTTTATCACTTTCCATTATAAGCACGGCACACATCATCATCAACATAATCTTATTGGGAAGATTACGACATCCCCATCACAGTAGACATGTTCTTATATATATACATATATTTTTTTAACAAATAGCTAACACACCAAATCATCTTATCTTTTTTTCAATAAAAATCATTTCTTGGAATTACCCTTTTCTTAAGATTTAATTTGGTTTGTGATTTTTGTTAGATTTCAAAGAGATGGAAAAAGGTGTTTTAGAAGATATAATTAGGAGATTGTTAGATGGTAAAGGTGGTAAGCTAGTGCAGTTATCCGAGCCTGAGATCCGTCAGCTTTGTGTTTGCGCTGGTCATGTCATTTTATCTCAACCTAATCTTCTAAAGATTAATGCTCCCATTAAGATCTTTGGTGATATATGTGGACAATACCAAGACCTATTGAGGTTTCTTGAAATTGTTGGTTATCCTCCCAGTCAAAGGTACCTATTTCTAGGTAATTATGTTGATGAAGGTAAGCAAAATTTGGAGACCATATGTTTGCTGCTTGCATACAAGATACTGTATCCTGATGAAGTGTTCCTCTTAAGGGGAAACCACGAAGATGCTAAGTTCGACTGCATATATGGGCTTTATCACGAATGTAAAAGAAGATTTAATATCCGTGTTTGGGAGATGTTCATAGATTGCTTCAATTGTTTACCCGTTGCTGCATTAGTTGATGACCAGACTCTTTGCGTGCACTACTAAAAAAATCTCACATAAACCGGTCAAAATGGTCCATGAAAAGTGTTTTTGGAACCACTCTCTGAACGGGGTATCTCCATGATCGAAACATATAGAAACCGGTTTGGCAACCTATCTCTATTAGAAGCATCGACACTGGTTTTCTCTTTAAAATAGGTCTCCATTATAGAGCATACAAACATTTTTTTATTGGATATTGACACCGTTCTCTCATAACCTGTCTTTATAAAAGCATCTAACCTCTCTTTATATATAGTAAAAAGATATGTTTTTATCTAAAAACCTGTCTTTTTGGTAAATCTATTTTATTAAAAAAATTATTTCTAAAATTTTTCCAATTTTGAAATTGTAAAAAATTTAGAAATAATTTTCTAATAAAGAAATATATATATATATATATATATATATATATATATATATATATATATATATATATATATATATATATATATATATATATATATATGTGTGTGTGTAGCAAATAAACAAAAAGTGATTAAAATATACCACAAATGTCGAAATCTAACAAATTAAATTAAGATAATACGTCAATTCAACTAAACATAAATCCTAGAAAAAAAATCCAAATTAAAACACTAGAATTCAACAAACTATAAAGAAAAAAACTAGAATTCAACATAACTGAACATCATTCTCTAAGATTAATTGTGCCACAATCCAAACCATGCACCAATGATGGCATTCTTCTCTCATGGACGCTCGTCACTACAAGGTACCTACATGTTAATTAATGAACTAAATGATTATACAACAAATAAGACGGGTTTTCATTGCAAGAATTAAACTACCAAGTTATTTAACAATAACAAATGACACGGCAGAAGGCAATCAATCATGTCATTAGCATAAAATAAAAATCAATTAACAAGCTCGCATTAGGGTTTGTTGGAAGCAGTCTCTCTACCCACGGGTTTACCCTGGTGTAGGGTAGGATCTGTCTACATTTTCCCTCCCCCATACCCTGCCTTGGCGGGATTGGGTTTGTTGTTGTTGTTGTTGAAGCGCGCATTAGCCTAAACCCTTAAGTATACAAAAAATTATCCTAAATCCCACATTAACCTTTGGACTACTAAAGCAAATTGACAACTTAAAAAACCTTTAGAATAACATTTTTAATTTATACAAAAATGACAACTTAAATATATCCAAACGAAAATGTCAAATTATTTTGTAATAACCCAGGTCATGCAAGAAGTAACATAAGAAGTAACGTACCTGATGGCCTGCAAAAGTTTTAACAGCTCAATTATCTCCAACTTTGCAAACATATATCATATTGTCAGTAGAGCACGTCGCAAACGAGACATTGTTGCACCAATCGGCATCAAGAGTAGGAGCTGAAATAATAATATTAAAATGGCAAAACATAGCAAATCACGTAGCAAATCAGAATAAAATACGAATTATTTAAACAAGATTTGAAATTAAGGCACCTACATGAAATTCAAACTGTTGTTTCCATTCTTCACTCTTGATGTCCCATACAATTGTAGTTTTGTCCACACTGCCGCTTAAAAGATAGTCTCCTTTCTTGTTCCACTTCAGAGGGAATATTGGCCCTTTATGTTTTGTTAACGTACTTACCAGCTCCCCTAAAGAAAATGTTATATTATTAGAAAATAATAAGCTGCAACCTTTTCAAAGCACCTGATCAATTTTTAATGACTAATTGCATTGATAGATTAGGTAACGAACTTTATCTAGAACCTTTTATTTGGCCTTATAAAAAGGCTCAAACATTCAAATAAATTTCATTTAGGGTAATTTAATTCACTGGTTTTGAGGCGTCACTTCAACAACACAAAAACTCAACGTTAGTACAAAAACATTAACATGGTCAAAACTGCCACGTCATCATTTTTAACCAGGTCAGATTGCCTGATAGTTACCTAATCTGTATGGGTGAAAACAGAATTATTTACCCAAACACAAATTAGATCGCAGTTGGTTACCTCATTATGCGATTTCCCAAAATATTAATTACGAAATTGTTGAACTTTCTCTTTTTAAAATACAGACATAAGCATCCAACTTCCAAAATCTATGGCAAAACCACAAGAGGAAGTCTAATGCTACTTAATCTTTACTCCAAATTCTTTCTTGTCCATCATAAGAGCCAGTTGCAAGTAGTATACCCTCACTCTAAATAAAAGACACAACTTTATGAAAAATTATCCGCAAATGGAAGTCAAATCAACCCATAATCTTGAAGCGTATATCGTACCTTCTGTGATCACATTTTCTTCAAGTTGTGACAATTACAAGAACAAGGCAGAGAATTCACATGCACATTAATTAGAAGGGCCTTTATGTATAAGAAACGCAATACAAACTGCATACAAACTTAAATACGAAAATTTCAATTTAAACTTTAAAAAGGATCACCTAATTGCATCAAAGGGTGACCTAACAAAATCTATGCTAATAATTATGTAATTCAGGTAGTCGATGAAACTGATTGATTGCTTAGAGAGTCCTATCAATCATGGCTTCCAACATTTTTTCAGTATACCAGGTCTAGTGTTGATGGCCTCTTTAATTACCAACAATGCATTTCCTTCTACTTTTGGCTACTTGAAGACTATAAGGAGAGTGTAAGTGCCTATCCTGTAGTATGTTACCAGATCATTCTTTTTATTGCATTTTACCTTACATTGAAGCAAATTCCATATATTTTCTATTGTATCAACTTGTGCTTATGCACAAGTAAATTGTTGCAGTGGTGTAGAGAGGGGATTTAAAGGTAAAGCGTACCCAAGGCTCATGAAGATGGTTCTATCTGCCACACTAAGATCCAAGCAAAATTTCTCAACTTGATCTGTACCATCCATTGTTCTTCTTGACAACTGGGAAGATACGATATATACTTCCTGAACATCTAGCTTCCTTCAAATTGGTATGATCACAATTTCAACAAAAGCTGACACAACCTGGTGTCTTGCTCCAAACTAAGCAAAAACATTCACATTACAAATTAGTAAGTAATGTATCACCAACTAATTGATATGAAAACTTGATACGTCATAAAAAAGCAGAACCAACATACTTTAAGGAAGGCGTGTATATCTTCATTTTGAAGATTCTGATAGAGGTCACTTATACAAAAGAGGATTGCTGCAGACGAAAAAAAAGTCAGTTAGTACTTACATAAGCCAACCAAAACTTGAAAGATAGATGACTAATTGTTTGACATACCAAAAAAGAAATGTGACTTCCAATATGCATTTGCACCAACTGCAAGTGAATTTGTCGTATGTTATAAGAAAGGGAAGTGGAAAGGAAGACATGCATGGAAACAATGTATAACGTTACTTATTAGAGATCTTATGATATTCATCGAAAATATATAAAGTTACATATGAATAAGAAATAATATGAAACAATATCATACCAACACAGTTGACTTTGGAACTGAAGTCTTCAGTCACAACTTCTTCTTTGTAACTCTTGAAACCTTCGATGATGACCTGCATAATATACATTCTGATTAATCATATTGAAATAGATATTAGTTGAGAAGTCTGATAACGTATTATAACACTGCAATATGAGTTTATTTCACCGCAAAAATTTAAAGAATCTACATTTGGTTTTTCGCGCGAAAATGTGGGCGACTGTTCGAAGTCTACATATGCAAATGGTTTAGAATTTTTTTTTATTTCCGGTCTGAACAGGTGTGTATATGCATTATTTAAACTCTAAAGTTGAAAAGTTCAGGTTATGATTATAGATATACTAATAATTAGGTGATAAGAAAAGGACTTTAAGATTGGTGTTATTCCATTAGTCTATAAAGATGCATTCCGTGATTCGGAGAGAAAACCTTGCCGCTTGTCAAGTTGATGATTTTCATAATAAAATTCCAAATCACATAACTTCATGTAGTAGAAACAAAAAAAATTAAAAATTGAGAAACATGTTCTATGAAGCTATTCTAACAAGTAAACGAACACACAGGTTACTCATTTATATAAATATATGTAATTGTATAAAAAGTGACTAAGCTGAGTTCTGTGACATCCAAAGTATCGTAGTCTGGAGTTAGCTTAACTTAGGCATTCTTCGTACCATCAGATCTGCATGTCACAAACATATAAACAAAAAACGATGCCATTATATGTAACACAAATTATAGTATCAATTTATTGTGATAGGTATTATTTTATGTTTATATGTGCCATAACGGTGCCATATTAACACATGAGCAAAAACATATAAAAAAATTATAGTATAAAATAATGGTGCCATTATCAGGTCTGTTGTCAAAACGGCAACTCGTCACTCCGGTTTTGAACACCCTTTAGTATAGTATATAATCTCATGACGTTGTTCTTGTATGACATTATGAACATGTTAAAAAATAAAAACCAAAACATATGATTCTTCTGAGTAGTGTTTTAATCTCAAATTTAAAAAATTTCAAATATAAACATATATTGCATATCACTATTAGTATCGATTATCATCAAAATCATGCACCTTAGAAATGAATAGCTTGGGATTTTTATTTTTTTCATTATGAAAATCAAAATCGTTTCACAAAACATATAGAAGAATGAAATCACAAAACAGAGGGATGAAGACAAACCTGATTGTTAAATAATCAGTCGATTATTCTTTTGATGAGATTACAAATCATTCACTCTGCACAAATTTAAATTGAATGTTAAATAGCAGGGTAGTGTTGCGGTTATGATTTAGGGGTTTTGTGGTGGGTTTGATTTAGGGTTTTGCATAGGTGTTTTTTAATCGACTATTTTTGAATATGATGACTATGACTGAAAATTTCAATTTAACCCAATAATTAAAACAGATCCCTAACTGCATACAAACTTATATACAAAAATTTTAATTAAAACTTTAATTCCGTACAGATAAAGAACCCCTATTTCAAAAAGATGAAAAATTGAACAGAAATACATAAATTATACCCATAATTGCTTGTATGAGGTCATATGAACAATGCTAGGAAGAAGTCTGTATGAAATAAAGCTTAAAAACACAACTTATGGTGGTATCGAAGGTGTTAAAAATTATACCAATAATTCCCATCAAGACTTGAATTCATGATTATATGGGTGTTAGAGCAAGATTGCATACCGAGTTCTTAAAGATATTGGAACTCAAGCTGTGGGCTGGAAACAAATAAAAGTGATTTGGGTGTTTATGTTTATGTGGAGTAGCTACTGAAAAGAAAAAAAAAAAGGCGAAAATGAAAAGTCAGAAGGGGCAGAAATCCCGCTCAAAAAGAAAAAAAATTGTAACGAAAAAAGTTGAATTAAATTGCCCTTAGTTGGTACAAAAAAATAAATTGCCACTAGTTTTAAAAAAAAAGAATTAAACCGCCCAAAGTAATGCAAACCGGTTGTTATTTAAAAAACAATGTCTCTAACATAAATACATAGAGACACGTTGTTACCTAAATACCAGTGTTTTTTATTGTGTAAAAAGATCGGTTTTTACTCGCAAACCCAGTTTCTATGCGTTTTGTATTATGAAAACTGGTTTTTTCAAGAAAACCAATCTTAGTTCCTTCTATTCCTGATAGCTTCTTATCATAGGAATAGGGTTTTATATAACTAGTCTCTATGTGGGGGTGTTTTTAGCCTTTTGTGTAGTAGTGGTGCATGGTGGTCTTTCACCTGAACTTGAAAATTTGAGACAGATAGAGGTAATTGAGAGGCCAATTAGTATCCCAGATGCTGGGATTCTTTCTGATTTATTGTGGTCTAATCCTGACCCCACTATTGAAGGTTGGTCGATCACTCCTAATTATTGTTATGGTGATCCTGATTTTGAATGTAACTTTGGTGCTGATATAGTTGTTGAATTTCTTGAGAAGCATGATCTTGATCTTATTTGTAGAGGTCATGAGGCGGTAAAGGACGGTTGCAAGTTTTTTGCTGAAGATAAACTTATGACGATATTTTCAGCTCCATATTACAGGGGAGACTTCGACAATGCAGGTGCTGTATTGTGTGTTGACGAATCATTGAATTGTTCTGTTGAGATACTGAAGTCACTTGATGAAACAAAAAAGGCACTAAAAATTGGAACAGCCTGACACGGAGTCGTGACTAGTGAGGGAGGAAGAGTTCAATTTCCTCTGAAGATCGGCATTCTCGGCCAATTCAAATAGTTAGCTCAAAAGTCTAGAGATACGTACAGATATAAATCTAATGTTTAAGATCAGCAACCTGAGATGTTTCACTGTAGTTGGATGCATCGTTAATACCCTCTCGAGTTGGTTTGTTGTTATTGGAAACTAGATCTAGGCCCCTGCGCGCGAGTTGTTAATAAAACTATTTTTCTTCAATAAATTTCAATCTTTGAATTATTGATGCTTATTATTATATTTTGTTTTAGGAGATTATGTTTCTTTGGTTTAAAGTGTTATATATATGGAAAAGTATTATGCTTATATGAGCAAATAAGCTTAATGCATCTATAAATTTAATTGCTTATTTGAATATACTAGTAGGAGACTCGCGCATAGCGGCGGAGTTTATGATAACCTGTTTTTTTAAAGGTTATGTGTTCAAACATTTGATGATTTTTAATAATTCTTAGGCAACTTACCAAAATAATTTGTACATCTAATGAAAAGTTAAACAATAATTTTATAAATTTTTATTCAAACTATGTTATGTGATTAAATTTATTTATGTGAATGTTTGTTATTACATATTACCAGAAAAAGACTAATTTATATCACCAAATAGTATTTTTCTCTAAATTTGAATAACAAACCAGATGAATAAAATGAAGACATTCCACTTTCGTGTCAATGATGAAATATTACTGTATATAACTTTTTTTCAGTCCACTTTCGTTTTAGTACTTCATAGTTTATACAAATCACCACCAATAGGCATATTAAGCATACTTATTTTTTTTGTAAGACATTCCCTATCAATATTTATCTAGTCCAAAATCTCTACTACATTCCGGATCGAAACACAAACACTATATATTGTAAGAGGGGTACCATGTCATGCCAATTTCTAATTTTCAGTACCACCATATTAGCAACTTCACATTTAACATTCACATATCAAAACACTCCTTCACTCATAATATGTCATTTGAGCCCCACCCACCTATTATTTTATTTTCTTTGATATTTCTCAGACAAAACTACATATTTATTCATTCAAATAAAAATTTAGATTACATAAAAATTTAAAAATTATAACTTTATCACTAAATTGTTACACACTATTTGAGCTTTGAAAAATGTGGGCACTTTTCCTTCTTATATCACGCAACTACATGTCTACATCCTGTCGTTAGTTTAATTACTCATTTTTCTTTTCAACCATAACTTTCCTCTACCAATCTTTCATTATTTTAGTGTGGTAAGACCATCTTCTTTTCCTTATTTATCATTTCTTTTACACACTAAAACACAACACACAAACTCAAGTAAAAAAAAAAAAAAGACGAAAACCGGATATTGTGTTGTCTTCTTTGAACCCGGTTTGAAACAAGACTATCTATATGGTGTTTGTTTTTGTTGTCCTTCCGAATCGGTCGAAAAAGCGACCAACGGTGCTGTCCGGTTGATTCGGTGGTGATGTTATGAAAATGGCGGTTTCCGTCGGATTCGATGGTTGTGGTACCAGATCTGGTGGTGGTTCTAAGGGCGGTTCCCGGCGGTGAATTACAGATCCGTTTATTCCGGCGACTTTCAATTGGATGTAGCAGTTAGGGTTACGTAATAAAAGCAGTTGAAGGTGTTGGTGATGATGGTTTTTGGCAGATGGCGGTTATTGGTGGCGGAAGAGAACGTTGTTGTGGCAGAGGAGAATGGACCGGGGAAGGGAAGGGAGATATTAGAGAGTTTAGACACGTGTCAACTTTTCATTGGTTCTCCTTATCTTAATTTAGAATGGGACCCACAGTCAAAATGCATTATATAATAGTATAGGTATTTATCGATTCCAATGAGCTTTTTCAGAAGTCTCCCCAAATAAAGTACTCGTAAGTAAAATAATAAAATTCGACATTGGTACAAAGAACACACCTGGTCATTCAAAAGTCCACTTGACCCCGGTAGTGCATTTTTTTTTTTTTTTTTTTTTTTTTAATCTCGGCCCTCCCATCTATTGTTTTTCAAGAAGAAATTTTGTTTCGACTCTCCCACGAAAAATTTTCTTGCTCCGCAACTCAACGCTAGAACCACAAAAGTTTACAAAATAAAATCTAAAAATGACATGCCATATCTTTTTGTGGATGTAAAACAAAAGAGAGAAAAAGAGAAGTTTTTTAAAAGAAGAATGAGGATGTCACACATAGGATAACATATCATTTTGTGGATATACTCTTGTAAAACTTATGTGATTCTGGCATTTCTCTTACTTGCAAAGAGCAGGGTAATCCAAGCTATCTTGGAGCTTTATTTTTGAAAAATAAATAAATAAATAAAAAAGAAAAAGCGTCCCGCTGTGTTCTTCGGATCCAATTCGATCATTCTACGGCCAAATCTCAATTTGTGGAAAGCGTTCGAACACATCATGTTCTTAATCTATGCTTGTATGTTTATTATATTGGATACACGGGTAACGCATTTTTATTTATAAAAATTATAATTTGACGGCCACAACCACAATTGTGGAAATGGTCTAAAAAAGCATTCAACTTGCCACTTTTTTCTTTTGTAGGCATCAAACTTTTAATTTTTCTATTGTAACATCTAACTTTCTTAATTTTCCTATTGTAGGCTTGTAGTTCTAAAAAGTGAGGTGACAATAGAAAAATTAAGAAAGTTGGATGCCTACGAATATACAGATTAGGGAAGTTGGATACATACAATAGGATGATTAAGAAAGTTGGATACTACAATAGCAAAATTATTGTTATGTATGTTATTGTCTTTGGTGTTTCGTATACCATTAACGACTTGAGACCAACTGTATGTGTGACACGCATATAACTATTATTGTAATTTAACAGCCTTTGGACATTTTAAGTAGTCTACCTTTTTCTATATAAGCTTATGATAAATCTAATATAGCTTATAATTGACTTAGTTATAAATATAAATGAACTAACACTCATCAAAATTACGCAATAACTTTTTCTTAGCATATTTCTTTCGAATAAAATGTGGTGCGGGTGATATTTAGCTCCAACCACATTGCCACTAAGTACTTTTGTTTGAGTTTGGTTTTAAATTTCTAAAAGCTTCAAAAAAAAAAAAAAAAAAAAAAAATTACAACGAATTTTGGTGTGATTACCTTTTTTAATAAAAAAGCAGAAAACGACTACATAATGTAGGTGTATATGTTTCGAGATTTATGATATTGGATTATTGAAGTTTAGGGACAATTCAAGTTTGATGTATGGTACTTTGCGTTATGATTATCAATTGCTCAGCTTGTTGAAGTCTTTTGATCGGAAGGGTTATGGGTTTGAGCAATTATTGGTTTACGAGTTTGGTTATAATGATAAATTCAAAATTGGATACGGCTCAGAATGTGTTTAGTTTTCGTTATTCATAACTCATGAATATTGTTTCATTATAGTTTGACTACACGTACCTTAAGAACACAAAATGAATATGTCACCTTTTATAACTCGATAGAAAATGACCAGTAAAAGAGTAAGGAATATACACAAAACGATTACTAATAACCACACTCTTGAGAAACAAGCTCAGTATCAAACTCAACCGCCTTTCACAACCAATATGCAACTGGTAATTGACTATACTCTAAGTAAAAAAGAAAACTAAATCAAAACGATATGATATAAGTTTAACCAAATGTTTTGGTAATAGAGGTACTATCCGTGGAGGCTATCCAACTCCAATTGGTCACTAAATAAACATTTTCCAGTTTGGTATCAATATTCTATAGTTCGATAAGAGAAGAAAAAACACTGTGAAAGTAACATATGTAATAGTATATGATTACAAAAACAAAAGGTTATGGGCTAGTTGTATGAGACTTGTTCTAAGGTTTGAATCCCACATTGGTTAAATGAATGAAATTTTGCTTCCTTACAAACTTAGGGTGTTTGAAACTATGACAAGTTGAAATAAAGATTACATTGTTGTCTTCATGTTTCGTGTACCGTAGGAAACGGTGCATACAACACAGAGTCAAGAATTAATGTAAATTAACAACTTTTTTGTATCCTTTTAGATAGTCTATCTTTATATACATATATATTGAAGTTCAGGTGCTGTATTGTTGGAAGATATAGAGTTTATAAGTCAAGGGACTTATATTGTCAAGTTGTGTAAGACTTATTGTGTTGATATTGAAGTTAGTAGCTGGATGACAAGTTTAGCTAAGTTGGAGGGCTAAAGTGTATCTTGGGTCTATATAAGGCTCATATCTGATCTAGGGTTTCAGTCAGTCACAATCGTATCTCTTATTTTCTCTCTGGTTTTCACACATACTCTTTGTTATTACTTAGTGTTGATATCAATTTGATATATGTTAGTCTTGTATCATTAGAGATCAATCTCTTTATTTGATCTTTAAGTTCTTAGTGGTTTGAGTGATCTTGTAGTGAGGATTGATTGGTGTCTACCTAGTAGAGGTCAATCTTAGTCTTTTGTATTGTACTGGTAAGCATCCGTTTGGAGACTTATCTTCTTGAATTGTTATAATAAAAAGATACACCAAAGGGTGGTTGGCTGGGTGTATAAGTGATTTGTTGTGTGTTCTTTACCATTTTTACATGGTATCAGAGCCAGGTTCTGATCTGGTGGTCTTGAGTTTCTAGGGTTTCAAAGGATATTTGGGGTTTTTAGCAATTGAAGTTGTTATCGGTTAATTGAGGTTGTTTTCTTATAATGTATGTTAACTTTATGCCATAAGTGAAAAAATAAAGTTTATGGCTATCAATTGCTCTGGGGGTGTAAGTCTTCATTTCTTCTTCTTTAATTAACTAAAAAACGGATCCAAAAACAAACCGCTTTTCTACATATCCTTTTTATAACTCGATAGAAAGTGACGTGTAAAACTGTAAGGAATTTGTGCAAAACAAATACTCAAGCTCAATATCAAACTCAACTGCTTTTCGCAACCAACAATATATGCAATTGGTAACCGGATTTAGTATAAGTAAAAAATAAAGAAAATCAAAACGATATGATATAAATTTATACAAATTTTCGGGTGATTGAGGTACATACATGAAGGATATCCAACTCCAAATGCATTGTCACTAAATAACCATATTCGAATTTGGTATCAATTTTCTTTAGCTTAATCAGAGAAGAAGAAAAGAGTGTGAACATATACCATATATGATTACGGCGATAAAAGGTGTCATGTCACTAGAGGAAATTTTTACAGGGTTACTTTTGTGAGACTTGTTTTATGTTTTGAATCCCACATTGGTTGGAGGAATGTAGTTTTACTACTTTATATACTTTGGGTGTTTAAATATATGACAAGTTGAAATAAACATTATGTTGTTGTGTTTGTGATATGGTATTGTTTGTCTAACGATATCAATGACACAAAGACGACAATTGTTGTAGTTTAGCAACTTTTTGATATCTTTAAAATTAAAACCAACGATGTACACATACGTGATAATTATTGTAATTTAACAATTTTGTGTCATTTTAGATTGTTTATCTTTCTATATATATGTTTTAGCTTATGATAAAATCTAACATTACTTATAATTGACTTAATTATAACCATAAATGAACCAACACTCATCAAAATTATACACTATTTTTTTCTTCAGAATAAATTGTGTTGCGGGTAATATCCAACTCCTATCACATGAATCAAAGAAGCGGAATTTTACTAGCTAACGTAGGTGTATATGGTTCGAGTTTTGTGATATTGGATTATTAAAGTTCAGGTGCTGCATTATACAAGATTTCTACTCTAATCTTAGAAGGTTTTAAGGACTGTTCAAGTTTGAAGTATGGAAGTTTGCGTTATGGCTATCAATTGCTTTACAGGTTGAAGTCTTTTGATTGAAAGTGTTATAGGGTTTAACAATTATTGCTTTACGGGTTTGGTTATAGTGATTAATTAGAAATCGGATACGGCTCAGATTGTGTTTATTTTCGGTATAGTCATGACTCATAAGTATAGTTTCGTTGTAGTCTTGATTTGGTAGAATACTCCCCATTCCTTCTTGACAACGAATACTTAACGCACTTTTTTTAAAGTTTAGTTGAATATCAAACTTGATATGAATCATAATTGAAGATGCATATAAACTGGAGTTGCCAACAGATGCTCAGATCCATCCATTGTTTCATGTGTCCAAATAGAAGTTTTATAAGGGCAATCCACTTAGTACATAAGCTATTTTGCCTAAGTTCAATAAAGATGGAGTGATAGCAGTAGAAGCCTTTGCTATTTTGGACAGATGGCTGGCTAAAAGAGGCAATGCAGGTAGTTAAATGAAGACCTAGCTGCAAGATTTCCTTCCTTGATATGGATGCTTGATTGTGATTACTTGAAGCAAGTAATATTTGAAAGGAAAGACATTGATATGAATCATAATTGAAAGTCAACAAAAGTCAAGATAAATTGTCAAACAAGCAAGAACAGAACACAACTGAATTTCCCGCCCGATTTTTCATTTCATTTTCATTGTATAGATACACCACTTGTTCAATATCAAAGTTCTTCTTTATCAATCGCTCTGCTGGCTAAATTCTTTTCATCGAAAAGGTTATGGCGTTTAGCAATTATTGGTTTACGGGTTTGGTAATAGACTTATAGTAATAAATTCAAAATTTGGTATGGCTCAGATTGTGTTTAATTTTCGCTATAGTCATGACTCATGAGTATAGTTTCGTTGTAGTCTGATTTGGTATAGTCTCCCCTTTCCTCCTTAACAACGGATACTTAACACACTTTTTAAAGTCAAGTTGAATATCAAACTGTGGTATCATATCCCGAGTTATATCAAACAACAATGGTGGTACCACTAGTATTTCATGATAAACTGCGCCTTACATTTTCAACTCATAATTTCGTACTATTTTAGACATGGTGATTGTATGCACTAGTAATATATTAACTGCGAGTGCTTAGTAACTAAGTGTTGTTGGTCGTACCAAAATCGGCAGTTCATATAAGCTCTCAACTTTTTATCAGGTTGAAGTTGATACCTCAAGGAATTTGTGACTTGGACCCAAATTTATGTGGCAACGTTTTTTTTACTCGGTTATCCATACTATTTTAGACATAGTGATTGTATACACTTGTAACTACCAGTGTTTAAAAAACTTAGTGATGTTGGTCAACCCAACCCGAGTCAACAAATTTTGTCCAATTCTATAGAAAAAAGAAAACTATCCATTTCGGGCAACCTGAGTACCCGACTCCTACAAAAAAAAAAGTACCTGTTTTAATGTGTTACCCAACCCGCAAACCCACACCCATCTTGCCAACCCTACCATAATTGTTAGAAAACATATAAAGAATATGCCACAATAGATGCAAATTGTGACTGAACTAAACAATGTAATATCAAGTCTTAACACTACCGTAAAAATACGATATAAGTTTGGCCAAAATTTTGGGTGATTGAGGTACCATCCATTTGCATTGTCATTAAATAATCGTATTCGATTTTGGTAACAATTTAATCTAGCTTACGCGATGATGACAATTATTGTAACTTAACAACTTTTTGTCATTTAAAGTAGTATATCTTTTTGTATATTTAGGTTGTGACAAACTCATCTTTTTTAGTATATGGTGTCAGCTTATGATAAACACACTAACGCTCATCAAAATTATACAATAATTTTTTCTAAGCATTTATCTTCGGAATAAATTGTGTTGCGGGTAAAATCCAACTCAAATCACATTGCTACTAAATACATGTGTTTGATTATCAAATTTTTAATAGCTTCAAAAGAAAGGTTTGGCTTGGTTACCTTTTTTTATTAGAGAAGCAGAATTTTACTAGCTAATGTAGGTGTATATGGTTCGAGATTTATAATATTTGATTATTGAAGTGCAGGTGGTGTACTACTTTTTTTACTCTAATCTTAGAAGGTTTTGGAACTATTCAAGTTTGGTGTATGGTAATTTGCGTTATGGTTATCAATTCCTCTGTTGGTTGAAGTCTTTTGATCGAAAGTGATACTGGTTATCATTACAAATGATATTGGTTTATGGATTTGGTAATGGTGCCTTTGGTAATGGCTTAGATTGTTGAATTTCTAGTATAGTCACAAAGATTACTTCATTGTAGTCTTGATTTTGTATAGTAGTCCTGTATCCTCTCTAACGACAAATACTTATTACTTTCTTCGGAGACAAGCTAAATATTAAACTAAACCGCTTTATGCAACCCTTTTCAATCTCTTTTCCCACATAATGTGTTAAGAAGTACTAAAAATAGGTATTTTAGTTTGTATTAATTTTCTCATAGCTTTAAAAGAGTAACAATGTTTTGTGTCTGGAGAACAACTTTGTTCTTAATTACTTTTCTGAAAACCAGGTATTCAATCCCACATGGGATGAAGAAAGGAAATTTTGATAGGTCATATAGAGTGGTGTATTTGGTTTGCATAGTTTGAGATTAGTGTTATGTTGTTGGCACATGATGTCGGATGATGTTAAAAGACAAAAATACATCGTCCTTTATCGGTAACCAACAGTATATATAAATTCTCAACTTTTTTATCATTTTGAAGTTAATACCACAAAGGATTGACCGGTGATTTCATACTATTTTTGACACAGTTATTGTATAGTGAATGTTTAAAAACCAAGTGTCGGTGGTCATACCAAAATTAGCCGTTTGTTAAAGTTCTCAAATTTTTGTCCTCTTGAAGTTAATAACTAAAGTGATTCATTGCAAAATTTATATGCGAACAATTTTGACTCATGATTGTATGCACTTGTAACATATTAGCGACAAGTGTTTAAAAACTAAGTGATGTTGGTCAACCCGAGTCCATAAATTTTGTCCAAATTTTAAGGAAAAAAATGTCGGATGATGTTAAAAGACAAAGGATTGACCGGTGATTTCATACTATTTTTGACACAGTTATTGTATAGTGAATGTTTAAAAACCAAGTGTCGGTGGTCATACCAAAATTAGCCGTTTGTTAAAGTTCTCAAATTTTTGTCCTCTTGAAGTTAATAACTAAAGTGATTCATTGCAAAATTTATATGCGAACAATTTTGACTCATGATTGTATGCACTTGTAACATATTAGCGACAAGTGTTTAAAAACTAAGTGATGTTGGTCAACCCGAGTCCATAAATTTTGTCCAAATTTTAAGGAAAAAAATGTCCTAACAGGATAATGTAATGAAAGACTCGCATCATGTTAATAAATACAACAAATTGACGGTCTACCAAAAAGAGTGTCCACACGCAAGAAATGGACAAAGTATGATATGTGTATTTAATGCATGTTTCGATTGATAAAAAGTTATTTTTACCCCCATAGTTAATATAGAAATTAAAAATAAGTAATTAATGCAAGTTTTACTTAAAAGGGTAAAGTAGAAAAATCGGTCATAATTAGTGTCCATATATTGGTTGACACTTTTTATAGGAAGGAGAGAATAGTACAATTCTTCTTTTAAGTAGTACAATTCTACCTATCGTTAATTGTAATTGGAAGAGATCAATAATCATATTTGAGACACCATATTCATAAAAGAGTATCATAGAACACATTTGGGTCAACCCAACCCGAGTACCCGACTCCTACTAAAAACTACCTGTTTTGATATGTCACCGGACCTGCAAACCCCACTCATCTTGCCACTCCTACCATAACGGATGGAATACCTACAAAGAATAATTACTGTCCATATATTTTCTTTTAACTAGATAGAAAATAAATGCGTAACCTTTCTGTAACTCGATAGAATAAGACTATAAGACCTGTAAAGGTAGCTGTAAAATATGCACAAATTAAATACTTGACACACTCTTGACACTCAAGCACAATATCAAACTCAACCGCTTTTCGCAACCAACAACATATGCAATTGGTAAATGGCTATACTATCGGTAAAACTACACATGAAAGATATCCAACTCCAATTGCATTCTCACTAAATAAAGGTATTCGAGTTTGGTATCACATTTCTCTAGTTTGACAAGAGAAGAAAAAAATAATGTGTGAAAAGAACATATTTAATCTTTGATTACGGGTAAAAAAAAAAGGGGTTATGTCTTTAGAGCAACTTGTTTATGCGGCAAAGTGTGTGAGACTTGTTTTAAGTTTTATATCCCACATTGTTTGGGGAATGAAATTTTGCTTCCTTATATACTTTGGATGTTGAACATAGCCACATGTTGAAGTTAACATTATGTTGTTGTCTTAAGGTTTCGTTCATTGTAATAATCAATGGGAAAATACTTTAGACAACAATTAATGTAAATTAATAATTTTTTGTTATTTTAAGTAATCTATCTTTTTATATGATGTTAGCTTATCTATACTAAATTATAAAGCATTTGAGACATTCTTAAAATAAAAAGCTTAAAAAATTAAGATTCAACACTTGCTTATAATGATAAATTTTAATATGTACATCTATAATAGTATTGGTTGCAACACTTTAAAGCACTTTTTGTAGACATGTTTTTTTTATTTTATTATTTTTTTTTAATGCAAAGTAATTTAATATGAGGAAAAAAAACATCTAAAACAATTATTACCTAATAAATGTTATTTTTAAAACAACCCTAATATGAAAAATACTTGTTTTTATACATATTATACAAACTAATAAAACACACAAAGCCTCATACAATTTATATTCAAACAAGTTGACGGTACATATGGTTTTAAAAATGGACCGGACCAACGAGTTCAATCGGGAACCAGAGTCACCACCGGTTTAGCTAGCCCATAAAAGTCGTCCGAAAACGATATTATTAAATCAATAGAGTTTCAAAATGCATAATACATTTCAATGTTCAAAAAATATTTTTAAATCGCATTAGTGCCTCGAGAACCAACATATACACCTTTTAGAATTTTGTTGACAAAACTTACTGTAAAAACTAAAAACTTTGTTTTATAAAAATTGAACGATTTTTCCAAAGCAAGGGATGTAAAGTGGTAATTATATATTTATATAATAGTAATTATACTCTTTAAACTAGCCTATATGACTTCTTGATATTTAGTTTTTCTTTATCTTTATAAGTACTCTTTTACTTGTATCATCCATCTATGTGGGATAAATATAACAAATATTGTTTTTAAATAACTAAATTTTCTTAGTATAATGTAAGTGATTTTTAAAATTCCCTATGGTGTTATTATTTAAAGATAACCTGCGACTATAGGTCATTGTAAACTACTTTAACCTCATACACTTACAATATACCTGCTACCAACTTAATATTGTCACAACATCACGTGGATAATCTATAGTTTTTATATGAAAATATTATTATTGCATAAAATTATTCAAAACTAAAATTGTCGTCATCCGTATATCTATTGTATCGTAAAATATAGAATTAAAAAAAATTTGCTGAATATTTTAATTGCATATTACCCGCCGTTCAACGCGCAGGTACCATGCTAGTGATAAATCTGATATTGTTATAATTTATAAAGACATATTCACACAATGATAAAGGTTTAGTTCGAGGAATTAAATTGTGATTTCTTATATACTTTGGGTGTTTAGAAATGTGATAAGTTGAAATACATATTTTGTTGTTGTTTGTGTCTTTTGCATACCGTAATGTACAGGACACACAAGACACAAATAGTAATTAATGTAAGTTAACAACTTTTTGTCATTTTAAGTAATCTATCTATACTATTATATAAAGTACTAGCTAAAACACCCGTGAAATTCACGGGTATTTTAAAAAATAGTAAAAAGAAATGTAGGGTAAATAAAATTTCAAATACAAATCCTCCATAAAGCCTTGAATATGCTCGCTCCTTGCCTGATTCCTCCATCTATAGGATAATTGGTATTCGTCTTTGGACAACATGTACCACATGCATGCTCAATAGTTTCCTGATAGAATATTAATATTTGCGTATGTGTACTTTTGGTTGTAAGGCATCTTGGATACTGCTAGGCCGGTATAAAAAATTTACGTATGTGTTTATGCAGTCGTTTATTTAATAACTATAAACGGATAATCACCTCTTCATGTACATCAATGGTGGCCCGAACATAATCTAGTTGGCTACCTCCATGATTAGATACTATGATTCCTTTAACTCCTAATTTCATTTTGAGTGGTTGCCATCGCACACGCTCACATTCTATGCAAAGATTCCAATTCGCAAAAGTGGATATCTACACATAGTTAATATGAAGAACTCACGACCTTACCATTCTCATGAGAAAGTACGCTCTTTCTAATATTGGCATGCTTGTATGGTCCTCAACCAAGCCAATAACCTGTTTTATGAATGAAAAGTATGTAATTGATTTCAGATCTTTTGTGCTTCATTTTAGGCATGGATCGATGTCGACTTAGATAAAAATAAAGGATCATATAGATCAAGTAATCAATGGTTTATACCTTCAAAGAGAGGGAAAGATAAAAAACTGTTGGATGCCAAAGCTTCATAGTCTCGAAATAAAATAATATCTTTATATCATATCTTAATACTTTGAGAACACTAAAAGAAAATCTGTATGCGTAAAAAGTGTTTCAAATATATATGTCCAATACGTTTTGATGCATACCATAAGTTACATAGTTTTTTTGAACGAACCCATTTCAACTCGTTATTCAAACTTGTTTCATCCCGCCCATATGCAACCTACAATAACCAAGGTGCAAGGTTGTGTTATACGAATTGTTTAACTAACCCTTTAAAGATAATAGTTAAGTACTTCTATACGTATAATAAATGATTATGAAAACTATTTATGTAACATATATTCAAATTGAATAAGTTACATCTTTTCACTTGGCTACAATGCGTAAAAGTAATCAACAATACTCCCACATTGGTTGGGGAAATTAAATTTTGCTTCCTTATATAGTTTGGGTGTTTATAATTGTGAAAAGTTAGAAATAAACATTATGTTATTGTTTGTTGCTTTCGCATACCATCACATTGAGTCACTAAATGTGAAATTGGCAAAAAATAATTAATGTAAATTAAAAACTTTTTGTCTTTTTAAGTAATCTATCTTTTTGTGTATATGATCTTAGCTTATGACAAACCTATCTTTATCTACTGTTGTTAGCTAATGATAAATTTAATATAAAATGAACTAACACTCATCAAAATTATACAGATTGAAATAAATATTATGTTGTTGTCTTAGTGTTTCGCAGACTATTAAGGTAGATGTAACGGGATTGAAAATCTACAGACAGTAATTGATATAAATTAGCAACTTTTTGTCATTTTAAGTTGTTTATCTTTTTGTATATATGATGTTAGCTTATGACAACCCCATCTTTTTGTGTATATGGTGTTAAGCTTATGATAAGCCTATTATTGCTTATAATTGACATCTTAATATACATACCAATGAACTAACGCTCATCAAAATTATATAATATATTTTTGGGTAAATATATACAAATACGTCATTAAACTTTTTTTTTAAGAAGTTCATCTAAGGTAACGAACTTTCATTTTGTTAAGTTGGGTTAATGAACTTATGAATCACGGCATTGTGTCACTAAACTTATAAAACTATATGTACATATCAAAGAACTTGTAAAACATGACATTTGTGCCACTTAAATTATTCAAAATATTAGTTCAAGTCACTCGTATGAACACTAAAATCATAGAATAGTAATCTAAATGTCAATTCTTATAAGTTTATTAACCCAATCAAACAAAATGAAAGTTCGTTAAAATAGACAAACTTTTTTAACAACATACTTTCAAAATATTTCTTAATATAAGTAGCTAGACGATTACTCGCGCAAAGCACACTATTATTTGTATCTTGGATTGAATTGAAAAAATGGTAAAGGTCAATTCTTTAAGCCATATTAAACCCTAATTAGGGTTCATAAATTAATCCAATCGATTGCTAGCTTGGAGTTAAATAAGGTACGCATACTATTTACTTTTCAGTGAATTAATTATTATTATTATATGTGCCTTACACTTTCGCATGTACTTTGATGTTTATTGTGTTTATATTTATGCTTGTCATGTTATATGATTGCGACACAATCCTAATTATAAAGAAGACAATAAACCTGTATACAGCGAGAACAGATGACCACAATAAGTTCTAGCACTCTACCTATCATTTATTGTAATTCGAAGAGATAAATAATCATATTTGAGACACTAATGTTCAAAAAAGAGTACTATAGAACTGATTTTTGAGTCAACCCAACCCAGGTATCCGACTCCGACAAAAAATTACCAGTTTTGACATGTCACCGAACCTGCAACCCCCCACTCATCTTGCCACTCCTACCATAATAGTTAGAAAACCAACAGAGAACACGCAATAATGGATGCAAATTGTGTTGCGTTCTATGATTGAACTAAACAATGTATCTTAACACTACCTAAACTTTATGATTACCTGGCTGATAGTCCTAATTATTGTTCCGCGATTTAATTTCCACATTGGCAACAAGATTAACACCATTATATGGGTTGGGACTGAGTGATCTTTGTGTCATCACTTGCCAAGGATAAAATTAGTGAAATTGTCACTAAGCCGTTTCGAGTTTGGTATCAATTTTGTCTAGTTTGTTAAGACGAGAAAAAACAATGTGTGAAAAGAATAGATTTAAATCTTTGATTATGGAAAAAAAAAAAAAAAAAGGTGTTATGTGTCTAAAGCAACTGTTTTATGGGGCTACTTGTGTGAGACTTGTTTCAAGTTTTGAATCCCACATCATTTTGGAAGAAAGAAATTTTGCTTCTTTATACTTTGGGTGTTTAAAATTGGGACAAGTTGGAATAAGCATTATGTTGTTGTCTGATTGTGTTGCATATGGTAATGGTAATAACCATGTAGCAACACTCACTGACACTAATTAATATAAATTAACAACTTTTTTTATTTGAAGTACACTACAAGAAAAAGGAGAACTGGCTACGAACAAAATCCCGACGACACCATGTCGTACGGAAAAGACACTAAACGACAAAAAAAGGGCTTGAACGAGACTAAAATGGGTTGAATTTTTTTGGCAATAAAATCCCGACGACATGTCGTAGGCATTTTAGTGGTCAAATTTGACATTCAACATTTCACCCATCTTTTTGGGCGGTATTTTTTCCCGCTTCTATATCCCTACGACATGTCGTCGGTAAAATAAAACCATGCAATTATTTGGGTGATTAACGTTTTATTAGTGTTGATTAGTGTTGTGGTTTGTTATCTCCCTACGACATGTCGTAGGCATTATTAATCGCTTTGTATTTTAATAAATACCTACGACATGTCGTAGGCACATATTAGCACTTTTGGCGGTATTTTTCCCGCCTTTTGTTTCCCTAAGACATGTCGTAGGCATATATTTACCTAATTACTTTTACATTACAAGTCGATAAACGTCTAATATTATTGCGTACTATTTACATTTCAAACATCAAAACGTACGAAGTACATTACAAATCGATAAAAGTTTAAACATCAAAGCGTCAAATCAAACGACGTTTTACGGGAAGTATACCATAATTTATGTCGAAAAGCGTCCAACATTAAAGCGCAAAAATTACATTACAGATCGATAAAGGTTCAAACATCAAAGCGTACGAATTAAATTACAACCCGATATCGAGTTTAACCATTAAAGCATACGAATTATTCTAAACCAAGTTTTTCCATGTCATCATAAAGGTCGTGAAGTAGTGCAGTTGAATGAAATATGTGGTTCTCGAGAAGCATATACATTTTAATTGTTTTCTCGAGTACTTTTATCTTCCCTTTCAATTTGATGCAGTTTGAGCACTTTGCATTTCCAGGACTCGATGTTGAAGGTTGTACAGTGTAAGTTGGAGTTCTCGAAGGTCCTGCGGAATGAGTAGTAGGCGGTGAAGCTCCATGAGAACCGGTCATTAGACGTAGTCTTTTTGTATATATCATGTTACTTTTTTTGTATACGGCGTTAGCTTATGATAATCTGATATTGCTTATAATTGACTTAATGATAACTATATAGATATGATATTGCTTATAATTGACTTAATGATAACTATAAACGAAGTAACACTCATCAAAATTATACAGCTCGAATCACATTGCCACTAAATATGTGTGTTTGAATATTAAATTTTTAATAGCTTCAAAAGAAAAAAATGTTATAACAAATGTTGGCGTGGTTACCTTTTTATAAAATAACAAAAACATTTTAGTTCCACATGAATCAAAGAAGCGGAATTTTACTAGCTAATGTAGGTGTATATGGTTATTAGATTGCTTTTAAGTTTGAAGTTGGCGTTTGAAGGGTTCTTCTTCTTCATGTTCCATGTACATATTTAATGGCATTCAAGCTTCAAGTGGTTCAATTAAGATAGTTCATTACAGATGGTATAGAATTATTAAGGTTCGCGTGCCGCATTATAACTGTTTTCTTCTACTCAGTTCTTGGATGGTCTGCTGGACGTTTAATTCTCCTGATCGAAAGGGTTGGTTTGGTTTATGGATTGGTTTTGGTGCCTTTTCGGATCTGCTCTTCCACTCTCTTTGCTTGATCAATTCAAAATCGGATATGGCTCATATTGGGTTAAGTTTTTGGTGCAGTCATGAGTATAGTTTTATTGTAGTCTCTCTTGATTCGGTATAGTACTTCATTTCCTGGCTCCCTGCCGACAAATACTTAACACACTCTTTCTGAGGCAAGCTGAATAGTTAACTCAACCGCTTTTCTCGCAACCCTTTACAATCTATCTTCCCACGTTTTCTCGTTTCTCTTCAAGTATTTCTCTAGCAGCTATACTTGATATCGCTCCACTAAAAGCAACAGCTAAATGAGCAATACCTGAATGGTAAATGATGTTGAATGATCTTAAAGAGAAGAAACAGCGTCCGGACGTCAATGCTAATGGTTCATATAAATTCTCAACTTTTTATCAATTTGAAGTTAATACTAGAAAGGAATGACTGGTGATTTCATACTATTTAGGCACAATTATTGTATATTTCAATATGCGTATGTACTCCAAATATATTAGCTAACGAATGTTTAAAAGCCAAGTGCTGCTGGTCGTACCAAAATTAGACGTTCGTTAAAAGTTCTCAAATTTTTGCCTTGTTGAAGTTAATAACTAACGTAGTCATTGCAAAATTTATATGCCAACAAAGTTTGAGTCATGATTCCATTCTATTTTAGACATAGCGGATTGTATGCACTTGTAATATTTTAACTACGAGTGTTTAAAAACTAATTAAGGGATGTTGGTCAACCCAACCCGAGTCAATAAATTTTGTCCAAATTTATCGGAAAATAACTATCCATTTCAGGTCAACCCAACCCGAGTACCCGACTCCTACAAAAAAACTACCTGTTTTGACTTGTCACCGAACCGCAACCCCCACTCATCTCTGTAGGTTAGAAAACCTACAGAGAATGTGCCACAATAAATGCAAGTTGTGTCACATCCTATAACTGAACTAAACAATGTATCTTAGCACTACCTAATAATACGATCAGGACATAGTCCTATATTTTGTTTAGTAGATTTATTTCCACCATACCAAAAAGATTAACACTATGATTTGGATTGGCAGCCGTGATCTGTCGTCACTTGCTAAGGATAAAAGTAGTGAACTTGATAAAGAAGACAAGTTTTCTACATATCCCGAGCCCTTAGAAGCCTTTAAGAAAACATAAACTAGCCATAAAGGATCCGAAAACAAATCATTGCATAAAGCAGAACTATAACACAAACGCATTCCATTTGTAAATCAATAGAAAATGACCAGTTAAGTTATAAGCAATATACAAGAAACGAATACTTAACACACTCTTAAGACTCAAGCTCAATATCAAATTCAACCACTTCTCGCAACCCAAAAACATATGCAATTGGTAACTGCATTTAGTATATAAGTAAAAAATAAAGATATGATATAAGTTTGACCAAATTTCCGGGTGACTGAGGTACTATCCATGGAGGATATCCAACTCCAATTGCATTGTCATTAAATAGCCGTATTCGAGTTTGGTATCAAATTTCTCATGTTTGACAAGAGAAGAAAAACACAATATGAGAAAAGAACATATGTAATAGTATATGGATACAAAAAGTTAGAGCAACTTTTAGTTGTGTGAGACTTGTTCTAAGGTTTAAATCCCAAATTGTTTGGAGGAATGAAATTGTGCTTCCTTATATACTTTGGGTGCTTGAAAGTATGACAAGTTGAAATAACTATTATGTTGTTGTTTGTGAGTTTCATTGGCCGTTAACCTATCGTCATAAACGGGCGATATTGATTATAATTGACTTAATTATAAATATAAAAGAACTAACACTCATCCAAATTATACAATAATTGTGTCTTAGCATTTATCTCTAGAATACATAGTTTTGCGGGTGATATCCAACTCCAATCACATTGCTACTAAATACGTGTGTTTGAGTATCAAATTTTTAATAGCTTTTAAAAGCAAGAAAAAAAGTTATAACAAAGTTTGGCGTTGTTACCTTTTTTTATAAAAAAAAAAAAAAAAAAATTAGTCCCTCATGAATAAAAGAAGCATAATTATACTAGCTAATGTAGGTGTATATGGTTCGAGATTTATGGTTATTAATTGCTTTTAACTCTGAAGTTGGAATTGAATTGTTCTTCATGTCCCATCGTAGAGATTAATGGTTATTAGGTTGCTGCTAAGTCAGAAGCTGGCATTAGAGTGTTCTTCATGCTCCTGTAATACTTTCATCATATCATATGTAATCGATGAATTGTATGTTGAAATCTGAATCTTCAAGTACCTCAATCTAGATAGTTCATTACCTATGGAATTGGATAACTTATCAACTGGTTTATCTACTGTGTCCTTGGATGGTTTTAGAGACTTGTAAAGTTTGATGTATGATTATAAACTGGTCTGCTGGATGTTGAAGTCTTTTGATGTATGATTATCAACGGATCAGATTGTGTTGAGTTTTTGATATAGTCATGACTCATGGCTCGTGACTTGTGAGTATAGTTTTATTGTAGTTTTGATTTGGTATATATAGTACTCCCCTTTCCTCCCTAACGACAAATACTTAGCACACTCTTTTAGAGTCAAGTTGAATAGTAAACTCAACCGCTTTTCAAGAACCCTTTACAATCTCTTTTCCCACATTTTCTCATTTCGCATCAATACATGAATGGTGCTTCTGAAATTATATCCTGTTAGAATTTGGAGTATTAATCTGTGGCAAACATATTATTCTATCAGTTCCTAATGGCTTTCGAGTTATGATCATTGCAGAGATTCTACAAGGGTTATTCATGGACAAAGAATAAAAGGTTTAAAGTTCCAAGAAGCTGGTTTCTGCTGAAGAGTTATTCATTTCTGCTGATGAGTCATTTATAGCCGTTAGAGGGGTCTTAGTGTAACTTAATCTCCTATTTAATAAGTCCCTTAATCTAGGGTTAGAAACACTTGAGTGTGCAGTCTTTTGTATCACTCTCCTCTCTTCTCTCATATCATTTCACTGATCTTGTCTTGTCTTTACATTCATATGATTATTGTCTCATTGACATTAATCTAATCTTGTAACATTTGTAAACTATTAATCTAAGCTGACTATTGCAGCTTAGATCTGAATAAAGGTTCTATTGTTCATCTAGTGTTGCCTATAATTTCGTACATGGTATCAGAGCTTCAGGCTCATTGATTCTCTTTGGCAACAATGGTGTGATTTGGGGTTATTGCTATTGGCGTAATCACTGGTTATCTTCTGTTTACAATTTACCCTAGACTAAGTGAATCTAGGGTGATTGTGATTTGTTCTTCCGATGCATATTTCTCTGTAAGTCTAAATCTTATCTTCTCTTTAAACATACAGTACTTAAGTCTCTGTAGGTGCAAACGGGTAGACTAACATCTTGATCTGCCACCTTTGAGTGGTACGAATACCTGCTCTGGTTTACCCTAGTCCACAGGCTTGGTGCTTGTTGTTTCTTATTACAAAGTCTTATTTACTTGTCTATTTACTCTTATTATTATATCAGTCTGTGATTCTTTGTCTGTCTTATTATCTTTGTCTTATTGTTTGTATTATGGCTATTGGTGATGATAATGTTGGTGGTGGTGGTTCCACTGAGAAAAGCTTATCCTTTGGTGATGCTTTGTATTTACACCCCAATAACACCAATGGTACTCCCATTGTTTCTATTAAACTCACTGGGAACGAAAATTATAAAATATGGAATATGGCCATGACGTTTGCCTTAAGGAACCATAACAAGTTGGGGTTTATTGATGGTACTTGCATAAGAAATGATTCAAACCCCAATCTTGCTAATCAATGGGATACTTGTAACTCTGTTGTGGTCACTTGGATCCTCAACTCTCTCAAATTTAATTATTTGCTGGTGCTATTTATTCTAAAACTGCTTATGAAATGTGGAATGATCTTAAAGATACCTATGATAAAGTTGATGGTTCAGCTATTTTTAATTTGCACAAAAACATAAATTCTCTTAGTCAAAGTGGGTCCTCTCTTGCTGATTACTATAACAATCTTAACTCTTTATGGAAACAATTTGATTGTATGATTAGCTTGCCTCCCTACACTTGTGAGGCTGCAAAACATTTTGAAAAACACAATCAGCTAATCAAGTTAATGCAATTTCTTATGGGTCTTGATGAATCCTATGTTCCCATCAGAAGCAACATTTTAACCAGAGATCCTTTACCTAATGTCAAAACTGCTCGTTTGTCTCGGAGAAGAATCTCACAGAAATGTCTCATCTGGGAATAGCTCTGCTAAACCCAATGCTACACTTTTCTGCAAAACTTCGATGGTGGAAAATTTTTGATAACAAAAGAGGTTTTAACAACAAAATTTCTGGTTTTAATAATGGTAACAACTCTAATAGCAGAGGACCAAACATGAACCTCAAATGTACTAATTGCAAAAAACCTCCTGCTGGATATGTTAAAAGAAATTTCAATGGTAAACCTTTCAGCAGTAACAATGTTTCTGCTGAAACCAATTGTGTCACTGATAATAGTGCTAGCAACTCTCCTGTCTCCTTGTCTAATGAACAGCTCTCGAGACTTATGAGTCTCCTCAATGACAACAATGTGTCATCTGCTAATGCCAACTTGGCAGGTAAAAATTTTTCAGGAACCTTCTTCAATGGCAGTGTCAAGTTTAATGTAAACTTCAACAAGTTTTTTAACAACAACACTAAATCCTTATCTGGAAACATCAGTCTGGGTTGGATTGTTGATTCGTGCAAATCAGACACATGATGTTCTAAAATTTTTAATCAATGTTGTTAACATTTCAAATCTTGGGTTAACTGTTGGACATCCCAATGGTACTCAGGCATTAATTACTAAAATTGGTGATTTAAAGGTCAATAATGACCTAACTCTCTTTGATGTTCTTGTTGTTCCTGAATACAATGTTAGTTTACTATCTGTTCATAAGATTGCTAGAGACAATAAGATGTTTGTTGGGTTTAATGAATCTAATTGCTATATACAGGGTTTACATCAAAAAAGGATTGTGGGGATTGGTAAACAATACAATGGATTATATATATTTGATATAGATTCTACATGTAAGATTACTTCTAACAACTGCATATCTGTTTGTCATGTTTCTAGAAATCTCTGGCATCAAAGACTTGGTCATCCCTCTGACCAAGTCCTACACATACTTAAACCCACTCTTAAATTTGATAGTTCTTCTAAAACTGATCATCTCTTGGATACTTGTAATAAAGCTAAACAAACCAGAGAACCATTTCCTTTAAGTGAACATAAATCCACTAAAATTGGTCAACTTGTTCACCTTGATGTTTGGGGACCATATAAAATCACTAGCAGAGATGGTTACAAATATTTTTAACCATAGTTGATGACTATTCCAGGGCAGTGTGGGTTTATATGCTTAAAGGGAAGGATGATGTTTATGTTTCCATTGTTAACTTTACTCATATGCTATCAAATCAATTTGAACACAATGTCAAAGTTTTCAGAAGTGATAATGGGACAGAATTTGTCAATAATAAACTTCAACAATTCTTTCATGAAAAAGGAATTCTACATCAAACATCTTGTGTTTATACACCACAACAAAATGGCATTGCAGAAAGGAAACATAGGCATCTCCTTAATGTAGCTAGATCCCTTATGTTTCATGGGGAATTACCTCTATATCTTTGGCCTGAATGTGTTCTAACTGCTGCCTATGTCATAAATAGGTTACCCTCTTCAGCCTGTCGGCAAGTCCCCCTTCTTCTTTGTGTATGGGCATGACCCTTCACTCTCTCTCCTTAGAGTCTTTGGCTGCTTATGCTATGCCACTATTCTCAACATCTCTGACAAATTTGGTAGTAGGTCTGAAAAAAGTGTTCTTATTGGTTACTCAAATGAAAAAAAAGGTTATAAACTCTTGAGCCTAGAAACAAAAAATATCTTTTATTCTAGAGATGTCAAATTTTATGAAACTGTGCTTCCATTCAAAATGAAAAATTCTGTGTCAAAACCTTTTGTTGAAACTTATGTGCCTAAAGATTTAAACTGTAAAACCTGAAAATTTAAAATCCGAATAAAGACTAAAATACCCTTGGAACTAAAAATTATAAAATACGTAAAATATATTTCTAACACTTGAAGAAATTAAAAGATTAACTCATGCCGAATACTTAAAACCCTAACTAAAAATATATTACGTAATTGATTTGGTATGACGCAAGAGTTAAAGTTTCAGTAAATATTTTGGGTCGTGTTCTTTTGTGTTCGTGAGCCAAGGCCAAAGCCCATGGTGGCGAGGTGAAGGTGTTCGGTTGGACCCAAACCCAAACCCAATTGCTTTCCTAGTTTAACTCAAATACTACAACTATATATACCATACATAATCATGAGTTTGGAACCCTAGTTATTTTGCTCTTTCTTTTTCTTTTCTCCCTATTCGGCCGAACCATAACAAACAACCCTTGGTGTCGATTTTGCTCAATCAAGTGAAGGTATATCGTTTATTTGTCTTCCTTTAACGCATACCTTTGCATGAATATGTCAAGTTATATTTTGTTTCGTGCGTTTTTCTTGTTTTCTTGTTTTTTTGTGGCCGAGAGTTGTGAACCGAAACAACAAGAAACCCTAATTAATTTAACTAGTAACTAATAAGAGACATGTAACGTGATGAGTGATATTGAATCGGTCGTATATGTTGAGTTAACCTAGACCGAAACATGCATGAGTTTGGACCGAGGCATGCATGACTTTCGAATATGGTGTAAAACATTATAACTTGATTATGTAACATGTTTAGATGAGCTAATACTAGTGTAAAACCCTAATAACCGAAACCCTAATTTGATTCGAGTTACATATGAGTTTTTGAAGATGCATTAATTAAGTAAAGGTTATGTGAACATAAACCCTAGTTTAATATGTAAAGCGTATAAAGTATACTAAATCCTAATAACTTATATGACACATAAAATCATAAACGTACTGAAACATAAAAAGGAAAGATTATTTTGTGACGTGTTAGGTTAAGTAACTAGTCATTAAAAGACGTAACATGTAAGTTAATATACATTAATGAGACATTTAAGAATGAGAAAACCCTAACTTTAATAAAAGACGTATGAAACCCTAATTTACGTTATTAATATTAAAACATTTAAATCTCATTTAATATGGAAACCCTAAAATATTAAAGGATCGTTGTGACGATTTCGGAATCATTAATAATATATACGACATTAATGTATATAGGTTCTGTGAAGAAGGAGTAATTCTTTGCTTCCCTGTTTCGACTTTTGATCTTGTGCTTTCGAATAAGGTAACAGTGGATATTCTCACCTTTTCAAAGCAAAGAGTTTCGTTATAAGTTTTCTTTTCGTTTTCATATTAGGATTTCCTAAACCTTTGCTATGAACCCTAATGTGTATATTTAAACTGTTGCTTATATCAACTTTGATTTTTAATCATAAAACATTTGATTTTGAAACTATATGATATGAAGACTTTGATTTTGAAAACATGATTAAACATTTGATAAAATATGATCTATGTTAGTTATGACATTCTTATTTGATTTCTGATAGTTTGACACCCGAGCCAATTATAACTAGTCATGGGGTTCCATGTCCGTGTCAAGAAATGCACTGACATGACTCTAGGGCGTTAGAGTGATGTTCTGCCACGTCCCTTATCTGTTATCTGTATGAGCTCAATTTGAATTATAATATGAATATTTGTCTAGGTATGGATGCATCCTAGATCTGTTATATGCCATATATTATCATTATATGCTATATGTTATCTGATGATTGATGCTGCGTGCATGCACGTCCTTCATAACTACGGTAGGTCTCCCCCTACAAATATGTTGCCTTATGTGATTATGATATGTTTTGATATGGCATATGTGTATGCAGGGCTTCGAGGTAGTTAACTATAAAAATTATTCGTATATTCTGAATTATCTTTTGAAATGAATATGACTTCACTGTTTTCTTTTACTTTATTTCGTATTCAAGTATTGTTTCAGATTCGTTTTGCTTGTATATCTGTTCAATGGGCTTTTGAAGCTCAGCCGCACTTTTCTTTTCTTCCGCGGCAGGTATCTAAACATTGGAGCTGGGTATTGCTTTGGGATGAGTGTTGAGTGGACTTACCTTAGAGATTTTAGCTTTGATATTATGATGCCATTTAGACTTTATACTTTAGACATTTCATTTGGAGTTTATTTTTCCGCTGGGACCTATGTATTGAAGTCTTTTGACTTGGATTATTTCAATATTTGTATTGAGATTTCTTTTGGTTTATATGTTTGCTTTGATATGACACCATTACTTGTGATTCCTTTACCCTTGTGGGGTCGGGCATTACAATTTATGGCATCAGAGCCAGGTTTACGACTTGTAGTCAGGACCTGTGACATATGGAGCCTAGGTTTTGAGACTTTAGGGTTTAGGGTTTGACTGTGAGGATTTGGGTAGACTTTAGGATTCCTTCATTTTACCATTTCGATCTCACCTTTGTTCATTTTGCTAATCGCTGGATATCGTTCAGATGGTTCAAACTTCGTTGTAATGGCAACTCGGGAGGGGACGATGATGCTAACGACATGGATGCCTTTGCGATTGCGAATGCTTTCAACTCTCTTTTCCTCGGTTTGACTACACCCGAGATGATGGAGCAGTGATCAACAACATTCGGAATCAGAATGGTGCTTCGGGTAGTGGTGGAGGAAATCAACCCGTCGACATTCATACTTGGCTCGAAAGGCGTTTCGGAAGTGAAGCCTCTTTCGCTTAGTTAACTGCTAGCTACTCCCTACCGAGGCCGAGGACCGGATCACTCATATTGAGAAGCTGTTGAAGTATCTTGCAGGTTGTGGAGACGAGTTTAAGACTCGTTTGGCTTCATTCAAATTGGAAGGTGATGCTTTGAGTTGGTGGAAAGCATTGAAACAAGAAAGAGGAGGTGACGCTATGTCTGACTTGTACTTGACTAAATTTCGGACTATCTTCTATAACCGCTACTTCCCTCGACAGCCAGAAAGGTATGAGAGGATTATCAGCGATCTACCGTTTGATCATGAGACCTCTAATGAGTACATGAGTAGGTTTATGAGGTTGGTGAGTTTTGTGGAGTGATTGCCGGAGATGGTAGGCGCTGCTAAGCACTTCAAGTGGGGGCTGAAGAAGTGGGTGTTGACCGATTGCTAATATGAGTATGAGAATGTGTCGGTGTGCGACGCAGCTCGTAACATTGAGATCTTTCATGAGGTTTCGGGTTCTAACAAGCGTAATCGCAATGGTGATCGGATTCAGCTGGGACTCAAGGCAATGACTATAAGGGAAACTCTGGTAGGAATTATGATTCGAGAGGTCATGTGGATAGGAGTTATGATCAGGGGTCACCGGGAAGGAATGTTGACACTGGACGTTCGAGTCGAGGGGTCAAGATAATAGAAATCTGGTAGGAATGGAAGTGATCGTGAGAACCAAGGTAACAATAGGAACAAGTTACAACAGGATCAGCCAAATTAGAGGAACAAATCGGAGTGGTCGTGCTCGGGGATCTTCTAGTCAGCGAAGGGACAGCTGAGGTTTTGCCACCCCACCTATTTGTACTACTTGTGGAAAGGCTCATCCAGGCGTGTTTCAAGGCTATGTGGATGTTTGGTTGTGGTTCCACTACTCACAAGATTAAGGATTGCCCTAAGAAGAATCCGGCAGTTCTCGAAACTACATCAAGCCAACTACTACTGGACGCGGTTTATGCTACTACTCATAACCAAGCGAGCGAACTTCAGTACCATTACGGGCACTCTTTTCATTGATGATTTTGCTTTGTCTTCGTTTTATTTGATAACGGCGCCACACACTCCATTATATCTATCACATTCGCTAAGAAACTTAATATGAAGCCCAAACCGTTAACAAATCACTTATCGATTTCTACGCCTATGAAAAATCATGTGATCATTGATCATAAATATGTTAAGTGTCCTCTTCGTTTTGATGATCGTATTCGCTTTGCAAATCTGTATCCTCTCAATATGGTCGACTTTGATATCATTCTAGGCATGGATTGGTTGGCTTACCATAGAGCTTCAATCGACTGCCATGCTCGAACGGTGATCTTTGGAGCGTAAAACATCCCTGAATTCGTTTATCATGGTTCTCAACCCCTTAAATCGTTAAGCTCATTTCCGCTATGAAGGCACGGACCATGATTGCTCATGGGTACCAAGGTTTTCTAGCATCACATTAAGGACACATCTTTGGAGAGTCCTAACATTGAAAGTCTTTCGGTTGTTTGCGTTTGCGTTTCCGGATGAACTCTCGGACTTAAGCTCGAGAAGTTGAGTTTAGCATTGAATTAATTCCCGGTGCCAACCGATTTTGAAGCTCGTGATCGTATGGCACCGTAGAACTGAAGGAGTTGAAGGAACAGCTGCAAGAGATGATAGAAAGTGGATTTATTCGCCCTAGTGTTTCTCCATGGGGTGCACCTGTCTTGTTGTGAGGAAGAAGGATGGAAGCATGCGCCTATGTATCGACTATCGTGAACTCAATCGTATTACTATTCGTAACCATTATCCTTTGCCGCGTATAGATGACTTGTTTGATCAACTGCAAGGAGCTAAGTTCTTTTGAAGATTGACTGGTCTGGCTACCATCGTTACGTGTGAAGGAGCAAGATGTTCCTAAGACCGCGTTTGCACCCAGATATGGTCATTCACGAATTTCTCGCTATGCCTTTGGTTTGACCAATGCGCTCGCCTGTGTTTATGGACTGATGAATCGTGTTTTCCATGAGTTTCTCGACAAGTTCGTTATTTTTTTCATCGATGACATCTTGGTTTACTCTAAGTCTGAAGAAGAGCATGAAGAACATCTCCGGATAGTTTTGGAGATTTTGAGGAAGAAGAAGTTGCAAATTTTTTCGAAGTGCAATTTGGTTGAGACAAGTTGCTTTCCTTGGTCATATCGTTATCGGTGATGGTATTACCATGGATCCGTCTAAAGTTGAGGCTATCACTAAATGGCCAAGACCTACGATGCGAATCGAGGTCGAGTTTTCTTGGACTTGTTGGTTACTATAGACGTTTTGTTGAAGGTTTCTCTCGTCTAGCTTTGCCTTTAACCCAATTGATGAGGAAAGGTGAAAAGTTTGTATGGACGGATGAACGAGAGAAGAGTTTCGAAGAATTGAAGCGGAGATTGGTGTCGGCTCTCATTTTGACTCTTCCAACCGGTTCGGAGGATTTCAAATCTATGTACGATGCATCTAAGAAAGGATTAGGCTGTGTTTTGATGCAACATGGGAAGGTAATAGCTTATGCTTCGAGGCAGCTAAAACCTTATGAGGAGAATTACCCAACTCACGATCTTGAGTTAGGCTGCGTGGTTTTGCGTTGAAGATTTGGAGACATTACTTGTATGGAGAGACGTGTGATATATTCACTGATCATAAGAGTCTCAAGTATATTTTCACTCTGAAGGAACTTAACATGAGACAAAGAAGATGGTTAGAACTTCTTAAGGATTACGACACCAACATTCAGTGCCATCAGTAAGGCTAATGTAGTTGCGACGTTACTTAGCCGGAATCAGGCATTCTTGCGAGTATCAAGATTGAGCCTAGGATTTTGCGTGACTTAGAGAGTTTGGATGTTGAGTTGTGTGTACGAGGTTTTGGTGGATACCGCTAGTATGAAGGTGGAGTCGAACCTTATATCGCTGTAAATTAAGGAAGCTCGAAAGATGACGGCGAGCGAGTCAGGCCGTGGTGCAAAATGTTGAAGAAGGTAAGCAAGGCATTGTGAGTTTAAGGTTGATAATGACGGTATTGTATGGTATGGAGATAGGCTTTGTGTTCCCAATGATCAGGTACTTCGTGAGAAAGTTATGACTGAAGCTCATAGTTCTCCCTTCACTATTCATCCTGGTTCTACCAAGATGTATAGGGATTTGAAGCAGTTCTTTTGGTGGAACGGCATGAAGCAAGATGTGGCGACGTTTGTGTCGAAGTGTATGATTTGTCAGCAGGTTAAGATTGAACATCAGAGGGCTAGTGGATTGTTACAGCCATTGGAGATTCCAACATGGAAGTGGGATAAGATATCTATGGATTTTGTGACTGGATTACCTCTTACTAGGAAGAAGCATGATGCGATTTGGGTGGTTGTTGATCGACTAACCAAATCTGCTTCATTTTGCCAATTAGGAAGGATTATGGTATTGGTAAATTGGCGGAGATTTTTCAGCAAGAGATTGTTAGACTTCATGGTACCCGACGCCTATTGTGTCCGATAGAGATCCGCGTTTTACTGCTTCGAAAGGTTTGCATAAAGCTTGGGGTACTCGACTTAACTTTAGTACGGCATTTCATCCTCAAACAGATGGTCAGTCAGAGAGGACTATACAGACCTTAGAGGATATGCTAAGGGCTTGTGCTTTAGAATGGACTGGTAGTTGGGATGAATATTTATGTTTAGTAGAATTTGCTTATAACAACATAAATTTTGACATGCTAGCATTAAGGCGGCACCGTTTGAACTTCTTTATGGAAGGAAATGTAGAGCACCTATTTGTTGGGATGAAGTAGGTGAACGTCTAATCGAAGGTCCGGAAATGATTGAGATCACTAATGAGAAAGTAGCGGTTGCTAGAGAAAAGTTGAAGGAGGCTAGGTCTCGCCGAAAAGTTATGCCGAGCAAACATAGAGTAAGTGATTTAGAGTTTCGAGTTGGTGATCGTAGTTTTTGAAAGTTTCGCCGTTTAGAGGTGCGAAACGCTTTGGAATCAAGGGCAAGCTTAGTCCTCATTTATTGGACCGTTTGAGATTCTTGAACGTATAGAGGTTTCGTGTATCGCTTAGCACTTCCGCCTCGTTATCGCATGTTCATGCGCGTTTTTCATGTATCACTCCTAAGGGGATACAACTATCATCCGTTACACGTTGCTTCTTATCCGCTTGATCAAATTCAATCCGATATGTCTTTATCTCAAGAACCAGAAGCTTATCTGGAAAGACAAGAAAGAGTTATGAGGAATAAAGTTATTCCATTCGTTAAGATTCTTTGGAAAAATCATCCTGAACGTGAGGCTTCTTGGGAAACCGAGGAGTCGATGCGTGCTAGTTACCCTCATTTCTTTGAATAGTTTGGTATGTTCTCATTTCGTTTTCATTTTCGTTTTCATTTCGTTTCATTCAATTTTCGAGGACGAAAATTTTTCTTTAGAGGAGAAGAATTGTAAAACCCTGAAAATTTAAAATCCGAATAAAGACTAAAATACCCTTGGAACTAAAAATTATAAAATACGTAAAATATATTTCTAACACTTAAAGAAATTAAAAGATTAACTTGCGAATACTTAAAAACCCTAACTAAAATATATTACGTAATTGATTTGGTATGACGAAGAGTTAAAGTTTCGTAAATATTTTGGGGTCGTGTTCTTTTGTGTTCGTGAGCCAAGGCCGAAGCCCATGGTGGCGAGGTGAAGGTGTTCGGTTGGACCCAAACCCAAACCCAATTGCTTTCCTAGTTTAACTCAAATACTACAACTATATATACCATACATAATCATGAGTTTGGAACCCTAGTTATTTTGCTCTTTCTTTTTCTTTTTCTCCCTATTCGGCCGAACCATAACAAACAACCCTTGGTGTCGATTTTGCTCAATCAAGTGAAGGTATATCGGTTATTTGTCTTCCTTTAACGTACCTTGCATGAATATGTCAAGTTATATTTTGTTTCGTCGCGTTTTCTTGTTTTCTTTTGTGGCCGAGAGTTGTGAACCGAAACAACAAGAAACCCTAATTAATTTAACTAGTAACTAATAAGAGACATGTAACGTGATAAGTGATATTGAATCGGGTCGTGTATATGTTGAGTTAACCTAGACCGAAACATGCATGAGTTTGGACCGAGGCATGCATGACTTTCGAATAGGGTGTAAAACATTATAACTTGATTATGTAACATGTTTAGATGAGCTAATACTAGTGTAAAACCCTAATAACCGAAACCCTAATTTGATTCGAGTTACATATGAGTTTTTGAAGATGCATTAATTAAGTAAAGGTTATGTGAACATAAACCCTAGTTTAATATGTAAAGCGTATAAAGTATACTAAATCCTAATAACTTATATGTCACATAAAATCATAAACGTGTACGGTGAAACATAAAAAGGAAAGATTATTTTGTGACGTGTTAGATTAAGTAACTAGTCATTAAAAGACGTAACATGTAAGTTAATATACATTAATGAGACATTTAAGAATGAGAAAACCCTAACTTTAATAAAAGACGTATGAAACCCTAATTTACGATATTAATATTAAAACATTTAAATCTCATTTAATATGGAAACCCTAAAATATTAAAGGATCATTGTGACGATTTCGGAATCATTAATAATATATACGACATTAATGTATATAGGTTCTGTGAAGAAGGAGTAATTCTTTGCTTCCCTGTTTCGACTTTTGATCTTTTGCTTTCAAATAAGGTACGGATATTCGACCTTTCAAAGAAGGTTTCGTATAAGTTTTCTTTTCGTTTTCATATTAGGATTTCCTAAACCTTTGCTATGAACCCTAATGTGTATATTTAAGCTGTTGCTTATCTGAACTTTGATTTTTGAATCATAAAACATTTGATTTTGAAACTATATGATATGAAGACTTTGATTTTGAAAACATGATTAAACATTTGATAAAATATGATCTATGTCAGTTATGACATTCTTATTTGATTTCTGATAGTTTGACACCCGAGCCAATTATTAACTAGTCATGGGGTTCCATGTCCGTGTCAGCAAATGCACTTCTGACATGACTCTAGGGCAGGAGAGTGATGTTCTGCCACGTCCCTTATCTGTTATCTGTATGAGCTCAATTTGAATTATATTATGAATATTTGTCTGTGGGGCGTATGGATGCATCCTAGATCTGTTATATGCCATATATTATCTTTTATATGCTATATGTTATCGATGATTGATGTTGCGTGCATGCACGTCCTTCATAACTCTGGTAGGTCTCCCCTACAAATATGTTGCCTTATGTGATTATGATATGTTTCCGATATGGCATATGTGTCTGGGCTTCGAGGTAGTTAACTATAAAACTTATTCGTATATTCTAAATTATCTTTTGAAATGAATATGACTTCACTGTTTTCTTTCACTTTATTTAGTATTCGTTCTCGTTTCGTATTCGTTTTGCTTGTATATCTGTTCACTGGGCTTTTGAAGCTCAGCCGCACTTTTCTTTTCTTCTGCGGCAGGTATCTAAACATTGGAGCTGGGTATTGCTTTGGGATGAGTGTTGAGTGGACTTACCTTAGAGATTTTAGCTTTGATATTATGATGCCATTTAGACTTTATACTTTAGACATTTCATTTGGAGTTTATTTTTCCGCTGGGACCTATGTATTGAAGTCTTTTGACTTGGATTATTTCAATATTTGTATTGAGATTTCTTTTGGTTTATATGTTTGCTTTGATATGACACCATTACTTGTGATTCCTTTACCCTTGTGGGGTCGGGGCGTTACATAAACCACAAAAATTTCTTTGACTCACAAACAAGTCCCAATGATGAAGGGAGAGTGACATCTTATGATGATAGCACAGTGGTAAGTCATCCTACTAGGATTGATTAACCAGTTGCAACATCTATAGATGATAATACACACCCTGAGGGCAACATATCACATGAATCACATCCTGCTGATGCATCTTCTGATTCTGCTGATACATCATCCAATTCTTCTGAACAAGAAAGAGGCTTGCCACCACTCGCTAGAAGGTCAACTAGAGTTTCTAAGTTGCCCAAGAATCTAAATGACTTTATTGTTGAAGGAAAAGTCAAATATGGGGTTGAAAAAGTTGTTAATTACTCTAATCTTAACAAGGATAATTATTGCTTTGCTTCTAGTCTTAATAAAAGTATTGAACCTACCTGTTATGAAGAAGCTATCCTTGATAGTAATTGGGTAGATGCTATGAATTCTGAAATTGAGGCCCTAAATGAAAACCATGCTTGGGATATAACTGATCTACCTCCTAATAGAACTCCCATTGGTTACAAATGGATTTTTAAAATCAAATATAAAGCCAATGGTGAAGTTGATAGATACAAGGCTAGATTAGTTGTTAAAGGCTATAACCAAAGGGAAGGAATAGACTATGATGAAACTTTTTCCCCTGTTGTGAAAATGTCTACTGTTAGATGTCTTATTGCCTTAGCTGTAAAAAACAAATGGCCTCTTTTTCAACTTGATGTTAACAATGCCTTCTTGTATGGAGATCTTGATGAGGATATCTATATGACCATCCCCAAGGGGTTCTGTAATGAGAACAATAAAAATAAAGTCTCTATATGGCCTAAAACAAGCTCCCAGGAAATGGAATGAAAAACTTGTGAGTGTTTTAAAAGAAAATAATTTTGTTCAATCTGTCAATGACCACTCCCTATTTACCAAAACAGAGAATAACAAGTTTATTGCTTTGCTTGTTTATGTGGATGATATTGTTCTTACTGGAAACTGCATTGATGAGATAAATCTTTTTAAAGAGTTTCTAAAATCCAAATTTCATATCAAAGACTTGGGAAATTTAAAATATTTCCTTGGCATTGAGGTTTTAAAAACTGGGAATGACATTTGTCTTTCTCAAAGAAAATATTGTCTTGAACTCCTCAAAGAATTTGGTCTTCTTGGGTGCAAACCTATGTCCACTCCTATGGAACCCAACTCTGTGCTTCCATATATTCCCACTGCTGATGACCCATTGCTTGTCAACATCACTAGTTATCAGAAGTTACTTGGGAAACTTATCTATCTCACCCATACAAGACCTGACATCTCATATTCAGTTCATTGTCTGGCACAATATATGCATTCTCCCTTAAAATCTCATCTGGAATGTGCCCTCAATGTTCTGAGATATCTAAAAGGAGCTCCAGGAAAAGGTCTAAGGTACAATTTTAGCAACTCTGAAAATCATCTTGAAGGATATAGTGATGCTGATTGGGCCAAATGCAAGAAAACTAGAAAATCTGTCACAGGTTATTGTGTTTTCTTCAATGATTGTTTGATCTCATGGAAAAGTAAAAAACAAAACACTATTTCAAAATCTTCCACGAAGCGAGTATAGATCTATGTCTACTGCTGCCTGTGAAATCATTTGGATTCAAAAAATCCTAAAAGATCTAAAAGTTGATATCAATATTCCTGTTAATCTTTTTTGTGACAACAAATCTGCTTTACAACTTGCTGTCAACCCTGTTTTTCATGAAAGATCAAAACACTTTGAAATTGATGTTCACTTCAACAGGGAGAAAATTGCAAGAGGTGTTATAAGTGCTAAGAAGATTGGCTCTTCAAACCAAACTGCAGACATTCTCACTAAAAATCTCCCTGTTTACCAGACATAAATTTTGTGTGAAAAATTGATATTGTTTGATATGTTTTCTCATCAGATTAAGGGGAAATGTTAGAATTTGGAGTATTAATCTGTGGCAAACATATCATTCTATCAGTTCCTAATGGCTTTCGAGTTATGATCATTGCAGAGATTCTACAGGGGTTATTCATGGACAAAGAATAAAAGGTTTAAAGTTCCAAGAAGCTGGTTTCTGCTGAAGAGTTATTCATTTCTGCTGATGAGTCATTTATAGCCGTTAGAGGGGTCTTAGTGTAACTTAATCTCCTATTTAATAAGTCCCTTAATCTAGGGTTAGAAACACTTGAGTGTGCAGTCTTTTGTATCACTCTCCTCTCTTCTCTCATATCATTTCACTGATCTTGTCTTGTCTTTACATTCATATGATTATTGTCTCATTGACATTAATCTAATCTTGTAACATTTGTATACTATTAATCTAAGCTGACTATTGCAGCTTAGATCTGAATAAAGGTTCTATTGTTCATCTTGTGTTGCCTATAATTTCGTACATATCCCCAATTATAACAAACAACAATGGTAGTATCGTGTTAACATAGGAACTACGGAGTATTTAAAACCTGTATTTGAGTCTCGTATCAATTTTATCCTAGTTACTTTTCGGAAAACCAAGTATTTAGTCCCACATGGGTTGAAGAAAGAAAATTTTGATAGGTCATATAGAGTGGTGTATTTGGTTCACTTAGTTTCAAGAAGAGTGTTTGTGTTGTTGGTACAAGATGTCGGATACTGTTAAAAGAGAAAGAATAGTGTATATTTCAGAATTTATATTATCTAACAATTCATATAAATTGTCAACTTTTTATCATTTTAAAGTTTATACCAAAAAGGATTGACTGGCGATTTCATACTATTTTAGACACAGTTATTGCATATTTCAGTATGTGTATGCACTCCAAATATATTAGCCACTGAATGTCTAAAAACCAAGTGTTGGTGGTCATACCAAAATTAGCCGTTCGTAAAAGTTCTCAAATGTTTTAACCTGGTGAAGTTAATAACTAAAGTGATCAATCCAAATTTATATGCCAACAATTTTGACTCATTTAGACATAGCGATTGTATGGACTTGTAATATTATTACTATAGAGAAAAGATCGAAGAAAAAAATTGAAATGCGAAGAATGAAAAGAAATTTCGGCCACACATTTCAAATGAGGGGGAGAAATTTAAGGAGAGATGCATCTACATTTGTAGGTGCATCCGAAATGTGCAGTTGTGATTTATTATCACCATTCTCATTTTACTTTTATTTCTCATTTGATTATAACTCTTTAACTGCCGGTGAATAGAAACTAATCAAGGGATGTTGGTCAACCCAATCCGAGTCGATAAATTGTGTCAAAATTTATAGGAAAATATTATCAATCGTTGTGTATTTATTGACAGTTTATGTAATAGAAGGTTGGCATCCTTTTAATAAATATGACAAAATGAGGGTCTGCGAGAGAGTTCAACAAAATAATTTTTTATTACAACTATACAAGTAAACTAAAACTAAATCAAAATGATATATAAAGTTGGCCAAATCTTTGGGTGATTGAGGTACTATCCATGGAGGATATCCAACTCCAATTTCGTCGTCACTAAAATACCATACTCGAGTTTGGTATCAATTTCTCAAATTTGACAGGAGAAGAAAAAAATAATGTGTGAAAAGAACATATTTAATCTTTGATTACGGAAAGATAAAAAAATGTGTTATGTCTCTAGAGCAACTTTTAATGGGGCTAGTTGTGTGAGACTGTGAGACTTGTTTAAAGTTTTAAATCCCACATTGGTTGGAGGAATGAAACTTTGCTCATTTATATACTTTGGGTGTTTTAACTAGTTATAAGTTGAAATAAACATTTTATTGTTGTTTGTGTCTTTCGCCTACCGTAGCAATCGGTAGATCAGAGCTGATGCTACCAAAATCCACATTCGTCAAGGTGCTTGGTTGGCCGTCTCACTCATTTTGACCTTGACTTTCTCAAGCTTGCAAGTTGCTTCCACTTGCATCCCTTCCTTGTAAGTTTCATGCATATTATATCATATATGTTTTCCTATAAATAGCTACCACCAAATACTTATAAGGACACAACATTATCTTATAACTCTCATCTATAACTCTACATTCTAGCTTCTAACCATGCTCATACTATTACGATCAATACTGACTTGATCGTCAGAGGGGGTTCCCCCGGGCTCAGCCCGGTGACCTCTCTAACGATCTTTCTTTGTCTTTTTTGCACTGTTATCAAAGACCAGAAAGTCAAGGTCAGAATAACTAGCATTTGACATGGCTGCTAACAATTAATATAATTTCTCAAAATTTTATCAATTTGAAGTTAATACCACAAAGGATTGACTAGTGATTTCATACTATTTTAGACGTAGTTATCGTATATTACAATATTTGTATGTACTCTAAATATATTAGCTGCAGAATGATTAAAAACCAAGTGCTGGTGGTCGTACCAAATTAGTCGTTCGTAAAAGTTCTCAGTTTTGTGTGTGAATAACTCAAGTGATTTGTTGCTTGGACCAAAATTTATATGCCAACAACTTTGACTCATGATTTCATACTGTTTTAGACATCGTGATTGTATGCCCTTGTAATATATTAACGACGAGTGTTTAAAACTAAGTGATGTTAGTTATTGGAAAAAACTATCCATATTCTCTATTTATTTAGTAACAGTTTATGTAATGAAAGGCTCACATCTTGTTAATAAATATGACAAAATGACGGTCTACCTAAGAGTTTAACATAATAGTTTTTAGTACAACTATATAAGTAAAAGTAAATCAAAACGATAGGATAAAAATTTGGCCAAATTTTCAGGTGTTTGAGGTACTATTCATGGAGGATTTCTACCTCCAATTGCATTGTCACTCGATACTCAATAACCGTATTCGAGTTTGGCATCAATTTTCTCTAGCTTGTTCTAATGTTTGAATCCCACATTGGTTGGAGGAATGGAATTGTGATTCCTTATACACTTTGAGAGTTAAAATTTTTGACAAGTTGAAATAAATATTATGTTGCTTTCTGCTGTCTTTCACATACCGTATAAGGATACGGTATACAAAAGCAAAATGTAGTGATTAATGTGAATTAATAACTTTTTGACATTTTAATTCGTCTTATCTTTTTGTATATATCATTTTAATTAGAAATTGCCAAATATTTTGACATTTTCCGGGGTTTGCTTGCTCGTTGATATATTCTCCTTTGGGTGGAATCTCTAGATCCAGGGCATACGACCTTACTACACTTTATATTTTGGTGTTTGGCAATTCCTTATTAGGCCTCGTCTTTTTAAACTTAATTTTAGAAGCCAATCATCATGTGTTTAAGGATCAATTACGGATGAATAGTTGATCACTTTGTCCACTTTCCAGCGGAGATGGTCTTTTTCAATGATAATAGCAAGGAAACCTAGTAGCCTCTGATTATTGTAAATGAAGGATGTCTGAAGTGTTTTGTCAATTGTATACTCAGTTAGTTACCTCACGACAAATTATACGTGACAACTCGAGTTACTTTCAAAATGTTGAGAATAAAGAAAAAGTAACTCCTAACACCGTCTTCCACAGGTTATGGGTACCCAATACCGTTTCCGGTGTTTGGGGGAGGTTAAGATGTAGACAGCCTTACCCCTACCTAAGGTAGAGAGGCTGTTTCCAGTTCTACCAACAGTAGAAAGGACCTCCGGCCTTTTGTAGGGAGTGAGGATCGAACCCCTGACCTCTTGGTTGAGAGGCAAGGGGTTTTCCAATTGATCCAACTCAACTTTGGGATGAATGAACTTTGTTTGAATATCAAATACATGTTTTATCATTCACATTTTCAAAATGTTGAAAATGTGAATGATAAAACATGTATTTGATACAAACAAAGTTCATTCATCCCAAAGTTGAGACATGTCATATGTTTCTTTATTTATATTTTGCATCGTAAGACATTTTTACAACCAATTTCGCATAGATGTAAACTCAACTGAATTAACCAACTTTTGACTGATGTATACTCGATCTTCGTTTCTTTATAGTTGACTTTTACTTAATCTAAACTACTAAATGATCTCTATTTTTTTTAGTAGACTTATTTCTAAGAAATAGACAATGAGTGTAAAATCCTCCATTGCGTGGGAATATGTCATGGAGTTGGAGGAAAATCCTCCAACTGAGACTGATTATTCGTTAGTTTTTTTGTTATAAAGTGGGAGTGGGTAATACCATTTCAGTTAGGTTTGATAAATGTTGTGATTCGAGACCTCTTGCTAATATGATATCTTCTCGGGATATTTATCAGGCTGGCCTCAATCTTTCATCTTTGGTTTTTGATTCTATTGCTAATGGTAGTTGGATTTGGCCAATTGAGTGGTATTCTAAATACCCGTTCCTTGTTTCGATTTCTATTCTGACCCTTAACCCGGATACTTTGGATCGACTGGTTTGGAAAACTCATAATGATGGTTTCCGGGATTTCTCGATGGGTACGGTTTGGGAGTCCATTAGACCGAGAGGGGGTGTCGTCTTATGGTACAATTTGGTTTGGTTTTCGCATCGTATCCCCGGCATGTTGTTACTCTTTGGTTGATCATCAAGAGGAAATTAAAGACTCAAGCTAACCTGAGACAATGGGATGTCAGTAGCGATACTGACTTAAACTTGTTTCAGTGTCCGTTTTGCAAGACTCAACCGGATTCCCATGATCATCTTTTCTTTCAGTGTGTTTTTTCTATGCGGGTTTGGACTCATGTTAAGAGCTTTACAGGTGTCCCTGCTATTCCATCCACGCTGGATCCTATTGTGGATTATCTTGTTCCTTTGTCGTGCAAGAGATCTATTAGATTTGTTATTTCGAAGCAGCTTTTCAAGAATCAGAAGACGTCGGAAGCTCAAGTTATTGATGTGATCATGTCTACTGTTCTTCTTAAGCTTCTCTCTTGTACCTTCAAGAGGACGGCTAATGTGGAAGTCCTTCTGGATTTATGAAAGCTTCCGACATCTCTCGTCCGCTCTACTCAATGATGATTTCTTTTCTTTTTTCGATGGATGATTGGCGTCTACAACGTCTGGACTGGGATATTCATAGTCAGTTTGGTTACTTGGCTCGTGGGAAGTGTCAGTTGATTTATGAGTCGCTAGTTGATGTTGGTGGTCGTGTGGGTTCGTTGGAGATCCGGGGGAGAGATGTACTCTTTTTCCCTACTCGAAGGTTTTCCCACAGGGTTTTTACTTGGAAAGGGTTTTTAAGGAGGCAATCTCATTTGGTTCATCAATCTCATTCGAACAGGTGGGCGGATTATTTTGGTGATTCATGTGTTTTAAATGGTTAGTTCTTGTTGGTGTCTTGGTTACTGTACTTTCTAGGCTTTGTAATGCTTAGTGGCCTGTCACTAGCGGTTTAGTTGGTTGTTCAAGCATTTACTTGAGGTTAATGTGGCACGTCAGTCACATTCCAGTGTACTTATTTGGTTGATTTTTTAATATATTTTACCAGGATGAGCCCTTTGACCCAAATAAGTGTAAAAGATTAAAAGTATTCCAAGTCGCTTCTCACGACCCAATAACATATGCAATTGGCAATTGGCTTTAATATAAGTAAAACATAAAGAAAATCAAAATGATATGATATAAGTTTGACCAATTTTTTGGATGATTGAGATACTATCCATGGAGGATATCAACTCCAATTGCATTGTCACTAAATAACCATATTCTAGTTTGGTATTCTTCAGTTTGGTAAGAGAGAAAAAAATGTGTGAAGAGAACATATGTAATAGTATATGAAAACAAAAGGTTAGGGCAACTTTTTTAATGGGGCTAGTCGTGTGAGACTTGTTCTAAGGTTTGAATCTCATATTGATCGGAGGAATGAAATTGTGCTTCCTTATATACTTTGGATGTTTAATGTTATGATAAGTTGAAATAAACATAATGTTATTGTCTTTTTGTTTACCGTACTACGGTTCGGGTTCTCGAAAAGACAAGAATCTATGTAAATTAATAACTTTTTGTCATTTTCAATAGTCTATTAGAGCACACGGTGTCAATGCATTTAACGTGCCAAATGTTTATTTTTCGTGCCATTGATCAGTCAAACGATACCGCCACTTGTGCTATTCATGAACCAAAGGAACCCCATGCCATTTGACTGGCTCACGCCAAATGATATCTTTTATTTTCTTTTTTTTCTTTTTTATTTTTTTTATATTGTGTGTGAGTGGGTATCTTTAATGGGGTATTTTGTGGGACCCAATAACATGTTAGTGGTGTGTTGTGAAGGAAGGGTGTTTTAGTTATTGTGTGTTATTGGAAGGGGATGATGTGGCGCTGATGTGACATACCAATAAAGTATTATTCGTATGCACGATACCTTGGGCAAAAGTTCAATATAGATCTCAAATTTACCATATATCCAATGAACCAATCATAATCATTCATTTTTCTAATCAAAACAAAAAAAATAAACTTTCACCATCTTTTTAAAAATTAAATATCTCGCAAACCGCTAATCGTGACGAGAAAAAAATCTTACCATCGCGACGAGAATTAAATTGTATTTCTATAGATATCTATATATTTTTAACAATTTTTTTTCCAAATTTCGGCCAAAAAAATCATATATGATTTGTGAAAATCACATGTGATTCGATTTTTATAAATCACATATGATTTTTGCAAATCATATGTGATTTGTAAAAATCATATATGATTTGAAAAAATCATATGTGATTTGTAAAAATCGAATCACATTTGATACTTGGAAATCATATATGATTTTACAAATCATACGTGATTTTTTTGGGCGGAAGTTTTGGAAAAAAAGTTTGTCGAAAATATAGAGAAGTGCATATCTATAGAAAGATAATTTAATTCTCGTTGCGATGGTGTTCATTTCTGGGCGGAATTTAATTCTCGTCGCGACGGTTTGCTATGGACTGGGATAGTAATTAATGCAAATCGACAACTTTTTTCATTTGAAGTAGTCTATCTTTTTGTATATATGATGTCGAATGCTGTTGAAAGAGAAAAAATAGTATTAAGAGTGCATTGGCTAACAGTTAATATAAAATTTCTCAACTTTTTATCATTTTGAAATTAATAGCATAAAGGAGTGACTATCTCACAATCCTACTTTTACAGAAGACGATGAACCTGTACACAGCGAGAACAAATGACCACAATAAGTGCTAGCACTCTACCTATCAGTTATTGTAATTCGAAGATATAAATAATCATATTTGAGACATAACGTTCATAAAAGAGTATTATAGAACAGATTTGGGTCAGCCCAACCCGAGTACCCGACTCTTTCCAATAACTACCAGTTTTGACATATGCAATTGGTAATTGGGATTAGTATAAGTAAAACTAAAACTAATTCAAATGACATGATATAAGTCTGACCAAATTTTCGGGTGATTGACGTACTATCCATGAAGGATATACAACTCCAAATGCATTGTCACTAAATAATCGTATTCGATTTTTGTATCGATTTTCTCTAGCTTGATAAGAGAAGAAAAAACAATGTGTGGGAAACTGGATTTTTGTATCGATTTACTCTTTGATAACGGAGGAAAAAGGTTTTATGTCTCTATCTTTTGACATGTCACCGAACCTGCAACCCCCACTCATCTTGCCAATCCTACCATAACGTTTAGAAAACCTACAGAGAATACGCTAAATTGTGTCGCATTCTATAACTGACCTAAACAATGTATCTTGACACTAAAATGATCAGGACATTGTCCTATATTTTGTTTAGTAGATTTATTTCCACCTTACCAAAAATATTAACGCTATGATATGGGTTGGGAGTCATAATCTTTGTGTTGTCGCATGCTAAGGATAAAATAAATGAACTTGATTAAGAAGACAAATTATCTACATATCCCGAGCACTTAGAAGCATTTAGGAAAACATAAAGTAGCGATAAAGGATCCGAAAACAAATAACTGCAGAAAGCAGAACTATATACACAAATGCATTCCATTTATAAATTGAAAAAAATGACCAGTAAACGTGTTAAGAATATGCGCAAAACGAATACCTACCACACTCTTGAGACTCAAGCTCAATATCAAATGCAACCGCTTCTCGCAACCAACTACATATGATGTAAGTTTGACCAAATTTTTGGGTGATGGAGGTACATCCATGAAGGATATCCAACTCCAAAGGCATAGTCACTAAATATCTGTTTCGAGTTTGGTATCAATTTTCTCTAGTGTGAAAAGAACATATACAATCTTTGATTACGGAAAAAAAGGTGTTATGTGTCTAAAGCAACTTTTTTATGGGGCTACTTGTGTGAAACTTGTTTCAAGTTTTGAATCCCACATCGTTTGGAAGAGTGAAATTTTGCTGCATTATATACTTTGGGTGTATAAAATTAGGATAAGTTGAAATAAGCATTATGTTGTTGTCTTTGCGTGTTGCATATGGTAATGGTAATATACCATTTCCAACTCTCAATGATACTAATTAATGTCAATTAACAACCTTTTTCATTTGAAGTGGTCTATCTTTTTGTATGTATCATGTTACTTTTTCTGTATACGGCGTTAGCTTATGATAAATCTGATATTGCTTATAATTGACTTAATGATAACTATATAGATATGATATTGCTTATAATTGACTTAATGATAACTATAAACGAATTAATGTCAATTAACAACCTTTTTCATTTGAAGTGGTCTATCTTTTTGTATATATCATGTTACTTTTTCTGTATACGGCGTTAGCTTATGATAAATCTGATATTGCTTATAATTGACTTAATGATAACTATATAGATATGATATTGCTTATAATTGACTTAATGATAACTATAAACGAAGTAACATTCATCAAAATTATACAGCTCCAATCACATTGCCACTAAATATGTGTGTTTGAATATTAAATTTTTAATAGCTTCAAAAGAAAAAAATGTTATAACAAATGTTGGCGTGGTTACCTTGTTATAAAATAACAAAAAAAATCGTAGCTCCGCATGAATCAAAGAAGCGGCATTTTACTAGCTAATACAGGTGTATATGTTTTAAGATTTATGGTTATTAGATTGCTTTTAAGTTTGAAGTTGGCGTTTGAAGGGTACATATTTAATGGCATGAATCAAAGAAGCGGCATTTTACTAGCTAATGCAGGTGTATATGTTTTAAGGTTTATGGTTATTAGATTGCTTTTAAGTTTGAAGTTGGCGTTTGAAGGGTACATATTTAATGGCATTGAAGCTTCAAGTGGTTAAATTAAGATAGTTCATTACAAATGTTATTGGATTATTAAAGTTCACGTGCCGCATTATAACTGTTTTCTTCTACTCAGTTCTTGAATGGTCTGCTGGACGCTGAAGTCTCCTGATTGAAAGGGTTGGTTTGGTTTATGGATTGGGTTATGGTGCCTTTTCGGATATGCTCTTCCACTCTTTTTGCTTGATCAATTCAAAATCGGATATGGCTCATATTGCGTTAAGTTTTTGTGCAGTCATGAGTATAGTTTTATTGTAGTCTTGATTCGGTATAGTATGTACTTCATTTCTAGGCTCCCTACCGAGAGATACTTAACACACTCTTTAAATATGGTAATTGCAGAATTTTATATACCAGTGTTTCAAAACTAATTAAGGGATGTTGTTCAACCTAACCCGAGTCGATAAATTTTGTCCAATTTTTAGGAAAATAACTATCCATTTCAGGTCAACCCAACCCGAGTACCCGACTCCTACAAAAAAAACTACCTGTTTTGACTTGTTACCGAACCGCAACGCCCACTCATCTCTGTAGGTTAGAAAACCTACAGAGAATGTGCCACAAGAAATGCAAGTTGTGTCACATCCTATAACTCAACTAAACAATGTATCTTAGCACTACCTAAGATAATATGATCAGGACATAGTCCTATATTTTGTTTAGTAGATTTATTTCCACCATACCAAAAAGATTAACACTATGATATGGGTTGGCAGTCGTGATCTTTCGTCACTTGCTAAGGATAAAAGTAGTGAACTTGATAAAGAAGACAAGTTTTCTACATATCCCGAGTCCTTAGAAGCCTTTAAGAAAACATAAACTAGCCATAAAGGATCCGAAAACGAATCACTGCAGAAAGCAGAACTATTAACACAAATGCATTCCATTTATAAATCGATAGAAATTGACAAGTAAAGTTGTAAGGAATAGGCACAAAACGAATACTTAGTACACTCTTGACTCTCAAGCTCAATATCAAACTCAACCGCTTCTCGCAACCAACAACATATGCAATTGGTAGTTGGCTTTGGTATATGTAAAACTAAAACTAAATCAAAATGATACAATATAAGTTTGGACAAATTTCCGGGTGATTAAGGTTCTATTACGAGTTTGGTATCAATTGTCTCTAAGTTTGACAAGAGAAGAAAAAAATAATGTGTTAAAAGAACATATTTAATATTTGATTACGAAAATAATAAAGTGTTATGTGTCTAGAGCAACTTTTAATGGGGCTAGTTGTGTGAGACATGTTTTAAGTTTGTAATCCCACATTGGTTGAAGGAATGAAATTGTGCTTATTTTTATACTTTGGGTGTTTAAAAATATGGTATATTGAAATAAGTGTTATGTTGTTCCCTTTGTGTATAAACGGGATGTCATTTACAAGGTACAACAACTGATGTTAAATTAACAACTTTTTACATTTTAAGTAGCCTATCTTTTTATGTATATGGCATTAGCTCATGATAAATCTTTTTATGTATATGCATTTCATCAAAGTTGTACAATAATTTTTTCTTTGCATTTATCTTCGGAATAAATTGTGTTGCTGGTGATATCCAACTCCAATCAACAAAACTAAATACAAGTGTTTAAGTATCATATATCTAATAGCTTCAAAAGAGAAAAAAAGTTATTACAAATTTTGGCGTGGTTCCCTTTTTTATAAAGAAATAAAATTAAAACCTTTTAGTTCCACGTGAATAAAAAAAACGGAATTTTACTAGCTAACATAGGTGTATATGGTTCGAGTTTTGTGATATTGGATTTTTAAAGTTCAGGTGCTCCGTTATACTGGTTTTTTCTACTCTAATGTTGGTAGGTTTTAGGGACTATTCAAGTCGATGTATGGTAATTTGCATTACGGTTATCAACTGCTCTCCTGGTTGAAGTCATTTGATCGAAAGGTTTACTACAAATTTTCTAAAGCTTGAATCCCACATTGGTTGGAGGAATGAAAATGTGCTTCCTTATATACTTTAGGTGTTTCGAACTTTGATAAGTTAAAATGAACATTATGTTGTTGTCTTAGTGTTTCGCATCCCGTGACAAACAGCGTGCAATGCGCTCAAGAGAGTAATTAATGTAGATAGACAACTTTTTTATTTTAAGGTTTATCTTTTTCATATAAAAATTTAGTCTCTCTACTCAAATTTTTGTCCAAATTTATAGAATGATGTACTCAAAGGCTAACATCCTGTTAATACATATGACAAAATAACAATCTCCCCGAAAGTTTAACAGAATAGTTTTTAGTACAATCCTAATTTTAATGAAGACAATGAACTTGTATACATCGAGAACAGATGACTACAATAAGTACTAGCATTCTACCTATCGTTTATTGTTGAGCAGTCGTGATCTTTGTGTCATCACTTGCCAAGAATAAAACTAGGGAATTAGATAAAGAAGACAAATTTTCTACATATCCCAACCCTTAGAAGCCTTTAAGAAAACATAAACTGGCCATAAAGGATTCGAAAACAAATCATTGCAGAAATCAGAACTATAAACACAAACGCATTCCATTTATAAATCGATAGAAAATGTCCTGTAAAGCTGTAAGGAATATGCACAAAAGGAATACTTAGCATACTCTTGAGACTCAAGCTCAATATCAAACTCAACTACTTCTCGCAACCCAACAACATATGCAATTGGTAATTGGCTTTGGTATAAGTAAAACTAAAACTAAATCAAAAATGATACGGTACGATACGATATAAGTTTGAGTTTGAGTGTTTGACCATAACGCATTATCACTTAATAATCGTATTCGAGGATGGTATCAATTTTCTTTAGCTTGATCAGAGAAGAAGAAAACAGTGTGAACATATACCATATATGATTACGGCAACAAAAGGTGTCATGTCACTAGAGCAACTTTTATTTGGGTTTACGTTTGTGAGACTTGTTTTTAGTTTTGAATCCCACATTGATTGGAAGAATGATATTTTGCTTTGTTATATACTTTGCGTGTTTCCAAATAGGATGGAGTAGACATTATATTGTTGTCTTTGTTTCTCGGTTTCAGTTACAAATTTAGACTAACTTTATGTGGTGATACAGAGACAGCAATTATTGTAATTTAACAACTTTTTGTCAATTTTTAAGTTTTATATCTTTTTTTATATATGTGCTGTTAGCTAATGATAAATCCCGTTTTCTAATTTTAATTTGCAAAATTTTTGGAATCACATAGAGTTGAAAGTAAACCAAACGTATTAAACATTTGTGGATCGCAAAACTAATTCTTTTGAAAATAACATTTGTGGATCTGGTGTCATAACATTACTCGTTGGACTCCGTTGAGGAGCTCGCCCGCCTTCGGTACAAGTAAACCAAACGTATTAAAAATGAAAGGTATAACACGTGTTGATTTTCAAATGCATGATTTGTTATATTTTGTAACTTTGCACAACGCAGTTTTCAAACCAGCGAGTCTCACTATAAAACCCCGACTACTCAAACCCATGAGAGGAGAAACCTCAGTTAGATCTATGTATGCATGTTTCTTAATAATAAATATAAATGAACTAACACTCATCCAAATTATACAATAACTTTTTCTTAGCATTTATCTTCGGAATAAATAGTACCCGTTGCTAGTGATATCCAACTCCAATCACATTGCCACTATATACGTGTGCTTGAGTATCAAATTTCTAATAGCTTCCAAAGAGAAAAGAGTTATAACAACTTTTGGTGTGGAACGTGGTTACCTTTTTATTCTTATTTTTTTAAATAATTAAAAAAAAAAAAGTTATACAAGAATCAAAGAAGCGGATTTAAACTAGCTAATATAGGTCTTTATGGTTATCAGATTGCTTTAATGTCCGAAGTTAGCATTGAGGTGATCTTCATGTCCCATCGTACAGATTTACTGAAGTGTATATTGAATCTTCAAGTGGTTCAATTTAGCTAATTCATTACAAATGATATTGGATTCTTAAAGTTCAGGTGCTACATTATACTGGTTTTTTCTATTCTAATATTGTAAAGTTTTAGGACTATTATAGTTTGATGTATGGTAATTTGCGTTACGGTTATCAATTGCTATGCTTGTTGAAGTCTTCCTCTCTTTATGCTTGATTAACTAAAATCTGATTCGAAAACATACCAATTTTCTACATATCCCGAGCCTTTAGAAGCCTTTAACTCGATAGAAATTGAATACATAACATTTTTGCAACTCGATAGAAAAAAACCGGTAAAGCTAGCTGTAGGGAATATGACCAAAACAAATACTTGACATACTCTTGATACTCAAGCCCAATATCAAACTTAACCGCTTTTCGCAACCAACAATATATGCAATTGGTAAATGGCTATACTATAAGTAAAACTAAAACTAAAACAGAATGATATGATATAAATTTGTTTAAATTTCCGGGTGATTAAGTTACTATACACGGAGGGTATCCAACTTCAATTGCATTGTCCCAAAATAATTGTATTCGAGTTTGGTATAAATTGTCTCTAGCTTCATTAGAGAAGGAGAAAACAATGTGAACATATATGAGTATATGATTACGATATCAAAAGGTGTAATGTCTTTAGAGCAACTTTTTCTGCGCTACTTTTGTGAAACTTGTCTTAACTTTTGAAACCCACATTGGTCATATGATGAAACTTTGCTTTGTTATAAACCTTGGTGGAAAAAGCGTTGATAAGTTAAAATAAATACTATGTTGCCGTCTTTGTCTCCGTCATTCAGTTAAAAAATTACAACAATTCCATGAAGGAGGCAAATATAGCAGTTAATGTAATTTAACAACTTTTTTTCATTTCAAATAGTCTTATCTTTTTTCTACATACGTTCTTAGCCTATAGCTTATGATATATCTACTACTTCTTTATATGTTCTCTGATTTATATATATGATGTGATGTTATTGTTGTACGTGCATGAATAGTTGTATAGTACATTATGTAAATATTCGTCTCGTGTAATTCGAGTAATATGTATCTGCTCGTTGTATAAATGGAGTTGGGCAGTGGAGTTGTGATGTTGACGGTGGTTGTTGGTTCCGATAGAGAAGAAGATGAACAATATAAAGAAATTGCGACGAAATTTACGGTAACAAGCGAAGAATTTGAACGAAATTTCTAATATTACATATATATAAAGAAATTATTGAAATTAATTTCTAAATTTAACTCAAATTTTAATTTTTTTTCTTTTTATATTTTCCTTATATTATTTAACTGACATTTCGTGGCATTTCGTCTTTGGCGTTGTGCACGTGATGTAAAACTCCAATTGCATTGCCAGGTTATTTTTATGAGAAACAATAAGTTTTATAATCGCACATGAATCAAAGTAGAATCCTTGATTGGTTGAAGTACATGTTATGTTGTTGGAGGTCATTTGGTGTGATCATGGTGACCCTTTGGGAAGGCAAGTTGTTCTGACTTCTAAAAGTCACTAAAAAGGTAAAAAGTATGTCATGTATTTTACCTTGAGATGTGCGATAGGAAAATGTAAATAGTCATCTCATGAAATTGATTTGATTTAGAACCATTGTCCTAGACATGATTTACCAATGTTACTAGCACATTATCCTATCAATAAACAGAGAAAATTATAGAAATATCAAATTCTCACAAATTGACAAAAAAAAATCGTATAGGCAGTAAGGTAGACTGTCATTACTTAGTTTTGGGCATTTTGGGTTAAAAAAATAAGGAATTCTTAGGTAAACAGCCTACTTGAACCCAATGTTACTAATGATTCCGGCCTGGATTTGGACGAGGGCGGGCTGAACCGACGCACAAGGCACCAGATTTTAAGGGGGCACCAATTTATTGAAAGCCCACTATACTTAACACACTCTTGAGACTGAAAGCTCGATATCAAACTCTGCCGCTTCTCGCAACCAACAACATAAGCAATTGGTAATTGGCTTTAGCATAAGTAAAACTTAAATTAAATCAAATTGATACGATATAAATTTTGCCAAATTTTCGGGTGATTGAGGGTACCATCCATGGAGGATATCTAATTCCAGTTGCATTGTCACTAAATTAATATTCGTGTTTGAGTTTGATATCGATTTTCTCTAGTTTGATAAGAGAAGAAGAAAACATTATCTGAAAATATGAGTACGGAAAAAAAAGGTGTTATGTCTCTAGAGCAATTTTTGAATGGGTTACTTGTGTCAAACTTGTTTCAAGTTGTGAATCCCACATTGGTTAGAGGAAGGAAATTTTGCTTCCTTATATATTTTGGGTGTATAAAATTGTAGTAAGTTGATATAAACATTATGTTGTTGTCTGTTGCTTTCACTTACCGTAACAATCGGAAAGTGCAGTCAACATATAGTAATTAATGTAAATTAACAACTTTTTGTCATTTTAAGTAATTTATCTTTTTATATCCTGTTAGCTTATGATGAACCCGTCTTTTTCTATATATGATGTTAGCTTATTTGACTTACTTATAGATAAAAATGAACTAACACTCGTCAAAAGGTCGGAAACCATGGTTACCCAAAAACTAACACTCGTCAAAATTATAAAATACATTTTTTCTTAGCATTTTTCTTCGAAATAAATTGTGTTGCGGGTGGTGTCTAACTCCAAACATTGCCACTAAATACGCGTGCTTGCGGGTGGTATCTAACTCCAACTTTAATAATCCAATCTCATTTCCAAGATTAAAGTTTTTTTTATTTTTTATTATTTATTTATTTTTTATTTTTTTTGGGAAAAAAGGTAACCACGGTCGTCCACACCAAAATTTGTTACAACTCTTTTCTCCTTGGAAGGTATTAGAAATTTGATACTATTTAGTGGCAATGTAATTGGAGTTGGATATCACCAGCAACGCATACTATTTATTCCGAAGATAAATGCTAAGAAAAAGTTATTGTATAATTTGGATGAGTGTTGGATATCACCAGCAACGCATACTATGATGAGTGTTAGTTCATTTATATTCACAAACCAATATCATTTGTAATGTATCATTAGCAACAAGAGTGGAAGAGCGTATTCAATCAAAAGACTTCAACCAGCAGAGCAACCGATAACCATGGCGCGATTACCATACACCAAACTTGAATAATCCCTAAAACCTTCCTAGATTAGAGTATAAAATACCAGCATAATGTATCACTTGAGCTTTAGTAATCCAATATCATCTATAATGAAGTAGCTAAAGTGAACCACTTGAAGATTCAACATACACTTCAGTATCTGTACGATGGGACATGAATATTAGATGATAAATATGGTCCAAGCTAGCCATATAGTAGCATAACTCCAAACAATAACCGGGCTTGGGCTATATTAATTTATCGTCTAATAATGAAGAACACTGCCAACTTTGGACTTAAAAGCAATCTACTAACCATAAATTCGTACCATATATCACGGTGTTAATCTTTTTGCTAATGTGGAAATTAAATCGTTGAACAATACTCAGCGTTATGTCCTTATCATAATTTTTAGTAGTGGTAAATACATTGTTTAGTTCGGTTATAGAATGCGACACAATTTGCATCCATCGTAGCGTATTCTCTATAGGTTTTCCAACATTAATGGCAAGATGAGTGGGGGTTTAAGAGGTTTACTGACATTAGGGGTGGAAATGAGCCGAGCTGCTCGTGAAAAGCTCGGGATCGGATCGGTAAAAAGCTCGAACGAGCCAAGCCTAAACGAGCCCGAGCCCGAGCTCGAGCCTATGTTGCAGCTCGTTTATTAATCGAGCTCGAGCCCGAGCTTTACATACAAAGCTCGTTTGGGCTCGCGAGCCTAAACGAGCCAATGATATTTTAAATTTTAAATATATATAAGAGCCCGAGCTCGAGCTTATTAACGAGCTCAATAAAGATATATTATGAGCCGAGCTCGAGCTCGAGCCTAACTTTAACATTTCTTTGCCAAATCGTATAAACGAGCAGAGGTCGAGCCGAGCCCGAGCCTATATAACATATCACGAGCCGAGCTCGAGCTTAAAATTTAAGGCTCGAAACGAGCCGAGCTCGAGCTCGAGCTCGAGCTTTTTAAAACTTAAACGAGCCGAGCTCGAGCTCTGGCAGGCTCGGGCTCGACTCGGCTCGTTTCCACCCCTAACTGACATGATTAAAACAAGTAGTTTTTTTGTAGGAGTCTGTTACTCGGGTTGGGTTGACGCGAAACACCTTTGTCTCAAATATGATTACTTATCTCTTCGAATTACAATAAACGATATGGTAGACTGCTAGCACTTATTGTGACTTTTGACTTGTGTTGGCCATTATTATTTTACAGCATACACAAACCCAAAGATAACAAGATAATGTTTATTACTCCGTACAACTTAATGAATGGCTTATACAACTGGTATATTAGCAAGAAAAATTTCATTTCACTAACTGATGTGGGATTCAAAAGTTAAAACAAGTTTCGCAAAAGTAGGCCCATGAAAAAGTTGCTCTAACCAATGTGGGACACAAACTTTGTTGCCGTAATCATTGATTACATATGTTCTCTTCTCTTATCAAGCTACAGAAAATTAATTCCAAACTCGAATACGGTTATTCAGTGACAATGCAACCAGAGTTGGATATCCTCCATGGATCTAGTATTAGTTTTACTTATACCGAAGCCAATTAAAAGCATGTTTAGATTTATCTTAGATATGACTCTCAGGTATATAATATCTGATGCACCAACTTGCTATGTTGTGAAAATGTGAGACGTGAGATTGAAAAGGGTTGCGAAAAGCGATAAAGATTGATATTGATCAGCTTGAGTCTTAAAGAGTGTGCTAAGTATTTGTATTTTTGTATTCATTTTGCGTTTTTAGTGTATGTGTAGTTCTACAACATGACAAATCGATTGCATTTGCGTTTATAGTTTTGCTTTCTTCAGTGGTTTAATTTTGGATCGTTTATGGCTAGTTTATGTTTTCATTAAGGCTTCTAACTCTAAGGACTCATGATATGTAGAAATTTTGTCTTCATTATAAAGTTCACTGAATGTGCCCATATTCGGGTGTATAATTCTTAGCCTTTCATTAAGTTTTTTTCTTTGTTATAGGACTCTTAGTTCGTGTCACGTATGTTGACAGTATTGAAATGCATAAATAGTCGCTCCCTGCATTCTGTTGCTTTTCGCTTAAGTTTTTTTCATCAAGTTTTTTTATCTTTGTTTTAAGAATTCAGGTATAATTAGTGGCAGATATATATATGCATATTCACCTTTATTAATTTGTCACCATTTTAATGGATTGAACTTCTAAGTTTCTAACATTCTGTGAATAGCTTACTAAGTCTTTATGGGATTATTGTAATACCCGGCCCAAAATAAAAGATAAAACAAGCCCACAAACATATTTTTCTTTTACTAGTCATATGACCAAAAAGCCCATGGCAATGGAAAGACAAAGTAGGCTGAATGTGACCTAAATATTTGCGAAACAAAAGAGTTAAATTTTGTGAAACAAAGGATAAGTGGTATATAAGCTTTACCGTACTCGTTTTATGTAAAAGAGTTTGACATAAATATTACTGGACTTTTATACGTTCATAAATAGCCTTAAAATATGAACTGAGTTCATTTAAGTAAGTATGAAGTGATCCGGTGAGAAGAATAATCAAAATGAGAAAGATAAAAAATAATTTTAGCCACATATTTTAAATGTGGTGGGAGAAATTGAAAGTAGATACATCTAAATTTTTATGTGCATCTGAAATATATGGTTGCAGTTATTTATCATCATTCTCAATCTAATTCTACTTCTCATTCGATCATAACTAGTAAATAAAATTAAGTTCTAATCAGTTTCTTTAAAAAGGATATTAGAAATTTGATAGCAAACTCATACAAAGGTATTTAGTGACAAAGGTTAATTTAAAGGATATTAGAAATTATATTGTGTCATTTTGATGAGTGTTAGTTTGTTTATAATACGCTCAATTATAAGCAATCATAGATTTATCAAGCTAACAACGCATATAGAAACAAATAAACTATTTAAAATGAAAAAAAGTTGTTAAGTTACTTCAAAACGATTAAAATAGCCTGACATCACGAGTTGAAAATGTTGGCACAAGTGACAAATCATGTGTGGTATTTACCTGGTAACGCTAAAAAGTAAAAAATTCATATTAAACGTTGGTCAAGGAAGAAACGCTTCTATTTTTTCTCGTTTAACAGCACAACATCATGCACCAACAGTTAATGTAACTCTAATGCCAAACTATGTGAGCTAAAGGCACCACTGTATATGACCTATCAAAATTTCCATTCTTCAACCCACGTGAGACTAAATACGTTTTTCAAAAAAGTAATTAGAAACACAGTTGTCCTTAAGACACAACAGATTGTTACTCTTATAAAGCTATGAGAAAATTGATGCCAAACTCAGAAACCAATTTTTAATAGTTTTAAACACATTATGTGGGAAGAGAGATTGTAAAGGGTTGGGTAGAGCGGTTTAGTTTACCATTCAGTTTATCTCCGAAGAGAGTACTAAGTATTTGTCGTTAGAAAGGATAAGGGACTACTATACCAAATCAAGACTACAATGAAATAATCTTTGTGACTATAATAGAAATTTAACAATCTAAGCCATTACCAAAGGCACCATTACCAAATCCATAAACCAATATCATTTGTAATGATAACCAATATCGCTTTCTATCAAAATACTTCAACCAACAGAGCAATTGATAACCATAAGGAAAATTACCAAACACTAAACTTGAATAGTCCCAAGAGCAATTGTAAAAACTCTAGTACACCACCCCCACTTCAATAATCCAATATTATAAATCTCGAACCATATACACCCACGTTAGCTAGTAAATTTTTTCTTTCGAAGCTATTAAAAATTTGATAATCAAACACATGTATTTAGTACCAAAGTGATTTGAGTTGGATTTTACCCACAACACAATTTATTCCGACGATAAATGCTTAGAAAATTTATTGTATAATTTTTATGAGTGTTAGTTGGTTTATATTTATAATTAAGTAGTATAATATAAGCAATATTAGATTTATCATAAGCTGACACCATATACTAAAAAAGACTAGTTTGTCATAACCTAACATCATATCTATACGACATATAATAGAAAAACGGTCAAAGTTGAAAAGTTGAAATTGGTCAAATGAGAGAGAAATGCATAGTGTAATTAATACTTTTATTAAAACACCTCATTACTTAAAAGTAAAATAATTTATTCACATTGAACAACCATTTAAAAGCACATCTACCAAATTAAAAACAACCAATTAAAATACCCCTTACTAAAAAGTACAATAAAATTTTCATAACGTACAATTTAAAGAAGCTACAACATAATCCAAAATATAAAATAATTAAACACACTAATTAATGATATTTTTGAAACACCCTAAAATGAAAAGTATATGTTATTATACACATTATACAAATTAATAAAACACAAAAAAATTCATACAAGCTAACAAGTTGATTACATATAGTTTTGAAAACCGGACCGGACCAACGTGTTCAACAGGAAACCGGTGTCGCCACCGGTTTTCGGCTAACCAATTAAAGCCATCCGAAAACGAACCAGATAGGACCCGTCAAAACTGATACAAACTGGTGAATCGGGTCTCATCGAGATCTTTTCACGTTCTATTTTGAACGTTATATGTAACACTTTCCACAATATCGCACATCGTTAATTGTCTGCCGCTAGAAACCGATGCCGCTAGGCACGGGTACTCGTCTAGTATACAAAAATATATACTACTTTAAATGACAAAAAGGTTTCAATTTACAAGAATTGTCATCATCGTGTAACACACATCGTTGGTCTCAATTCATAACGATTTGCTTAACACAGAGATAACAACATAATGTTAAATTCCACTTTTCATGGCTTTAATCATCCAAAGTATATAACGAAGCAAAACTTCATTACTCCAAGCAATGTGGAATTCAGAACATAAATAAGTGTCACAAACGTAACCCTATAAAAAAGTTGCCGTAATCATATATCATATACGCTCAGGGTTTTTTCTTCTTCTCTAATCAAGCTAGAAATTTGATACCAAAATCAAATACGATTATTTAATGACAATGCAAATGGATGGTACCTCAATCACCCAAAATTTTGGTCAAACTTACATCGTATTTTTTAGGTACTGTTAAGACTTGATATTACATTGTTTAGTTCAATCACACTTTGCATATATTGTGGCGTATTCTTTATACGTTATCTAACAATTATGGTAGGGTTCGCAAGACGGGTGTAGGTTTGCGGGTTGGGTAACACATTCAGGTACTGTTAGGATTTAGTAAATCCAGTTATTAAAGAGTCAGTCACCTCAAGTATATGTAATCGTTAGAAAGCTCGTAGTCGTAGATTATTATAAGTTAAGTAGTATTTAGTTTAAGTAACACCGTGGAGGACGGACGGGTCTTTACCCACTGTATGCCTGATCCACAGCCCGATAGGTGGCGATTTATGTAAAGACTATAAATACTCTCTACCTTCCAAGGTAGAGAGTTGGAGCTCATAATAAGACTTTTCTTTCTCTCACTAAAGTTCCCTAAACCTCTAACTTTCTCTCTCTAGAACTCTTTGTACGCCTACTTTGTGTTTGGTTTGATGTGTATGTGAAATCCAATATGTTACAAATGGTATCAAGAGCCATGGTTTGATCATCTCTTATATATCTTTGGATTTCTAGTGACTTTTAGGTGGTTTTAGAGTTTGAAAAAGTTTAGTGGTTTTTGCATCATTTGGATCATTTCTAGTGTTAAAGTTTGAAACTTGAGTGTAGTTTTGTGTTTAGAATCATTGTATGTGATTGGGTTTTGATTTGTTAAGCTTGAATCATCGTGGTTGGGTTGTTTTTGGATTGAAAAGTGACGTTTATGTGTTTTTTCTTGCTAGCGACTTAAGCCACGGACAAGTTTTCTTGGTAGCGACTTGCTTTGTAATTTGATAGCGAGTTGTAGTTGAAGGCCTTAGCGAGTTGAGCTAGCGACTTGTCTATTGAGACAAGCCGACAAACAATACACTTAGTGGAGTCTCCACTACGGGTAGCTACTTGGTGAAAGTTAGCGACTTGTACTTAAGTTTGTTAGCGAGTTGGTTCTTAGCGAGTTGCTCTTTAGCGACTTGACAACTTAGCGACTTGGTGCTTAGCGACTTGCTGTCAAAATTTTGCTAGCGATTTGGTGCTTAGCGAGTTGTTCTTTAGCGACTTGACAACTTAGCGACTTGGTGCTTAGCGACTTGCTGTCAAAATTTTACTAGCGACTTGGTGCTTAGCGACTTGGTTCAGGTTTTCTTAGCGACTTGGCTGACTCTGTCTGTAATACGGTTTTCTCTTGATTTAGTAAAATCCCGTGAAAGAATCTATTTCCCTGTTTAATCATAGATTTATAAAATCCCGTTTAATCTGTCATCATGTCTACCAACGTTCCTACAATCATCTCCACTGTTGTCGAGGATGTTCAAGCAGCTGGTTCAGATACTCGTCCACCCATGCTTGACAGAACTGACTACGACTCTTGGGCTCAACGAATCAGATTGTACTATCTTGGAAAGGAAAATGGAGTCAACATTCTCAAATCCATTGATGAAGGACCGTATCGGGTTGAGACTACTAGAGACTTAATTGATACAACTGAAGATGGAACAATGATCTATGGAATTGACAGACCAAAGACATATGATGAGCTCGATGATAAGGAGAAAAAGAGATTCGATGCTGATATCAGGGCTTCTAACATCGTACTTCAAGGTCTTCCAAAAGATATCTACAAGCTGATCAATCACAACACCGAAGCCAAGGCAGTGTGGGATAATGTCAAGATGCTTCTCTCAGGTTCTGAATTAACTATGGAAGACAGAGAATCACAACTCTATGATGAATTTGAACACTTCAAGATGAAACCAGATGAGAGTGTCTATGAGTACTATGTGAGATTCCACAAGCTTGTTAATGATATGAGGAACATCAGAATGACTATGCCAAACATTCAGCTGAACTCAAAGTTTGTGAACAACATGAATCCCGAATGGCACAAGTTTGTCACCTCTGTAAAGCTAACCAAAGGATTGAAGAATACAAACTATGAGCAACTCTATGCCTTCCTCCTTCAGAATGAGAGACATGCTATGTTTGAAAAAAGGATTCTTAATCAGTTCAAAACCAACCAGGGAGAGACAAGCTCATCAAATGATTCAACTGCCTTCTACTCAAACATCGGAATCACAACCAAAGCCTCACAAGTCATACCCATGGGTAATGGTAATCACAAACTCATTCCTGATCCTATGTTCAAACAAGCTGATGCTGATGCACACGTGGGAAACTTCATTAATCAACTGGCTCTCCTGATTAGTCAAAACATGAACTCTCTTCCACACACCAACAACAATTTCAGAACTGCATCCAATCCACACAATCAAGCCACTGTCAGAGATGGGAAGGTTATGGTGCAACCAGTTCAAGAAAGACAGTACGAACAAGCAAGAGGTGGAGCTGGTAGAGGTTATGCTGCAAATCAGAATAGGGGAAGGAATGGAAACTAGGGTCAAGCAAAGCCAATCAAATGTTACAATTGTGGAGGTGAGGGACACATTGCAAGGAACTGCACATCGCCAAAACGCCCTCAGAATGCAGAGTACTTCAGGGATAAGATGTTGCTTGTGCAAGCTCAGGATAATGGTGCAGCTTTGGATGAAGAGGAGTTGTTGTTCTTGGCTGAGGGAAATGCTAAGACATATGATGCAGATGTGGATGAGCAACCAATTCAGGAGATAGGCCATAATCATCAGAATGCCTTTCAAGTAGCTGATTGTGATGCATACGACTCTGATGTTGATGATGAACCTACTGCACAAACCATTTTCATGGCTAGCATTTCTCCAATGGTCTCTCCTAAAGTCTCTTCATCACCACAAGCTGGTCCATCCAAAGACAAAATCATTTATGAGGTATTAAAATTATACGATGAAGTTGATGAGCAAAAGATACATAACGAAGTACAATCAACTGTAATTATTGAGTCAGATATTGAAAATATGGGTAATATCAATGTTGTCCCATATGATCAATATGTGAAACAAAGTGAAAGTGAGATTGTACCAAGTGATGTATCTTATGCAGTCAATGATGACTATGTTTTTGATGAATACACTGCGTGCCCCGATGATTCTGTTATTTCTGAACTTAATGCCTATAAAGAACGTGTTGCTATTTATGAACAACGAGCTAAGTTTGAATTAACCACCCGTGAGCAGGAAATGGATGACCAAATGCGTACAACTATTAGAAAAAGTAGGTTTAGAGAAGAAGTATTAAAACAAGAGTTAAACTCCTTACAAGAAAAACTTTCTAAAACTGCTAAGCAAAAACAAGAACTTCAAGAAAATGTTAAAATGCTTAAGCAAGAATTCATGCTAAGGAATCAAAACTTTTGAATGATTTTTCTAATCTAAAAACCTTGAAAAACAAGCTTGAAAATAAGTTGTACGTACAAGGGAATACCATTCAAACTGCTCACATGGTCACTAAGCATAGAGTTTTAAGCGATAAGCATAGTGTTCCCATTATAGATAAACCCAACCCTGAGTACGGGAAGATAGCAAAAGCAACTCAAAGTGTAATCTATGATGGCAATGAGATTCTTAAACCTAGACAAAAACCTAGTTGCGTTGAGTGCACAGAGGAAGATAAGAAATCATATGAAGTCACTAGGGAGAAGATGAACAAGAAACTAGATGATCCTAAATGTAAAGAGAAGAAAATAATTATCACACTCCATGACTAAAAAAAGGAGAATTGGATCTCCTTGAACATATTTTAGCCTCAAACGTTGTTGACTCCCGAACAAGTGTACTGGAAAAAGGATTTAGATAAGCAAAAAGCAGATAATCTTGTTGTAACAAACCCCCCTTTAGGAAATTGCCTTCAGCGACTGTGTATCCTCCCAATACACCAATGCATTTTGTTCCTAGGACTATTGCCACTAAAAGCAAGACCTTAATCAGTCAATATGTTATTTTTCAACTATTTGTTGATTTTGAGAAAACGTGTAAGAAAAAGATCACACCCACTGGTATAACTGAAGGGGAAAGGGGTTTTGAGCAAACAAAAGAATGTTATTTAACTGAAGTCATGCCTTTCTTTAAACAACTAAAAGATCATTTTGAAAGTCTTAAAAAGGGAATGAATTTAGACATTAAAGAAATGGAAAAGGAATTTGATGCAATGATAGTTGAGGTTAGTGACTATGAGCGAGCACTAAAATATAATGAGATTGAGAGGAAGAACTTGCATACATTGAATGAGACTCTTATTACTGAATGTATTGCTCAAGATGTGTTTTTCACTGCTACAAATTGTTCCATTAATGCTTCTCAATTTCATGAATTATCTGTTGCCCTGAAAGTCTCCCATGATCGTGTCATTGAGCTTGAAAAAACTAATTCTGAACTAAAAGAGAAAATTGAACTGGATGATCACGACAATTTGGTTAAACATTTTTCTAAACTAGAGATTGAGCATTTTAATTTACAACTAAAATATCAACATCTTAAAGAAAATATCAAAACTTCAAATATCAAGACATCCTCAGATGCTCCCGAGTTTGATGCAGTTTTTCAAATTAACAAACGTGATGAACAGATTCAAGCTCATTGTAACACGATCAGAAAGTTGAAAGCCCAAATCTCTCAATTAAAGGGTCAAAAGAACAATGTGACTGGTTCCCAAATGCCTCCTCCTTTAGATTCTCATAATTCTCAAACGTTTCATCTTTAAAATTTAGTTAATGCATTACAAAAGGAAAACGAAAGTTTTCTAGAAGAAAATGAAAAGGTTAAACGTCATTTCAATGAGTTATTTGAATCAATAAAGGTCACTCATAACAAAAATAACGAACAAATAGCTTCATTGCAAAAGGAAATTGAGAATCTGAAGAGCCAGGTAAAAGGGAAAATGCCAATGACCAATGGGGAGAATGTTGTATCAAAGGTTCACTCTTGTAATAAATATGCTTTGTCTGTGAAATATGTTCCTCCTCATCTTAGGAATAACAAACTTGCAATTCAAACATATTTCTCATACCTTAAGGATTGTCTAGAATGTCTCCGTGAGATTGTTGAAGAGGATAAGTTAGAGAAACCACTTGATAATGCAATTAGGCATGCATGCTTATATGCCGAACGATCTCAAGAACTTCTAGAATGCTTAATCACAATATGCCCTAAGTCCTTAGGTGAGAGAGTTAATCCTTTGATTCCTTGTTCTATGCCTAGTGCCAAGCATGAAATAAATTCAATGCCCAATGTTATGAATGTGAACCTCAGTGTGCCTGCAAGAAGTTCAAATTCCAGCACTTCTAGTGTTAAGAAAGTGAACCTTAGTATACCTGCATATAGTTCAGATCCCAGCACATCTAAACAGGAGATGCAAAGAGTAGCAAAACCAACTAATGTTCCCATTCCCTCTACAGGAGCAATCAGTGACATTAATGCGAGCAGGTCAAAGTCTCAAGACAATACAAGGAATGATAGGACCTCGCAAGCTAATAATGTGCATTGGAAGAGAGTAGAAGACCAACCTAGGAACTTTAAGCTTGAGTCGAATAAAACGAATCGTGTTGATTCTAGTATTAACCATAGGCGTACTGTAATTAATTCGAATTTCGATACTATTTGCAAACCTTGTAATGATGTCTGCTTGAATTTTGTTTCTAATCATGAATGTGGTGTGAATGCTTTATCCAATGCTATCAAATCTCCAGTAAACATTGTTGATGCAAAATATCATGCTAAGAAGGCAAAAAGGCATAGGCGAAAGAAAGATAGAAAACAGTGGAAATCCACAGGAAGAAAATTTAGTAAGATAGGTTATCAATGGATACCTGTTGGCCATAAGAATAATCAGGCAATTCCCACTAGAAAATGGATGCCTACCGGTAGAACTATTCCCTTAAGAAGTGAACATACTTTGAATAGGGAAAATACGGACACTAGTACTGCATGTATTCATAATGATTCCATTGCCTTAATTTCTGATATGAATGTTTCTATCTCTGATGTGGGTGTTCCAATCACTGTTACTAACCAAATGGAACCCATTCTTGCATGGGGATCCCAATTATCCAGTTATCCATTCTTGTCTGTGTTCAACTGCAGATCGTTCAAATCGTTCTGTGGTACCTGGACTCAGGCTGTTCCAAGCATATGACTGGAGACCGGTCGCGGCTCATGAACTTCGTGAGTAAATTCATCGGGACAGTTAGATTCGGGAACGACCATTTTGGAGCTATTATGGGCTATGGAGATTATGTGGTTGGTAAAAGTGTGATTTCCAATGTATATTTTGTGGAAGGTCTTGGTCACAATCTGTTCTCTGTTGGTCAATTTTGTGATTCCGATCTAGAAGTGGCCTTTAGAAAACATACTTGCTTCGTTAGAGAACTTGATGGTGTAGAATTATTAAGAGGAACTCGAGGTTCTAACCTATACACCATCTCTATCGATGACATGATGAAGTCCTCTCCAATCTGCTTACTATCAAAGGCTTCTAAAACAAAGTCTTGGTTATGGCATCGTCGTCTCAATCACTTGAACTTTGGCACCATAAACAATCTTTCCAGAAAGGATCTTGTCAGAGGCTTACCCAGTTTAAAATATGAAAAAGATCATCTTTGTTCAGCTTGCCAATTGGGTAAAAGCACGAAATATGCCCACAAACCAAAACCCACAAATTATGTAATGGAAGTTCTTCATATTCTTCATATGGATCTGTGTGGACCAATGAGAGTGCAAACGATAAATGGGAAGAAATACATTCTAGTAGTTGTTGATGACTACTCTCGATTTACTTGGGTAAAGTTTTTGAGGACAAAGGATGAAACTCCAGATGTCATCATCAAACTCATCAAACAGCTTCAGGTTCGACTCAACAAACAGTCGAATTGTTCGAACGACAATGGCACGAGTTTGTTAACAAAGACTTAATGAGTTTTATGAAAGTATTGGAATCAGTCATCAAAGAAGTGTTCCACGAACTCCTCAACAGAACGGTGTAGTTGAAAGACGAAATCGAACTCTTGTAGAAGCCGCAAGAACAATGCTTATTTATTCGAAGGTTCCAATGTTTCTATGGGCTGAAGCCATTGCCACTGCATGCTACACCCAAAATCGTTCCCTTATACACACCTCTCATGGAAAAACTCCATATGAACTTGTTCATAAACGAAAACCTGATCTCTCCTACCTTCGTGTGTTTGGTGCTTTGTGCTATCCAACAAATGACGGTCAAGATTTAGGTAAATTAAGAGCAAAGGCAGATGTTGGAGTTTTTGTTGGGTATGCACCAAACAAGAAGGGTTACCGAATCTACAACAAGAGAACCCGAAATATCATGGAAACAATTCACGTTACGTTTGATGAGCTGACCGGTCAAATGGCTCCTAGACAATCCAGTTCTGGACCCGCACTTCAAAACAGTCCCATTGGTTCATCCCTTGTACCAAATTCTTCTCAAGCAACTCCATATGTACCTCCATCTGAAGATGATTTGAAGAAATTGTTTGATCCTATGTTTGATGAACTCTATGAGCCAAGTGCTATTGAACTGTCAATTCCCACAACAGAGGCTGCTCATATCCCTGAGAATGAAGTCAATCCTTCAGTCTCAATATCATTAAGTCAAGAATCACCTGCTGCTGATAACTCAGTCTCATCAACAAATCATCAATCTTCAAATGTACATCATGGAACTGTTTCTGGCATCAATGATGAAGTTAATCCCTTTGCTACTCCTGAAGATGCTCCATTTGAAAACATATTTGCTCCTGAATCATCATCAGAACCATCTTCTTCAGGAGACATCGACTCTGCTACCTCAGTCCCTCAACAACTGCCACATGAACACCTTAGAAAATGGACTCACGATCATCCATTAGACAACATCATTGGAAATCCCTCTCGTCCAGTATCAACACGGAAACAACTTGCAACCGATGCCTTATGGTGCTTCTTCAACTCCGTACTCTCTAAGATCGAACCAAAAGATGTTAAAACCGCCATGAATGAAGACAGCTGGTTCAATGCCATGCAAGAAGAAATTCATGAGTTTGATCGACTTGATGTATGGGAATTAGTACCTGCTCCAGATTGTGCTATGATCATTGCTCTAAAATGGATCTTCAAAGTGAAACTTGATGAGCATGGTGATGTCCTAAAGAACAAGGCTCGATTGGTTGCTAAAGGATACCGTCAAGAGGAGGGTATTGACTTTGAAGAATCATTTGCTCCTGTTGCTCGTATCGAGGCAATCAGAATCTTTTTGGCTAATGCTGCTAGTAAGAACATGGTAGTCTATCAGATGGATGTTAAGACGGCATTTCTGAACGGAGATCTTAAAGAAGTCGTCTACGTCAGCCAACCCGAAGGCTTTGTAAATCCAGATCATCCTACTCACGTTTATCGTTTGAAGAAGGCTCTGTACGGTTTAAAGCAAGCTCCAAGGGCATGGTATGATACGCTATCAAAGTTTCTTCTATCTACCGGATTCAGCAAAGGAGCAGTTGATCCAACATTATTCACCAGGAAGTCAGGCAAACATTTAATTCATGTTCAAATTTATGTTGATGATATCATCTTTGCCTCGGAGGCATTTTCATAAATCAATCTAAATATGCAAGTGAGATTTTTCTTGGGATTACAAATTTCACAAAGTCATTTTTCTTGAAATGGGTTCTAAATTTCAAATGAAATGGGTTCTAAATTTCAAATGTCAATGATGGGACAAATGTCATTTTTCTTGGGATTACAAATTTCACAAAGTCCCGGAGGCATTTTCATAAATCAATCTAAATATGCAAGTGAGATTTTAAAGAAATTTGGATTCGATTCTAGTGACCCTGTTGACACTCCCATGATTGAACGTACAAAGGCGGAATACATAGCCATGTCATCTTGTTGTGCTCAAATCTGATGGATGAGATCCCAATTATCTGACTATGGCTTTGAATTCAACAAAATCCCTCTGTACTGTGATAATAAAAGTGCTATTGCTCTCTCATGCAATAATGTACAACACTCAAGAGCAAAGCACATCGACATTCGACATCATTTCATCAGGAAGCAAGTTGAAAACGGTGTAGTAGAACTTTACTTTGTGAGGACTAAATACCAGTTAGCAGACATCTTCACCAAAGCTCTTCCTAGAGAACGTTTTGAGTTTATTCTTCCACGACTGGGCCTTAAGTGCCTACAACCAGAAACTCTCAAACGTCTTCAAGAGGAAGAAGAGGAGTAAAAGGTTCCTTCATCTATCCCTTGTAAATATTTTTTCGAAAAACAAAATACAAAATTATAAAACCTTCAAAAAAAACACACACATATATATATATATATATATATATATATATATATATATATATATATATATATATATATATATATATATATATATATATATATATATATATATATATATATATATATATATATATATATATATATATATATATATATATATTGTCTTTTTGTCATGTTTTTCTCGATTCGATAATATCTACGGTCTTTGTGCTGTCATTCAAAGAATGACACGGGACTTTAGATGTTGTTCGAATGTTTAAAAAAAAATCGAAAAATAAAAAAAAATCAAAAAATATTTTTTGGGAGAAAGTGAAACAATGGTTTTCAAATTTCTTGCTCTGATTCTTTAAACTAATCCTTAATATCTAATGAAAACTAGTTGTTTTGAAAAATAACTCGGACTCTAATTTTTGATAATCATCTGGACTTAAAAGTTTGTCAAAATATCTATCTCTCAATCAACAACTTATGTCATGGATTGAGGGGGAGAATGATTTCAATTAAATCAAAAAGTTATTTGTCATATAATTATTTTCAAAAGATAATCATGCATGTTTATTCAATGGAGTTTAAAGTCTCAAAATCCGATCCTTGTCAGTTAAAACGTTTTCATAATCAAGTCACAATTCTCCTTAAAAGCTTTCAAATTCAATTTAAATCTACAGAGATCACAAATCTCAATTGATTTGATAATTGTGATCGGGAGAGAATTTGTGATTTAAATTAGATTTAAACTGATAATTCGGTAAATGGTTTTATAAGGATGTACAAGCTCTCCTTCCCACATATGCCAAACGATTTCAAATTTTCCATGCACATATTGAGGGGGAGCATCTATCTTAAACCACAAATATTTGAAACGTGATCAACTTATCTCAATGTGCAGTCTTTTCCTAATATGTGCAAAACATTTTCAAATATCTATGCACATATTGAGGGGGAGCAAGCTTATGAAAACCTCATCCTTCTCCAAAATGCTTTATCTACTTGATTTGATTAGGGAAGTGATGTTGATATTTTTTAGAAAATGGTAATCAAAGAAGTTAATTCTTTCTCTTGCCTCCGTGTGCAAAACGATTTCAAACACTTGACGCACATGTTGAGGGGGAGCTCTTGTTCTAAAAATATCAAAACAATTCAGGTACAAAATGCTTTGATAATATATCACAAGTATCTGGATTGATTTTCAAATGGTTTTCAATTGGTTCCAATGGCAGATGAACAATACCAAATAGACCGACCAACTTTACTTTATGTATGGTGATATAAGGATGATAAGGTTAGGTATGTGTTCCCATGATCCGCCAGAACCGGAGGGATCTACCCAGGGAGAATCCACTAGTTAGTATAGAAGTCCTTAGGTATATTGAAAAAGGAGAAAAATGAGATATGGGAAGAGTGCGGACTGAGTCCGAGCTAGTACTGGAATAAACCCAACAAGGTTCTAGCTATGAAGTCTCGGTAAGCACTGAAGGGGTTGAAGAATGAAAAAGAATTGAATGAGAAAAGGGTGAAAACAATTAGCCCTCAGATTATTCAACCTTAGGGCAGAAACAGGGTTCAATTCATATGCTACTGATGGTAACATCGGTATTGAAGACAAGACGTCATGAACCCAGTGACGCACTGCACTTCAACTTCCCAAACCACTCAAGTTCCTCTTAAAAGGACTTGTTTCATTCTCACGGGGAACCGACATTATCTATCGACTTTCTCTTAGAGATTGGTGATATTGAAGAAGGAGACCCTCTCCCTAGTCTCCGATATAGGATCCAAATATGCACAAATTGAGTCTAGAGCCACGAGATCATCAATAAATCTCATTAGGACACTTTCAATGAAGACTCTCTGTTTTACACAATGTGGAAAGAGAGATTATATCTTGAGTCCTACGCATTATCCTTGTGGTATTGCCAGAACATCCGAGTGATATGCAAACATATTCACAATGAAGATGGAAAGCCTTCTGGAGCCAACATCAAACAAGCTCCTGGTAGGTGGCATGTAAGATCTATTCAATAGATCAACCATGTGACAACTGAAAAGAAACAATGGGGCGATTCAATCCTTTGAATCAATCCTGGTTCAGGTTATGGATTGACGGATACCTTTGAAAAACCGGTCTTTGTGCTTAAAAACTCTTTTCTTTAGCACTTCAACCGTGTACGAATATTTCAAATCAAAAGGTGTTTATGATTGATAATTGATTTTCATTAAAACCTTCGTTGTATTGCAAAAAACAATTTCTATTGAGCAATACACGATTGTTTTTCAAATCTCTTTTTCATCAATCAGTGAATCTCTATTCGCTGGTTCACTCACTCCGTGTTGTCTTCTTTGAGACGTTCCGGTTTGAGAACAGCTAGAGCAGCTGCGAAACCCTGTCAAGGAAATTCTTCGGAATTATACCTGATCACAGGCAGTACTTGTACTGATCAACGGGGAACCGTGGGCCGTGTACCTCAATTCAACGAAAGTGATCAAAGACACTTTCGTGCGCTTTATTGCTAACTGTTTTATGCAGGTACGCCCTACGTTTGCAGTTGATCAGAATGATGCGGTCAATCCATAGCCGCATGCTCACTCAACACATTCATCTCAAAAGAAATCATGATTAGTGCATCAATGACTCTGATATTTTCACTCCATGCTTCTGCTACGCTGCTGCCAATATCATGAATCAACGAAAGCTTCCGCTACTTTGATGAGAATTTATCATGATCCAGAATGTGAGCATGTCGGTCTGTATGTCACAATATCACATAATACCAACACCACAATGGACGAGTCAGAGATTGATGTTTGCTGATGATCTCAAAAGTTGGCTCAACAATTATTATCACATGGATCAGTAAAAAGACCTCCACTTGGATTAACCAAACATGCAATGAGAAGAATCGATGACTACGAGCTTCGGAGCAAAGTACTACATCAAAAATGCAAGAACAATTTTTAATTTAATATCTGTTTGTATTCAATGTAATTTTAGTATATGTTTGAGGTGACCTCCCTTAGGGGGAGATTTTTAGGATTTAGTAAATCCAGTTATTAAAGAGTCAGTCACCTCAAGTATATGCAATCATTAGAAAGCTCGTAGTCGTATATTATTATAAGTTAAGTAGTATTTAGTTTAAGTAACACCGTAGAGGACGGACGGGTCTTTACCCACTGTATGCCTGATCCACAGCCCGATAGGTGGCGATTTATGTAAAGACTATAAATACTCTCTACCTTCCAAGGTAGAGAGTTGGAGCTCATAATAAGACTTTTCCTTCTCTCACTAAAGTTCCCTAAACCTCTAAACTTTCTCACTCTAGAACACTTTGTACGCCTACTTTGTGTTTGGTTTGATGTGTATGTGAAATCCAATATGTTACAATTTCTGTCTGTAATACGGTTTTCTCTTGATTTAGTAAAATCCCGTGAAAGAATCCATTTCCTGGTTTAATCATAGAGTTATAAAATCCCGTTTAATCTGTTAACATGTCTACCAACGCTCCTACAATCATCTCCATGCTGTGCCGAGGATGTTCAAGCCTGGTTCAGATACTCCACCCATGCTTGACAGAACTGAGTACGACTCTTGGGCTCAAAGAATCAGATTGTACTGTCTTGGAAAGGAAAATGGGGTCAACATTCTCAAATCCATTGATGAAGGACCGTATCGGGTTGAGACTACTAGAGACATAATTGATTCAGCTGCAGATGGAACATTGATCTATGGAATAGACAGACCAAAGACATATGATGAGCTCGATGATAAGGAGAAAAAGAGAATCGATGCTGATATCAGGGCTTCTAACATCGTACTTCAAGGTCTTCCAAAAGATATCTATAAGCTGATCAATCACAACACCGAAGCCAAGGCAGTGTGGGATAATGTCAAGATGCTTCTCTCAGGTTCTGAATTAACTATGGAAGACAGAGAATCACAACTCTATGATGAATTTGAACACTTCAAGATGAAACCAGATGAGAGTGTCTATGAGTATTACGTGAGATTCCACAAGCTTGTTAATGATATGAGGAACATCAGAATGACTATGCCAAACATTCAGCTGAACTCAAAGTTTGTGAAAAACATGAATCCCGAATGGCACAAGTTTGTCACCTCTGTGAAGCTAACCAAAGGATTGAAGAATACAAACTATGAGCAACTCTATGCCTTCCTTCTTCAGAATGAGAGACATGCTATGTTTGAAAAAAGGATTCTTGATCAGTTCAAAACCAACTAGGGAGAAACAAGTTCATCAAATGATTCAACAACATTTTACACCAATGATGGAACCACTACCAAAGCATCTCAAGTCATTCAAGATCCATATTTCAAACAACATGATGCCAATGCAGTCATGGAACACTTAACCTTCTCTCCACATACCAACAGACTTCATACTAACAATGAAATCAGGACTGCATCCAATCTACACAACCATGCTTTGGTCAGAGATGGAAAGGTTACAGTACAACCAGCTCAAGGAAGACAATATGAACAAAGAAGAGGTGGAGTAGGAGGAGGGTATGTGGAAAATCAGAATAGGTGAAGAAATGGAATTCAAGGACAAGTAAAGCCGGTCAAGTGTTACAACTGTGGTGGTGAGGGACACATTGCAAGGAACTGCACATCGCCAAAACGCCCTCAGAATGCAGAGTACTTCAGGGATAAGATGTTGCTTGTGCAAGCTCAGGATAATGGTGCAACTTTGGATGAAGAGGAGTTGTTATTTTTGGCTGAGGGAAATGCTAAGACATATGATGCAGATGTGGATGAGCAACCAATTCAGGAGATAGGCCATAATCATCAGAATGCATTTCAAGTAGCTGATTGTGATGCATACGACTCTGATGTTGCTGAAGAACCTACTGCACAAACCATTTTCATGGCTAGCATTTCTCCAATGGTCTCTCCTAAAGTCTCTTCATCACCACAAGCTGGTCCATCCAAAGACAAAATCATTTCTGAAGTATTAAAATTATACGATGAAGTTGATGAGCAAAAGATACATAACGAAGTACAATCAACTGTAATTATTGAGTCAGATATTGAAAATATGGGTAATATCAATGTTGTACCATATGATCTATATGTGAAACAAAGTGAAAGTGAGATTGTACCAAGTGATGTATCTTATGCAGTCAATGATGACTATGCTTTTGACGAATACACTGTACGTGCCCCTGATGATTCTGTTATTTCTGAACTTAATGCTTATAAAGAACGTGTTGCTATTTATGAACAACGAGCTAAGTTTGAATTAACCACCCGTGAGCAGGAAATGGATGACCAAATGCGTACAACTATTAGAAAAAGTTGGTTTAGAGAAGAAGTATTAAAACAAGAGTTAAACTCCTTACAAGAAAAGCTTTCTAAAACTGCTAAGCAAAAACAAGAACTTCAAGAAAATGTTAAAAGGCTTAAGCATGAATTCAGTGCGAAGGAATCAAAACTTTTGAATGATTTTTCTAATCTAAACACCTTGAAAAACAAGCTTGAAAATAAGTTGTAGGTACAAGGAAATACCATTCAGACTGCCCACTTACTCACTAAGCACAGAGTTTTGAGTGATAAGCATAGTACTCCCCTTATTGAGGAACCAAATCCAGAGGTTGTTAAAAAGGCTAGAGCTACCCATAAGGCAATTTATGATGGCAATGAAATCCTTAAGCCTAGACAGAAACCTAGTTGCGCTTAGTGCACTGAGAAAGATAAGAAATCAGATGAAGTCACTAGGGAAAAGATGAACAAGAAACTAGATGATCCTAAATGTAAAGAGAAGAAAATAAATATCACACCCCATGATTACAAGAAGGAGAATTGGATTTCCTTGAACAAGTTTAAGCCTCAGACATTGTTAACACCCGAAGAAGTATTCTGGAAAAAGGATTTAGATAAGCAAAAAGCAGAGAATCTTGTTGTAACAAACCCCCCCTTTAGGAAAATGCCTTCAGCTACTGTGTATCCTCCCAATACACCAATGCATTTATTTCCTAGGACTATTGCCACTAAAAGCAAGACCTTAATCAGTCAATATATTATCTTTCAACTATTTGTTGATTTTGAGAAAACTTGTAAGAAAAGGATCACACCCACAAGTATAACTGAAAGGGAAAGGGGTTTTGAGCAAAAGAAAGAATGTTATTTAACTGAAGTCATGCCTTTCTTTAAACAACTACAAGATCATTTTGACAGTCTTAAAAAGGGAATGAATTTAGACATTAAAGAAATGTAAAAGGAATTTGATGCAATGATAGTTGAGGTTAGTGACTATGAGCGAGAATTAAAATATAATGAGATTGAGAGGAAGAACTTGCATACACTGAATGAGAATCTGATTTCTGAATGTATTACTCAAGATGTGTTTTACACTGCTACGAATTGTTCCATTAATGCTTCTCGATTTCATGAATTATCCGTTGCCCTGAAAGTCTCCCATGATCGTGTCATTGAGCTTGAAATAACTAACTCTAAACTGCATGATAAAGTTGAACAGGATGATCATGATAACCTGGTAAACCAGTTTTCTAAATTAGAAGTTGAGCATCTGGCTTTGCAATTAAAATATCAACATCTGAAAGAAAATGTTAAAACCTCAAATATTAAGACATCTTTGGATGTTCCTGAATTTGATGCAGTTTTTGAAATTAGCAAACGTGATGAACAGATTCGAGCTCATTTTAACACGATCAGAAAGTTGAAAGCCCAAATTTCTCAATTAAAGGGTGAAATGAACAATGTGACTGGCTCCCAAATACCTCCTCCTTTAGATTCTCGGAATTCTCAAAATTTTCATCTTCAAAACTTGGTCAATGCTTTACAAAAGGAAAATGAGAGTTTTCTAGAAGAAAATGAAAAGGTTAAACGTCATTTCAATGAGTTATTTGAGTCAATAAATGTCACTCGTAATAAAAATAATGAACAAATAACTTCGTTGCAAAAGGAAATTGAGAATCTGAAGAGTCAGGTAAAAGGGAAAATGCCAATGACCAATGGGGAGAATGGTGCATCAAAGGTGCATGGCTGTAATAAATATGCTTTTTCTGTGAATTATGTTCCTCCTCACCTTAGGAATAACAAACTTGCCATTCAAACATATTTCCCATACTTTAAGGATAGTCTAGAATGTCTCCATGAGATTGTAGAAGATGATAAGTTAGAGAAACCACTTGATAAAGCAATTTGCCATGCATGCTTATATGCCAAACGATCTCAAGAACTTCTAAAATGCTTAATTACACTATGCCCTAAATCCCTAGGTGAGCAAGTCAACCCCTTGATACCCTGTTCTATGCCTAATGCCAAGTATACAAATCATTCAATGCCCAATGTTATGAATGTGAACTTTAGTAGGCCCACAAATAGTTCAGATCCTAGCACCTCCAGTGTTAAGAAAGTGAACCTCAATGCGCCTTCGAATAGTTCACATCCCAGCACATCAAAACAGGAAAGGCAAAAAGTAGCAAAACCAACTAATGTTCCCGTTCCCTCTACAGGAGTAATCAGTGACATTAAAGCGAGCAGGTCAAAGTCTCAAGGCAATACAAGAAATGATAGGGCCTCGCAAGCTAAGAATGTGCATTGGAAGAAAGTAGAAGATCACCATAGGGAGAATTTAAATAAAACGAATCGTGTTGATTCTAGTATTAGCCATAAGCGTACTGTAATTAATTCGAATTCTAATACTATTTGCAAACCATGTAATGATGTCTGCGTGAATTCTGTTACTAATCATGATTGTGGTGTAAATGCTTTGTCTAATGCGGTCATATTCCCAGTTAATATTGTTAATGCAAAATATCATTCTAAGAAGGCTAAAATGCAAAGGCGAAAGAAAGTTAGAAAACAGTGGAAACCCACAGGAAGAACATTTAGTAAGATAGGTTATCAATGGATACCTGTTCGCCATAAGGTTAATCAGACCATGCCTACTAGAAAATGGATGCCTACTGGTAGAACTATTCCCTTAAGAAGTGAACATACTTTGAATAGGGCAAATACGGACACTAGTACTGCATCTATTCATAATGATTCCATTGCTTCTATTTCTGATATGGATGTTTCTATTTCTGATGTGGGTGTTCCAATCACTGTTACTAACCAAATGGAACCCATTCTTGCATGGGGATCCCAATTATCCAGTTATCCATTCTTGTCTGTGTTCAACTGCAGATCGTTCAAATCGTTCAGTGGTACCTGGACTCATGCTGTTCCAAGCATATGACTGGAGACCGGTCGCGGCTCATGAACTTCGTAAGTAAATTCATCGGGACAGTTAGATTCGGGAACGACCATTTTGGAGCTATGATGGGTTATGGAGATTATGTGGTTGGTAAAAGTGTGATTTCGAGGGTATATTATGTGGAAGGTCTTGGACACAATCTGTTCTCTGTTGGTCAATTCTGTGATTCCGATCTAGAGGTGGCCTTTAGAAAACATACCTGCTTCGTTAGAGAACTAGATGGTGTGGAATTATTAAGAGGTACTCGTGGTTCTAACCTATACACCATCTCTATCGAAGACATGATGAAGTCTTCTCCAATCTGCTTCCTGTCAAAAGCTTCTAAAACAAAGTCATGGTTATGGCATCGTCATCTCAATCACTTGAACTTCGGCACCATTAATAACCTTTCCCGAAAGGATCTTGTCAGAGGCTTACTCAGATTAAAATATGAAAAAGATCATCTTTGTTCAGCTTGCCAACTGGGTAAAAGCACGAAATATGCCCACAAACCAAAACCTACAAATTCAGTAATGGAAGTTCTTCATACCCTTCATATGGATCTGTGCGGACCAATGAGAGTGCAAACGATAAATGGGAAGAAATACATTCTAGTAGTTGTTGATGACTACTCTCGATTTACTTGGGTAAAGTTTTTGAGGACAAAGGATGATATCATCTTTGTCTCGACTGACCCCAATGAGTGTGACCGTTTTTCAAATGAAATGGGTTCTAAATTTTAAATGTCAATGATGGGACAAATGTCATTTTTCTTGGGATTACAAATTTCACAAAGTCCCGGAGGCATTTTCATAAATCAATCTAAATATGCAAATGAGATTTTAATGAAATTTGGATTCGATTCTAGTGACCCTGTTGACACTCCCATGATTGAATGTACTAAACTAGATGAGGACCACTCAGGGATCATGGTAGACCAAACGAAATATCGTAGTATGATTGGATCCCTGATGTACCTCACAGCTAGTAGACCAGACATCTTGTTCATTGTTTGCATGTGTGCTAGATACCAGGCTAAGCCTACTAAAAAGCGCCTTGAAGCGGTTAAACGGGTCTTTCGGTATCTCCAAGGAACCATCAATATGGGACTTTGGTACCCGAAGGACACCGGTATGTCACTAACAGCCTATCCAGATGCTGATCATGCAGGATGTCAGGATACTCGTCGAAGTACGTCTGGAGGTGCTCAGTTTTTGGGTGATAAGCTTGTGTGCTGGTCTTCAAAGAAGCAAACGAGTACTTCTATTTCCTCTACAGAGGCTGAATACATAGCCATGTCATCTTGTTGTGCTCAAATCCTATGGATGAGATCCCAATTATCTGACTATGGCTTTGAATTCAAAAAAATCCCTCTGTACTGTGATAATAAAAGTGCTTGCTCTCTCATGCAACAACGTTCAACATTCAAGAGCAAAGAACATCGACATTCGACATCATTTCATCCGGGAGCAAGTGGAAAACGGTGTGGTGGAACTTTACTTTGTGAAGTCAGAATACCAGTTAGCAGACATCTTCACCAAAGCTCTTCCTAGAGAACGTTTTGAGTTTATTCTTCCACGACTGGGTCTTAAGAGCCTACAACCAGAAACTATCAAACGTCTTCAAGAGGAAGAAGAGGAGTAAAAGGTTTTCTTCATCTATCTCGTGTACATATTTATTCGAAAAACAAAATACAAAATTACAAAAATTTTCAAAAAAAAAGAAAATAAAATCTTGAAAAATTCCAAAAAATATAGTCATTTTGTCATGATTTTCTCAATTCGATTATATCTACGGTCTTTGTGCTATCATTCAAAGAATGACACGGGACTTTAGATATTGTTCGAATTTTCAAAAAAAAAAAAAAAAATTGGGAGAAAGTGAAACAATGGTTTATTGTCATTTTAGGCAGTAACCCGCTTTTCAAAGATAGAACAGAGACATGCTTTATCTTGGTTTTCAAATTTCTTGCTCTGATTCTTTAAACTAATCCTTACTATCTAATGAAAACTAGTTGTTTTGAAAAATAACTCGGACTCTATTTTTGATAATCATCTGGACTTAAAAGTTTGTCAAAATATCTATCTCTCAATCAACAACTTATGTCATTGATTGAGGCGGAGAATGATTTCAATTAAATCAAAAAGTTATTTGTCATACAATTATTTTCAAAAGATAATCATGCATGTTTATTCAATGGAGTTTAAAGTCTCAAAATCCGATCCTTGTCAGTTAAAACATTTTCATAATCAAGTCACAATTCTCCTTAAAAGCTTTCAAATTCAATTTAAATCTACAGAGATCACAAATCTCAAATGATTTGATAATTGTGATCGGGAGAGAATTTGTGATTTAAATTGGATTTAAACTGATAATATCAAAAGAAATCATGATTAGTGCATCAATGACTCCGATATTTTCACTCCATGCTTCTGCTACGCTGCTGCCAATATCATGAATCAACGAAAGCTTCCGCTACTCTGATGAGAATATATCATGATCCAGAATGTGAGCATGTCGGTCCGTTTGTCACAACATCACATAATACCAACACCACAATGGATGTCTCAGAGATTTTTTTGTTAGCTGATGAACTCAAAAGCTGGCTCAAAATTATTATCACGTGGATCAGTAAAAGACCTCCACTTGGATTAACCAAACATGCAATAAGAAGAATCAATGACTACGAGCTTCGAAGCAAAGTACTACATCAAGAATGCAAGAAAAATCTTTTAATATAATATCTGTTTGTATTCAATGTATGTTTAATGTGTGTTTGAGGTGACCTCCCTTAGGGGGAGATTGTTAGGATTTAGTAAATCCTGTTATTAAAGAGTCAGTCACCTCAAGTATATGTAATAGTTAGAAAGCTCGTAGGCGTAGATTATTATAAGTTAAGTAGTATTTAGTTTAAGTAACACCGTGGAGGACGGACGGGTCTTTACCCACTGTATGCCTGATCCACAGCCCGATAGGTGGCGATTTATGTAATGACTATAAATACTCTCTACCTCCCAAGGTAGAGAGTTGGAGCTCATAATAAGATTTTTCTTTCTCTCACTAAAGTTCCCACTGTATGTCTGACCACAGCCCGATAGGTGGCGATCTATGTAATGACTATAAGTACTCTCTACCTCCCAAGGTAGAGAGTTGGAGCTCATAATAAGATTTTTCTTTCTCTTACTAAAGTTCCCAAATCTCTAACTTTCTCTCTCTAAAACTCATAATACGCCTATTTGATCTTATGGTTTAGTGTGTTTGTGAAATCCAATATGTTACAGGTACATTGCGGGTACTCGGGTTTCCCGAAATGGATAGTTTTCTTTTTTTATTGAATAGGACAAAATTTGTTGACTCGGGTAGGGTTGACCAACATCACTTAGTTTTTTAAACACTGGTAGTTACAGGTGCATACAATCACTATGTCTAAAATAGTACGGATGACCGAGTAAAAAAAACGTTGGCACATAAATTTTGGTCCAAGTCACGAATTCCTTGTGGTATCAACTTCAACCCGAGAAAAAGTTGAGAGCTTATATGAACCCTGATTTTGGTATGACCAAAAGCACTTATATGTCGCAAAATTAGTGAGTCGGATACTCGGACCATGGGTCTAAACGGGTCATTAAGAGCAGGGCCGGCTTTAGGGGAGTGCAAGATGTGCGATTGCACAGGGCCACCACTTGACGAAGGCCACCAAATTTCATGTAGTTCTATTATATATATGAACACAATATAACTCGAGCTTTATTAATTCAAGCACTACTTATACATATGTATATTATGTGTGTTTGAGGGCCTCTTTGTGGTAATGGCACGAGGCCACTGAAATCCACGAGACGACCCTGATTAGGAGCACGTGTCTAAATAGATCTGGGTCAAACGGGTCTCTCGTTGGGTTGAGAAAGTTGCAATCGCATGTAAATGGGTGCAAAAAGAGGTTGAGTTTTGATATGTAGCAGTTGTTCTTCCAGAAATCAGCAAGTGAACTGAAAAAGAACTATCCAATAACTAGAAATTCAAGAACAAGAGAAGATCTTCGAATCGGAGAATAAGGATTTTTTATTGGATAGATGTACTGTTTTTACAAAGAAGTACTTTGAATTAGAACTAGTGGTGTTTCTATACAATGAAAATGAAATGAAAGTTAGGGCGAAAAATCAGTTGTATCCTGTTCTTGCTTGTTTGACCCTTTATCTTGACTTTTGTAGACTTTTGATGAATTTCAATTATGATTTATATCAATATCTTCCCTTTCGAATATTACTTGTGCTCAAGTAATCACAATCAAGCATCTATATCAAAAAGGAAGGAAATCTAACAGCTAGGTCTTCATATAACTACCTGTATTGCCTCTTTTAGCCAGTGGATGGATCTGAGCATCGGTTAACTACCTTCATATAACTAACAGCTAGGTCTTCATCTAACAGCTAGGTCTTCATATAACTACCTGCATTGCCTCTCCATGAAAAAATGGATGGATCTGAGCATCTGTTGGCAACTCGAGTTTATAGGCAACTTTAGAAGGTTATCAAGAAGGCACGGGGAGTATTGTACCAAATCAAGACTACAATGAAACTATACTCATGAGTCATGACTATACTGAAAACTAAACACAATCTAAGGCGTTTCCGATTACTAATTAATCACTATAACCAAACCCGTAAAGCAAAAATAGTTAAACCCTATAACACTTTCAATCAAAAGACTTCAACCAGCAGAGCAATTGATAGCCATAACGCAAACTACCATAGGTCAAACTTGAACAGTCCTTAAAACGTTCTAAGATTATAGTAGAAAACTTGTATAATGCAGCACCTGAACTTTAATAATCCAATATCACAAAACTCAAACAATATACGCTAGTTAAATTCCACTTCTTTGATTCATGTGATTGGAGTTGGATATCACCCGCAAGTCGCAACACAATTTATTATGATTAAAAAAGATATTGCATAATTTTGATGATACGCTAACATATATAGAAAAAGACAGGTTTATCATAAGCTAACAACATATATATAGAGAAAGATAAAGAACTTGAAATGACAAAAAGTTATTAAACTGCAATAATTGTCAGCTATGTGTCATAAATAACGTTGGACCAAAAAGTTGTTAAATTACACTAATTGACATCCTAGTGAATTAATATCTTCAGTTTAAAGATATACATCCACAAAGACAACAACATAATACTTATTTCAACTTGTCACACTTTTAAACACTCAAAGTATATAAAGAATCTAAACTTCATTCCTCGAACCAATGTGGGATTCAAAACATAAAACTAAGTCTCATAAAAGTAACCCCATAAAAAAGTTGCTCTCGTGACATGACACCTTTTCTTGCAATTATTCTGTGTTGGTTTGTGGGAGTCTAAAACACACGTAAACGCTAAAAGTGTGTGAGCCTATGGGGGCACACATGATAAACACGAGAGTACGTGTCGAACGTATTTAATACTTGAATTATGTACCCGATGTGCATGCATGTTATTTGACCCGATCATATGACCCATGGACTATTCTTTGGATTGAACTTGGGTCGAAAGTGAAAAGCCTTGGGCCTTGGGATTCACTGATCGGGCAAAGGGAGAATGGGGTGTTTGGGCTTGGTTACTTGTTACCAAGACTAAAATCCATGCAAAGGTCGATTGACTTTATTATAAAAGCAAACGTATCCTATACCTTGTTCTAGTTCGTGACATGCGACATATGCATGTATGATATATATTATTATACCCTAAAGTCAACACCTAATGCATTCAATTATATTCATTGTGATCCTATGAATACATATACCTACGCAGGTTATTGTTCTAAGATATATGCATGAATTCATGCATGCAAATGAATCATGTAAAGTCAATTTTGACTTATCCTTTATATTACCTACGATCAACTACAAAACCCTTAAAACATTTTGATCGCTCGAGACAAGAACAATTTTAATCATTGTGATTTGTTAATTGTTGTTCGTTTTGCTATTTATTGCTAATAGTTCCTGGTCGAACAAGAAGGATAGAATTGGTGTTTGGCTTGTCAGATATCGGACAGAACCAAGTATGGTTCCTGGGTTTGTTGTAGATCTCGGACAAAGGCAGAAAAGGGTTTTTTTCTTGGGTTTCTTTGTTCATGGCTTGTTCAAGTTATCAAGGGGTTGATTGGTTTATACGTTCTCGACTAGTTTCTCATCGAACGTACTCGGTTTTCGTGGTGTGTGTGATATTCGTAGAGGTATCTATTTTAGATACTTGGGTTTCATATTGGTTATTTGTTCGTTACTAAAGATCAATTGCCAAGCAAGGTTAGGTTTTCTTTTATCCTTTTATTAATTAATTGTTTATTATTTACGTGTTTAACCTAATTGCGATTACTAGATCCTTATCCGCTGCGTACTCGTAGAGGTTAATGGTTAACTTGTTCTAAAATCCCAACAGTGGCATCACGAGCCATCTCGTTTTTGCGATTATGGATTACACGTTTCTTATTAATAAACATGTTTAAAAGGCTTCATGAAACCTAATTTAGTTATTCATTTTATTTTGTTTTGACAACTATATGCAATACTTGTCAATTTTTAATAAAAATAACTAGTCACACGCAAATTAAATTATATTGATAATTATAATTAATTTGTTAATTTAAATTACATGTTAATTAGAATTACTTTTCTAATTAGAATTAAATTGTTAATTAGAATTACATGTTAATTAGAATTACTTGCTAATTAGAATTAAATGTTAATTAGAATTAATTAATTGTTAATTAGATTTATAATGATAGTTAGAATTACATATTGTTTATTAAATACATAAAATTGCGTAATTACTTGTTAATTGAGATTTCCATGCATTTTTATGTGTTTTCCAGCCACAAGACCCACTCAATTGCTTTTGCGATGTATGGGGCGATCTAGTTATTGTATCCTAGTGACGGTCTTATGGTTCTCCGTTTGGGGAAGACTCGCAAGAGAACTCGGAACAATATGTGGTTATATCTATTGATGTTTATGTTTATATGTTTGTGATTCCTATATGTGCATTATTACTTGCTTTGACACCTAATTGCATGCAATATGGAATAATATATATCATAACCATAACATTTATATTGGTCTTTATTTATACGCCTAAATAACATGCTCATTGTGACCTGCTATTTGATTTGTGAAAAATCATTTTTGTAAAATAAAGTGACCTAATATATGAAACACATTTTCAAGAATTTAAAAACTAGACGCTATGGACACTTGGGATGTACGGCTCACCCACTAGAACAAACTCAAAAGGGGGTTAGAAGAGGTGCGCACAGTCGCACCGAAAGGATGTCTAGGTTATTGCTTCAGCACTTACTTGGTCCTCTGCCTCCCTGTGCGTTCGATTGGAGCTACCGTGAACCATGATGATCACTACGGTGTCATTACCAAAAGTTTTTAAAATTAGTGTTACAAAGTTGTTTTGGATGCTTCTTTTTACACGACTTTTACCACATTTATATGTGCATACCTATTTGTTAATTTTAAGTCTACGCCATCCAACTATGAACACGTGCATTTGGATTGACTTCTCTGGTTAGACCTAAGGGACTTTCCAACCCATGTTAATTATTTCTCACTGGTCAGACCTATGGTTATTTTTACACGTTCATACTTGGTCGACTTATTTCGAGTTGGCTTGGTCAGACCTTGAACCCGAGGCATAAGATGAGAACTAAACATGCTCATGACATTATTACTTGTCTACTGATGTCTTGATCAGTCTCATAAATCTAAGAGTTGTATTATGCAATTAACTCTCGTCGTTTACCTCTTGTCCTATTTTTTTATGCACTGGTCAGACCTATGGTAATTAAGTGGGGTTGCAAGATGGATCTTAGTCTTATTAGTAATTAATTGGGTAGTTAATTCTTTTAAGAATGTAATTATCAAAAATACTAGAATTGAACTTTTTATGTTCTAATTAATTTTGTTATTGCAACATAATTCGTAAACAAAGTTGTTTTTTCATTGAAAGACAAACTTAGTCTCTTTTCCTAGTAAGAAGAGTGAAACTTATACCTATCTTTTCTCCTTAGTTGACAAACTAAGATATGATTACAAATTGATAAACTCATTTATGATCTTTCATTACCCTTTTGTGGTCTAGAGTTAATTGAAAGATAGAATATTTTGTGTAACTGAAAACATTGTGTTGAGAGCTACCAAAATAAATAACATCTTGCACTTGTCACGATATATGAGTTTAAACCGCAAAGAGTAAAGGAATTATTAGCATATTTGCTAGGTAATCTTCTTGGACTCTTATTATTCCTAAAGTGCTAATTACCCTTGGGGCTATGTAGACGATAAAGCAGGAATTGCATGCTAAAGATTCAAGTTAATTGAATAAAACAATGGCTAGTCCATTGTCTACATAAGTAGAACTTCGTATACTCTGTTCAATACCTTAGTACATGCTACTTGTAGACATTTGAAGAGAATAGGAAAGTATATAAAACTGTTATATGCTTTCTACTGGAAATGTAACACTTGTAATGTTGACAAATCCAGTGGGAGCAATTGCATTTTCTTATTGAAATATCATTCATGTAATGTTGTCAATTTCAGTGGGAGCTACCGGATTTTTTTTCCTTCATAGTCACCCATATCATTTCAAACTAGCTTTTTGATAAGGTTTTAAAATGTACCTTTTTGAGGGGTCGTTTAAGCCCTTATTTGCTCACTTTTGTATCCGTTATTACTTAATATCGTTCCTTTTTACTTTTTAGGTCTCTTGAAGGCAAATTGCTGGAATGGCATTTATTTGGACGAAAAGGCGTGGATATACGTAGAAAATGGCCAAAGTCAAGAATCGAGACACTCAAGCTGCTGAAATACAAGAGGATGGCGTTAGGTGTCAATTACGACGCCGTCGGAGCACTTCTGTGACGGCTCAGTAGCCAAATTGCTTAATTTCAAGTGACGGTGTCAGGCTTTAAAAGAGTAGGCCGTCGCAACTCAGACGGCCTAGATTTGATCCAGAGGGCGTCAGAGACTGAAGGGGACGGCGTCACAAGCATAAGGTGACGCCGTCGCAAGACTAACGTGGCCAAGACGAAACCCTAATGACGACGACCCGACGGCATCACAAATCATAAGGTGACGCCGTCGCGATTGTAATCTTATATATAGAATCCGAATTTTTCAGTTTTAGTGTGTAGTCTTTTGGAGTAAAAACCTAAACCGAACCAAGGCTGTCTTGTACAGTATTTTAGGGTTCCAAACCCTATCTTACCACAAGATAAGTGTTTTACTTCATTAATTCAATTATGTCTTCAATTATTTGTGTGTATGCTTTCATGTTCTCCATGTCCGGCTAATTTACTTGTGTGTTTGCTTAGGGAATATGAAACTTAATTATTGAATATTGATTGGTTGTCTCTTATCTTAATTGTTAATGATCTAGTAATGCGATAGGTCATTCGTTGTGTAGTTAATGCTTGATTAATCTTTGTAAACCTTAGACTATGACACCTAGAGTAGTTGTAGGCTAAACCATCCGAAGAGTACCTTAGAGTTAGAGTTTATAATTCCTAGAGATTTTGTAGACGAGACCCTTTGGTAGTTTCAAAGAGTTAGGGACAAACGAATACCCTACGACTTTAGACACACAACGTGATTAAGAATAAGGACGTAACAATTCAACCATCAATAGGAGATAATTAAGGAGTAATAAAACCTAAGTGAACACATCTTTAAACCATCATACAAGCACACAATAATTAGACATAGACTACATACACCTTAGACTAGATAATTAGATAAGTAGAGTAATCGGTAGAAATACCAACCCCCAAATCCAAACCCCGAGATTCGTACCTTTCTAATTCCTAAAAAAATATAAAAAAAGATAAAAAATAATCTTCCTCAACCCCAACCTTAGCGTAGTAACTTCTCACTAGCATTCCTATTCCCATAGAGAACGATATCAATACCCGTGGCTTACCCTAATACTACACTACAACGATTAGGTTCACTGCCTAGGGTGTTATAAAACTTGCTCGAAGAAAAGGAAGTTCCTCTGACCCAGAACGACGCGTGTAGCGTTATCAAGTTTTTGGCGCCGCTGCCTGGGAATAGAATAGCTAGTTAGTAGTCCACCTCGTTTAGGTTTCTTTGCTTGATTCCTATCAAGTAAAATTTTTCTCATTTTTAGGTTTCTCGTAGTCTATCCCCTTCTTCGTGACCTTTGTTCGTAATCCCATCACTTTTCATTATGGAAGGTGATAACCAACCACCATTCATCAACCTACCACCAAATGACCCGCCAAGAGCCCGTACTCTTGGTGAATACTCGAGACCAAGCCACCTAGGCTATAGGAACACCATTGAGCTTCCCGACCAAGCCCAAACTACGGCCCTGCGATCCGACACCATCCGGTTGGTGCAAAATAGATGTGCATTCCATGGACTTCATTCCGAAGATCCTAATCAGCATCTTAAGGATTTCCTTAAAATTGTCGATTCCATTGACCTTGATGCTACTACTCGGGAGACCACGCTCCTGCGTCTCTTCCAATTCTTTCTACGGGACCAAGCTAGTAATTGGCTTGAGCGACTTCCCGCCAGCTCCATCTCAAGTTGGTATGATCTCACCTCTCGCTTCCTTGCTCAATTTTTCCCACCGGGGAGAACCACTAAACTTAGGAATGACATCTTGATGTTCCAACAACATCAAGGTGAATTTCTCTACGCAGCATGGACTCGATTCAAGGACTTACTTCATAAAGTCCCTCATCACGGCATTGATCTTTGGCTCCAAGTCCAACTTTTCTATGATCATGTCAACTTCCCCACTAAGCGATCCATTGACCAAGCGGCCAGTGGAAAACTTAGTGATCTCACCGCGGAAGAATCATGGGGTATAATAGAGGACCTTGCTCTTTATGACAAAAAAGTTGGAATGACCCCCATGAGTTGCCCAAAACCGTTAAGGCAATCTCCTTGCCTCCAATTGACTCACAATCTTCCGACCGTAGGATGATCGAGCTTGAAGATCAAGTAAAATTCCTAATGAGCTCCTACGAAAATCCTAAGTCTTCACGCCATGTGAACAAAGTTTCTTCCTCGTGTGAGCCGTGTAGTGATCCTCATAACATGCGCACTTGCACCCGATCCCCCGAACATGCTTCCGTTGACTACGCATCCTCGCGTATTAATGGAACGGGAGGAAGATTCCCTACAATACCTAGGAATTTCAATGAAACCCGAGAGGCATGGAAGGGCAAGCCCGACTTCTATTGGGGACAAACCAAAGAATTCACTTCCAATGATTTCTCATGGCCCCCATCTCACGGTCCTAACCAACAAAACATTGAAGGGATGTTGCAAAACCTAGTCGCATCCCAAGAAGCCCAAATAGCTGAGCTCTCGGACCGCTTTAACCAATAACAAGCCGAAATGGATAGAAAGATAGATAACCTTTTGAAAGCCATGACCAATAGTGATAGGAAGGTTAATGCTATCTCAACTCCCAAGCCTTCCCGTGTAGAGATTAAGGACCCAAGTAAGATAGCTAAGCACGTTCAATTCGTCAATACCATCGCCTTAGTGAAACCTAATAGAACAAATGACGAAGCGAACCATGAGATGATACTTGAGGTTAAGCAAACACCGACGAATGAAAAAACTGAGGAAGTGAACGAAGTAGACAATGACTATTTCAATAAGTTTCCTACGGAAGAAGAACTATCTCGCCACCCTCACTTAGTGCGTGACCTCCGTCACATGTATGTTAGGAAAAGCCCTAGGATCAAGTTTGGAAACCCTTGGAATCTTAACATACCATGTTGCATAGGACACCTTTTCGTGGCAAATGCCTACATTGATCGCAAGTCCTCAATCAACATAATGACTAGCACCTACTACAATTGGGTAATGCAGAAGCCTATTCGAACTAGGCATGACCCCGATAATCCTAGTGTTAGTTGCAATTTTCTTGGTAGAATTAAGGGATTGCCCGTTTGTGTAGGTAGTTTCACATTTCCTACGGACTTCATAATTGTGGATGATATTAGCACGGCCATAGATCCTAGCTTGTCCCATGTTATTCTAGGAAAACCTTTCATAGAAAACACCGGGATGACTTATGATCCCTCATTAGGAATAGTACGATTCAAGGATGAGACCAACGACATAGCTTACCAAATGCCGTTTAAGATTGAGAAGTTTTCATCACTCTCTAATGATGAAAAGAAACTTAAACTGTCGGTCTATTATAGGAATAATGAGGATAAGGAAAAAGGAGTAGATTATGTTATGGCTAAGATTTTCGGATTCTATAAGGATTGCTTGAACTTAGGACCGGAATATAGAAATGAGTGGGGAGAGGACGAACTCTTAGAGAGGTGTATCATAGGGCACTTCTACAACATGGAACCAACCACTAGAGACCGTCATAAGGAAGGAGATGACGGTAGTGAAGTTACGTAAGGGCACGACTACGAGTCTAGCTACAAGACTCATAAATAAAGAAAAGCACTTCGTGGGAGGCAACCCATGCTTAATTGTTTGCTTGTTAGTGTCATATATCTTTTATTGATTGCTTATTCTCATGTTTAAATTTGTAAAAATGCTTTATTTTGTTTTTAACCTCGTCTTAATTGCACATAAAGGTATTTTACATAGAGGATAAGTGTAGGGAGGATTATACACGTTTTCAAAAGAAACGTAAACATGAGAATTGCAATTAAATAAAAAATATATATGTGTGTTTGTTTGAGTCAAATGCTTGTATCGAGTCATAATGGATGTTTTGCAGAAATTTTTCCAGATTCTAAAGATGTAAATTTTCCAGAATTTTTTCCAGAAAATCGCATACCAGTTTTTGTCAGGACAACCTGACGGCGTCAGGATCGCAACCTGACGGCATCAGGAAGGAGTAAAAATAACAGATTACTTTTTTTCTCGTTTTCTGAGCTACTTGTAAATTTTTGGAATTTTCCAGGTCATAATTTTCCTAAACATCCATTCCACAAGCATTATATCCTAGTTTAATAGAGTCTTATATATATTATTACCGCCGATTTTACGCAAAGGTTTCGTTTTTTTTCTTCAAGTGTGCAGGTTTAATTTATTAAGAAGAAGAAACAAAAGATTGGAAGGAGCTTTTCACGCGTACATTTTTCTTGGAAAGAATTTAACCACCACTTTACACGGATCCTACCGAGCTAATCAGGGGAGTATTAGTTTCTTTCGTTTTTCATTACCTTCTGTTATCATAACTTTGATACTTTCGGGGAACATTGGGGACAATGTTCAATTTAAGTGTAGGGAGGGAAAATAAAACGGGAACTTTAAAACTATGCTTATCCTTGACTATTTGCTTTGTCCAATTGTATTTGTGTAATAAACCATGAGAAAATGTTGGTTAGGGTAATTTTGGTACCAAATTTAAAATTTTTCATTTAGTCTTAACAAAAGCGTCTCACGGATAGGAAGTTACATGACTTGCACAAAAACCCTTTACCACCTAAATTCCACCCAAAATGTGAGGATCACCCTTAGATTAGTAGGAATTAAAGCATTCATCTTTAATGCTTAGAGTGTGAACCGGTAGTATAATAGATTCTAGAACTTGTTTTGTGATGCATCCCGAGATCGCTAGTAAGACTACACTTGTGTAGTTAGGAATAACTAAATGATAAGATGCATTAGGATAACCCTTGTTTGATACCCGTAATATAATTACTTCTTCCACATCAGTTGAGTAATTCCCCCACACCCTTGCGTTGTACTGATCCTTAGTACATGATACCCCTAGTTAACCCCTCAGAGCCTATCCTTTTCACGGTTCTCGTGATGTTTTGGTTTTTCCGGAATACCAATGAAGAGCATTGTTTACACCCCACACCCAAATGTACACCCAAATCGCCTTAGCCTACCTTGTATGCACTCACTTTTAGTGCATTATTGTTATCACCCCAAACCCTTAGTTCAATTATCTAGTTGCTTGCATGAGTTGCTAAGTCGAGTCATATCCTTTGTACACAGTTTTAGGACGACTGGGACTCATGGGAAAAGTTAAAGTTTATGAAATGACTGGAAGGGAACGTTAAACTCTCCTATTTGCGTAATAACGTACCTCAAGTGTTTTGATCTTTTCAATTTGGGTCAAATTAGTGTTAGAGTAATAAAAACTCAAGTGTAGGGATGTGCCTATAAATCCTTATTATTTTGATGTTACCGTAGAGGATGGTAGAGTAGAAGTGTAAGGAAAAAAAAAAAAAAAAACACGGTTACCATCCTACATCTATCTTTAAATTTATGTTTGTTTGTTTCAGTTATCTAGAGTTTAGCGTGTTTTTGACTTGCCACCACTAAATAGCCTATCCCACCAAACCATTTGTTTCCCTACCGTAAGCCTAACATTACAACCCTTTAAAGACCTATTTGATAGTCTTTCCTAGGCGCTTACGCCAAAGCGATGGAGGTTTGATCTATTCTCAAGCCTATGGTAATCTATGTACTAGGACCGGTTAATGAGTGTTTATCTTCCATTTCCAACTTGTTATATTTCATATACACCCGAGAGATGTGAGTACCCAAACACCCCATGTGAGGTGCTAGTATGTAATTTCCGTGCTTGTTATGACTTTTTCGGGGCTTATATGTGTTGTGGACTGTTTTAAACCAATGCTTCATGACCCCTAACTTATAAATTAATTGGCTAAAAGCACATTTGCTTGAGGACAATCAAATACCAAGTGTAGGGATATTTGATAAGGTTTTAAAATATACCTTTTTGAGGGGTCGTTTAAGCCTTTATTTGATCACTTTTGTATCCGTTATTACTTAATATCGTTCCTTTTCACTTTTTAGGTCTCTTGAAGGCAAATTACTGGAATGGCACTTATTTGGACGAAAAGGCGCGGATATACGAAGAAAATGGCCAAAGTCAAGAATCGACACACTCAAGCTGCTGAAATACAAGGGGACGGCGTCAGGTGTTAATTGCGACGCCGTCGGAGCACTTCTGTGACGGCTCAGTAGCCAAATTGCTTATTTTCAAGTGACGGTGTCACGCTTTAAAAGAGTAGGCCGTCGCAACTCAGACGGCCTAGATTTGATCCAGACGGCGTCAGAGACTGAAGGGGACGGCGTCACAAGCATAAGGTGACGCCGTCGCAAGACTAACGTAGCCAAGACGAAACCCTAATGACAGCGACCCGACGGCGTCACAAATCATAAGGTGACGCCGTCGCGATTGTAATCTTATATATAGAATCCGAATTTTTCAGTTTTAGTGTGTAGTTTTTTGGAGTAAAAACCTAAACCGAACCAAGGCTGTCTTGTACAGTATTTTTGGGTTCCAAACCCTATCTTACCACAAGATAAGTGTTTTACTTCATTAATTCAATTATGTCTTCAATTATTTGTGTGTATGCTTGCATGTTCTACATGTTCGGCTAATTTACTTGTGTGTTTGCTTAGGTAATATGAAACTTAATTATTTAATATTGATTGGTTGTCTCTTATCGTAATTGTTAATGATCTAGTAATGCGATAGGTCATTCGTTGTGTAGTTAATGATTGATTAATCTTTGTGAACCTTAGACTATGACACCTAGAGTAGTTGCAGGCTAAACCATCCGAAGAGTACCTTAGAGTTAGAGTTTATAATTCCTAGAGATTTTGTAGACGAGACCCTTTGGTAGTTTCAAAGAGTTAGGGACAAACGCATACCCTACGACTTTAGACTCACAACGCGATTAAGAATTAGGACGTGACAATTCAACCATCAATAGGAGATAATTAAGGAGTAATAAAACCTAAGTGAACACATCTTTAAACCATCATACGAGCACACAATAATTAGACAGAGACTACATACACCTTAGACTAGATAATTAGATAAGTAGAGTAATCGGTAGAAATACCAACCCCCAAATCCAAACCCCGAGATTCGTACCTTTCTAATTCCTAAAAAATATAAAAAGATAAAAAAATAATCTTCCTCAACCCCAACCTTAGCATAGTAACTTCTCACTAGCATTCCTATTCCCCTAGAGAACGATATCAATACCCGTGGCTTACCCTAATACTACACTACAACGATTAGGTTCACTGCCTAGGGTGTTATAAAACTTGCTCGAAGAAAAGGAAGTTCCTTTGACCCCGAACGACGCGTGTGGCGTTATCACTTTGAAATAAGGGCAAATGATTGAAAAAAGTATCATACTTGCCACCATTTCTTTTTGTGGGTAGCGAACAAATTTTTTTGCTTTTGTGGTTAATCTTCTTTCAAATTCATCCTTTTTAGGGTACTATGCGACATTTTTGCCCTTCAGGAAAAAAAATTCTATTAACTAAGAGAAGCAAAAATGTCCAAAATTTTTGCAAAATACCCTAAAAAGGATAAATTTAAAAGAAAAGTACCCATAAAAGTAAAAAAATTTGTTCGCTACCCACAAAAAAAATGGTGGCAAGTATGATACTTTCTTCAATCATTTGCCCTTGAAATAATTCATTACTTTCCGAATATGAACAACCATTGCTTAAAGGAAAATTGCATTTTATTTTATAAGATAACACGTTGCCTTCCTGCTGTGGCTTCCTGAAGTGTTATCTATAGAATAATAATCCACAATTCCTTATTAATGGTTATGGTTCTAAAACTACTTATGATATCTATGACATTATCATATCGTTTGAACAATCAATCACGTGTTGTTTGTTTTCATAATATGATGTTGTACCTTTCACAAGTATGAGAAATCTCAAAGTGTGTGCAAGGAACAACAATATTATTGGTATCTCTTGACCGCAAGGTAGAGGAAACAAATAATTCTACTAGGACTTAAACACGTTAGATGTTTAATGCCCTACTACATGTAAATAAGAATTCTACTAGGACTTAAACACATGAGATGTTTATTGCCCTACTACATTCTAATAATGATCCTACTAGGACGTGAACACGTAAGATGTTTGTTGCCCTACTACATTCAAATGTCATGATATTGAGTAAAGATACTTCAACATTTGACTACATGTTTTAGTCAACATAATTATGGTTATATGATAATGATCATAATTCTAAAGTATAAAATTAATTTGAAATTACTATAAAACTCAAGGGTTTGCGTTCATGATTACTTTTATTAGTATAATTATGCTTAAACCGCGATCACCACCACAACTCCACCTCAAAACCACCACCCAACTCCATTTATACAACCAGCGGATCCATATTACTCTAATTACTTGAGACGAATATTAACATAATGTACTGTACAACTAGTCTTGCACGTACATCAATAACCAATAACATCACATCATATAAATAGAGAACATATAAAGCGGTAGTATATATATCATAAGCTAACAACGTACGTAAAAAAAAGATAAGATTATTTGAAATGAAAAAAGTTGGTAAATTACATTAATTGTCATCCTTGTCGAACTTACCTCGTTTTAATTTTTTAATGAAATGCGAGAGACAAAGACAACAACATTATGTATATTTCAACTTATAAAGGCTTTTTTCACCAAGCTATATAAGGAAGCAAAATTTCATCCCTTGGACCAATGTGGGATTAAAAACTTAAAACAAGTTTCACAAAAGTAGCCCATAAAAAAGTTGCTCTAAAGATACTACACCTTTTATAGTCATATACTCATATATGTTCACATTGTTCTCTTCTTCTCTAATGAAGCTAGAGACAATTGATACCAGATTCGAATACGATTATTTAATGACAATGCAAATCGATGCTATCTCGATTACCCAATTAAAACTTTGGCCAAGCTTATATCGAATATTTTAGGTAGTGTTAAGACTTGAGATACATTGTTTTGTTCAGTCATATATAGAATGCGACTCAATTTTCATCCACTGTGACGTATTCTTTATATGTTTTCTAGCAATGATGGTAGGGTTGGCAAGATGGGCGTGGGTTTGCGGGTTGGGACATAGCTTAAAACAGGTACTTCTTTTTGTAGGAGTCGGGTACTCGGGTTGCCCGAAATGGATAGCTTTCATTTTTCTATAGAATTGGACAAAATTCATTGACTCGGGTTGGGTTAACCAACATCACTATGTCTAAAATAGTACGAATAATCGAGTAAAAAAAACGTTGGCACGTAAATTTTGGTCCAAGTCACGGATTCCTTGAGGTATCAACTTCAACCTGAGAAAAAGTGGATAGCATATATAAACTGCCGATTTAGTTACGACCAACAGCACTTAGTTACTAAGTACTCTTAGTTAATCTATTACTAGTGCATAAAATCACCAAGTCTAAAATAGTATGAAATCGAGTTGAAAATGTTAGGCACAATTTATCATGAAATACAAAAAGGTACAACCATTGTTGTTTGATGTAACCCGCGATATGATACCAGAGTTTGATATTCGGCTCAACTTAAACACACGTATTTAGTGACAATGCGATTGGAGTTGGATATCACCCGCAACACAATTTACTTGAAATGACAAAAAGTTACGGTACAATTTACTTAAAATATTTAGTGACAGTGCGATTGGAGTTGGATATCACCCGCAACACAATTTACTTGAAATGACAAAAAGTTATGGTACAATTTACTTGAAATGACAAAAAGTTATGGTACGTGAAAGCCAAAGACATCAACATAATGTTTATTTTAGCTTGTCATAATTTTAAACACCCAAAGTATATAAGGAAGCACAATTTTATTCCTCCAATCAATGTGGGATTGAAACTTTAGAACAAGTCTCACACAACTAGCCCCACAAAAAGTGGCTCTTTTCACACATTATATGTTTCTTCTCTTGTCAAACTTGAGAAAATTGATACCAAACTCGAATAGAACCTCAATCACCTAAACATTTGTCCAAACTTATATCGTATCATTTTGATTTAGTTTTAGTTTACTTGTTCTAAAGCCAACTGCCAATTGCATATGTTGTTGGTTGCTAGAAGCGTTGAGTATGATATTGAGATTCAATTTATTTGGTCAAAAACAAAAGAGATCATGTACCTCTTTGGAATTCTTTATGCGAAGTTGGTTGTAAAAATGTCTTACGATGCAACATATAAGAGCAAATCGCATAAAAAGGTATCAAATTTACCTTCAATTTCAATTTAAGGTACTCTACTATTTTCTTCTCAATTTAAGGTACCCAAGTTATTTTTAATTGCAATGTCAGAAAGTTTTTACCTACACAAAAGGTTACAAGTTACCATCATCATACTTCATCTTCCTCAACCAACTTCTAGTCAACTTCCGGCCAAAACTTATGTTTTTCATTTCACTTTAATTTGTATTATAATATACACATCTTCACTATATTCGTAACCAAATAAAAAAAATCCTTCGTTTATACGATTACACGTCAAAACATTTATCTCAAAAATTTATATAAAAGTGTTTTGTTTTTCTCTCTTGTTCCCTACAAACACACTAATTGTTGCCAACAAAACTCATAAAAAAAAAGTAGATTTTATTTCATATTTTGATTCGTAAAAACACACCAATGCATATTACGAAGATCCTTCTTAAAGCTCTCATTAAATAAGCCAATCAACACACCAACTGTTTGTTGATTTTAATTTTGATTTAATCTTTCTTTGTCAATATTGCTAATCAATTCCAGCCATTGATTTGAAAGTCCATCAGGTTTGATGTTCTAAAAAGGTTGATATTTTCATCTAATGATATTTCTGGATTTAATTGATCGTAAAATATTTTTTTGGTTTATGATGACATTTTCAGTTTTCAATTGAAAATCAATTTATCCGAACTTAAGCAAGTTGCCGGAAAACAGCAAGTCATGTTTCCGGAGATGTGGGTAACCTGCTAACTCTATAGATGTGACCCGGTAACCTGTTAATTGTCTAACATTCCAACGAAAAATAACTTGGATGCCTTAAATTGATAAAAAAAATAGTTTAGTACCTTAAATTGAAATTGAAGACAAGTTTGATACCTTTTTGTGCGATTTGCCCAACATATAAATATAGAAACATATACTTTGTAGTAATGGTGGCAATCTTGCAATAATTCGAGTTGTCACGGATAATTTGTCGTGAGGTAACTAACTGAGCAATCCTTCATTTGCAATAATCAGTGGCTACAATGGTTGCCTTGCTATTATCATTGAAAAATATCATCTCCACTAAAAATTGTTAAACACTTTGGTAGACCGTCATTTTGTCATATTTATTAACAGGATGTCAGCCTTTCATTACATAAACAGTTAATAAATAGAGAATATGGATAGTATTTTCCTATAAATTTGGACAAAATTTATCCGCTCGGGTTGGGTCGACTAGCATCGCTTAGTTTTAAACACTCGAACTTAAATGTATTACAAGTGCATACAATCACTATGTTTAAAATAGTATGAAATCACGAGTCAAAGTCGCTGGATATAAATTTTGGTCCTAGCAACGAATCAATTGAGTCATTCACACACAAAACTGAGAACTTTTACGAACGATTAATTTTGGTACGACCACCAACACTTGGTTTTTAATCATTTTGCATCTAATATATTTAGAGTACATACAAATATTGAAACATACGATAACTATGTCTAAAATAGTATGAAATCACCGGTTAATCCTTTGTGGTATCAACTTGAAAATGATACAACGTTGAGAATTTATATGAACTGTTAGCCCATGATGTGTTTGTACTATTTATTTTTTCTTTTTTATCAGTATCAGAAAAGTAACTAGGATAAAAGTTGTTCGAGAGACACAACACCTTGTTACTCTATACAGCTATGAAAAGATTAATATACCAAACTCAGATACCTATGTCATTATTGTTTGATACGACTCACAAGAGAGGTTGTGTTTGGTATTCAGCTCAACTGTAAAATTGTGTTAAGTAGTTCGCTGTCAAGGAGGAAAGCGGAGTACTATATATACCAAATCAAGACTAAAATGAAACAATAGCCATGATACGTACTACCGAAAACAAAACACAATCTGAGCCGTGTCCGATTTCGGAATTGATCACTATAACCAAACCCGAAAACCTATAAATGCTAAACCCCATAAACCTTTTGATCAAAAGACTTAAACGAGCAGAGCAATTGATAACTATCACGCAAATTACCATATATTAAACTTGAATCGTCCCTAAAACCTTCCAAGACTGGATTAGAAAAAACCAGTTTAATGCAACACCTAATGAGTGTTAGCTCATTTATATTTTAAAATGACAAAAAGATGTTAATTTACAATAATTGTTATCAATTTGAATCGATTGGACTCTCAACTCGTTAACTCCATGTGAACCACAAAGACAACAACATAATGTTTATTTCAACTTCTCGCATTTCTAAACACCGGAAGTATATAAAGAAGCAAAATTTCATTCTTCCAACCAATGTGGGTTTCAAAACTTAAAACAAGTCTTAAACTAAGTAGCCCAATAAAAAAGTTGCTTTTACAGACATAAATTTTTGTTCCATAATCGTATACTATTACTTAAGTTCTTTTTCAAATATTGTTTTCTTCTTCTCTTATCAACCTAGAGAAAATCAATACCTAACTCAAATACGATTATTTAATGAAAATGCAATTTGAGGTGGATATCCTCCAAGGATAGCACCTCAATCACAAGATAATTTGGCCAGATTTATATTGTATCAATTTGATTAAGTTTTAGTCTTACTTATGCTACAACCAATTACCAATTGCATATGTTATTGGTTGCAAGAAGCGATTGAATTTGATATTGAGCTTGAGTCTCAAGAACGTGTTAAGTATAGTCGGATTTCTAGTAAATTGGTGCCCCCTTAAAATCTGTGCGTCGATCCAGCCCGCACTGGCCCAAATCTGGTCCTGATCTTCTCATTAGTATTCTGGCCTCATCGTGTTAGTTTATAGACAAAAATTAATAGACTTATGTTATGATCGAACTCGAGACCTATGGGATTGCACGCGTTGCGTATGAGATTTAATTATATCAAGTCATGAAATATTTATATGGTCGAACTAAGAAAAACGAAAGGGTTGAGTGTCGAGTTTTGAAACTTAAGGAGGTGCTTGCAATGACTTGTTAGACAAGATTTAATGCTATATATTCACACCCTTTTGGTATCATTCGGATGGATATAAGAAAAAGGACGATCGACACTAATACTAACCCTTTATTTAGATATTGTATATATCGTAAATTACATGGAGATTTTTTCAGTGTATATCATAGATGCCATGCATGCAAATTCTATATGCATGTCATGTGCATGCATGATATTCTTATTTTTCTTTCTCCATTGAATTGATAGATCGACTAATTATTATATAAGGGTTCGACCCGTTTTGTTTTATACAAAGACAAACCTTGTTTGGTTTTTGTGCTTTACTCGTGATTTGAACTAGCATTATAATTAAATAGCTAACAATACGTGCGTACATGATTTTAGAGAAATCCTATTTTGGATTTTGGTGATTTACACTATTCGACTTTATTAAGTCGACTAGCACTCAAACCCTAATTAGGGTTCATCTCAATTGCTAGTTTTGTAAAATTGATTCTTGTTCGGCTAGAATAAAAAAGGTACGCATACTTTATGTTTTAGTTAATTAATTATTCACTATACGTTCCTATACGCTTCCGCATGTTTCTTTGATGTTTTATGTGTTTTATATATGATTGTCATGTTATATAATTCCAACAGTGGCATCACGACCCTTGTTTAATAAGTAATTAATTACTAAACACGTAAAAAAATGAATATTGTATGTTGTTTGATATGATTATTCTTGGGTTTTGGTTATGATTATGTAAACCCTAATTTTAGGGTTAGGGCTTTTGCCCTAATTGTTTTAAATTTTTTTATGGATCGAATTAATATATTTTTTATGGGTCGAAACCCTAATTTTTTTAGTCGATTTTTGTTAAAAATTATTTTAGGGTTTATTATAATTGTTATGTTATCCATATCGAAACCTAGAATTAATATATTTTTTACGTGATATATTCATGAATAAATTGTTATGTGACATGAAATTGTATGCGATCTTGTGACAAACGTGAAAAAATTGTTATGTTAAATCCATGAAAACGTGCATGTTTGGCATGGATTATTGCTTGATTTTTTTTAATTGTTAAGTTATTTTATCACATGCATGATTTGATAAATCTTGAATTGGGGATTACCTGAATAATATTAATGAATCAATTATGTGCAATTTGGTATATTTTAATTATGGCTTACGCAATCGATTCGTCGATGTATGTGGCTCACTTTCAATTGTGCGAGTGAAAGCCCTAGTTAATATATACGTTAATTAACCTATATATTGATTATTAATTGGCTTTATCGAATAAGTTGCATGTGGCTACTTATTTACACGTATTAATTGTTAGTTATGTGCGCATTGTTTTTAGTTATTTATTTTTTTATTTGTTTACTTGTTTATTTATTATGTGTGACAGTTTTAAGCAAAGGGTAATTTTGAATAGAAAAATAATACGGACTAAACAATGGTGAAATTTGATTTGTTTTTGAAGAGTTAAGTTTTCAATAGTTTAATTGATTGATGATTTTGGTACAAAAAGTGAGAACGGCTCACCCAATTTGACGGACTGTGTGGGAAGTACTAGGAGGGGAGCGCATTAAATTGTAACCCTGAAGAAGGAGGTTATTACTTTAGAGCTAACCGAATTCTCCGCTTGCTTGCGAGTCAAATTGGAGTTACCAAGTAGGCTATACGTACAAAATCATCTTAAGGGAGAATTAGCTTTAATTCCATGCGCTACTTTTGTGTTAATTATCCGAAACACTAAATCTTTAGACTTATGCAAAAGTACGGTATAATGGATGATAATTAAAGGTAAATTCCTTGATTGGCAAAACCAATACCTCAATCAAAACTTTGATAATTTGATCTTTATGAATTGGTTTATAAAAAGTTTTTTATTAAAATTTATGCTACAAGATGAATGTATGACATCTTTGTATATATTTGATTTGACACCATAAATCACAACTAGTACCCTTTATAAATTAAGTTAAGTGCAATCTAGTTAAAGGAACACTTGAAGTTGCAGTTTACGTCATGTCAGAACTTGGCGAGATTGTGATGGAAAGGTAAATCTTCATGTAAAGTCAGACCTTACATGAGCATATTTGCAGTCCTTTAAGTTAGACGACTTAAATTGAGTAGTAAGTGAGACCTGAACTCAAGGCACAAGATGGGATAAAACATGTTTACATTTGCAATAACGTTGGAAAATGTAAATCCCATAATGATCTAGGAATTGGAAAATGTTTTCCAATTATTGTTCGACAGATTACCCTATTATATGCTTTCGTTACTAGCAGATCAACTGATGTAATGGAACTATGATAATTTGGATCCTTGTTTTTGAGAAAATTCTATGGTTATATGAATATTACCTTGGGTATTTTATTTTCTTAAAAAGTTTAACTATCGAAAATACTGAAATTGAATTTTGAAAATTCTTAAAATGTATTAATGCAACATTAAACCGTAAACGTAGGTTATTCATGTATTGGTAAATTGATCTACACCTGTAAGGGTTTTTGGTAGAGTCAAATTTGCTAAAAGAATAAACCTAGTCCTCTTTTCACAAGAAAGAGTGAGATTCAATCATATTCCTTTTCATGAATGAGAAATGTGTGATAGGACAAATTAGAATTGTCTAAATTCTAAATACATAACTCGTAAGCAAATTTTAATAGTTAAGAAAATTGCATAATTTCCGAGTTATTAAATTAGAAGCTAGACTAATTTACTGCATAATTGGTAAAAGACAAACTAGCATATTTTATCTAGTTGTTTTGTTTTGACCATTTGAAAGTACTACTTACAATTGTTGGAATAGTGGAACTATTAAGAAAGAAATTGCATGCTCAATTTTTCAAGTTAATGATAGTTCATCATCTACATAGTGGATTACACTCTTTTAGTACATAAGTAATTGTTATGTATGGACTTTCTCAAAAGTGTAGGGAAGTAAATAGAACACTATTTTCTTTCACTGGTTAATGAAACACTTACAATGTTGTCAAATCCAGTGGGAGTATTGTGTTCTTATTACTGAATAAGGAATTAATGTAATTGTAACCACTCGTAAATTTCCCTACCGATTTTTCGCGGCTATATTTTTCTTTCAATCTATAATCACGACCAGTTACGACTTAAATATAAAAATGAACTACCGAAGCCAATGACCGTATTATTGTATCAGTCTTTCGAAGACGTGTCCAAAAATATAACTTTTGTATTTTTACTTATTCGGGATGTTGCGTTACGAATTCTAACAGCAAAACACGGAGTACACATAATACCCTAAATAACCCTAATACTAATAATACTACCACTAATACTACAATTAATAAAATAAAACAGAATCTACCCAAAATCCCAGATGTACCCACGCCCTATCTCCCCTTATCTCTTATCCTTTTCATGAATTTATCTCTGCTTCCCCAAAAACTCACGCTTCCCAAACTTCTTCTTCTCCTGGAAACCAAACCCACGCCATCTTCACCTATAATCTAACAAATTCCATTTTGATGATAAAACCATCACGATCCTCACTTGTCACTCTCAAAACATAGGTCAAACATAAAAGGGGGATTGATAACCTCCTCCTCACGCTAGTCACAAGATAACGTTGGAGATGGGAGATGATGACGAGTTTTGCCAAAAACGTTCCTCCACAAGATCAATACCAAGACAGCTTGGTCAAGATTTTCTTGTTCTTCCTCTTTTTAATCACCATCGAATCCACAGGAAGGTCATTCAACTCAAACGCTCTATCATCAATCGAAAGGGTATTCGGTGGTGACCTTTTTCCTGCACCCTGTTAACACCTAAACAATGAATAATAATCTAACGAGTCGGGTCAATTAATTATATGATCGGTTGGGTATGTTATGATGATCATATGAATATTCACTTTTCAGAAATAAATTAATTGTTGTTGCTTTGATGTGGTGAAAAGAGATTAACTTGTGGAAATAATATAGTGTTAGTTCTTTGGATCCTTGTGATCAGTCGACCCCTTTTTTTTCGTTAGCAGAGATGTGTTTGGCTAAATATAACTAATCTCGTTTTCCTTTGCTCCTGTCGAGAACCTCAACCCAATTGCGGGTGCAAGCGGGTTTACTACTTACACACAGTGCAATGTCAAACCTAGTAGTTAGTAAGTCGTGTTCCAATAAAACCAGTAGTGAGACTCATACTGGCCAGGACCCAAACGAGACTCAACCAGGGGTTGGGCCGTTCGTACTCACATTGCACCAAATATTAGTACTTGATGGCGCGTCTTATTCAAATGGACTAAAGCTCATCATGGTCATAGATAAACAGTCTCGCGAGGGTGTGTTGAGCACGTCTCGACCCCCAAGTATGGAGTTTGATACCCCTTCAACACCACCCACACAGGGTCCTAAATTCGAGTCTTGGTATGAATCGGTTGACACCTACTTTAGTTCTTGAGTCACCATTTAGTTAGTTTCCTTGTTGAGCATACGCTCAACCCCGACCCCGTACCCCGCAATTTCCACTTAACATGTAAAACTTGGAGCGAGTAATGTGTTAATTCACTATGACAGTTAACTCTCAAACCTGTAACGTCATAAGTCTTCATAAAGGTGTTGGGTTGTTTACAAGTTGGGCGCAAGCCCGTACTAGTAAAGTTTGTTTGTTTGCGTCTGGGCCAAAGTCCGTTTAGTTTAAATCCGGTTGGCTTTTGAGAATCACACCGCAGCCCATCATCAGGTATAAATATACTTGCTTTCGAAAGAACTATTCATTGATTCCAACTTATTGCAATTACTCGACCTCGACGCCCTCCACAACTTGTGTACTTACCATACATACTTACGTAACAAGTTGCTTACAAATACATTCTAAAACATGACAACTAACTTAAGTTAATATTTTTTTTACAACTTAAAGTCACATATTTTTACTAAGAATGCAAACACCATTTAAGTGTTTTACTTGCTTAAGAAAAAGAGACATCATTTGGTCTAAAAACGTAATTTACAATCAAACTAGGATACTCGATTTATACCAAATACAAACTATCTTATAAACTTGAAACATATAAAAGCATGACTACATCTTTTAATACTCACTTATAAAGTTTTTGACTAATATCACTTATTTAATTCTTTCTAGACATGTATATATTTAAACTACTCCCATTTACTATTTCTAAACGAGATATTTTATAAACGAGTTACCAATTAAAACCATAAACAAAACTTAGCACTTTAAAAATGTTAAACTATATTTCGTATAAACATTATACTCAAACTAAACAAAACTATTATTATTTTTGTCAAAACATACTCTAAAACGTATAAACGGGTCACACCCCGATTTTTCTAAAAACTCTATGCTTATTGCCTATACGTGTAATTATTCTTTTACAACCATTATTACTAAAGACTAATACTTGGGATATTAATTTTACATACTTTCAATTTTTAACTAAGATCTATATGGAAAAATATAACAATATGCTTTAACGATGTTCTATTATAACCCAAACTCTTCCACTACTCCTAGGTGACTACTCTTCTTACGTCGCCTCTCGGTTTCCATCAAACTGAAGGCTCACTCCATTTAGATCCTTTCAAAGACACTCATACCTATGCACTTTCAAATAGCCAATCCTTATCGACACTTACAAGGATGTCTTATCATAAGGGTCGCCACACAAGCAACAACAATACAAAAAGGCTTTTATACATAAGTAAACTTTATTGAGTCTTAAAATAGAATTATGAACTAAGACTTGCCATGTAAAATAGGTTACGTGTCGGTGCCATATCATCATACTGTTTGACTGTACTCTGTTCAAGATTGCTTTGCCAAGGTGAGTTTCATAGCCCCATTTTACTTGTTTACAATATTTTACAAAATGCTCGGGGTGAGAATACATGCTTGTTTTTATGCGTACATAAGTACAAAACTGATGCATTGCCTAAGTTACCACATTGCCACGGAAGTCCCCTACATGATATCATGAACCGTTAATTTCTACAAAGCGCGAATGTTGTGGATAGATCTATTGGGTTGACACCCCCGTTCGGGTTAGGTTGCTCCAACTAGTCAAACGAACGCATACCATTTGAGGATTACATTAAGTGTCTGGCAAACACTTAGCCGGGGGCATTTATGCACATTTGCATACCAAATACGTTAAGCGTCGGTGTCATGAGCTTAGTGCAATTATATTTATCTTTATACTACTGAAATCTTGTGTTCCATACAAAGTTTTACATTAAATTAAACCTATGAACTCACCAACATTATCTTGACCCTTTTAGCATGTGTTTTCAGGATGATATAGGTGATAGCTAACTCTGGGGGCGCTTGGGCATTAGCATGGCATGGTCATAGATGACTCTGATTTACGTATGGGGACCACATTTTGTTAATGGGCCATTTTCCGCAACAATTCAACTTTTTAAACTTTGTTTTACTACTATAAATGAAATCTTTTAAGAAAAATATATATATTTCGCCTTGTGTTATGATCCAAATGGAGTACCACCCCAGAAACCTTTTCTTCTGCTGCAAACTATTTTTGGGGTGTTACAGTAATGATCTCTAATTCAGTGGGAGTTACAAGCTTTATCATCTTGGTAGTAACCCAGATTATCTCTAGAATGTCTTAAGATAATTACTTTCCACTTGTAGACACTTATGTTTTCAAGGATAGTCATATACGTTTCCTTATTAGACAATGAAGTGGTTCTACATCTACTAGTTATGCTAATATCAATGACACAATCATATTAGTCACATAAACAAACATATGTCGTGTTGTTTATCTGTTACATGATGTTGTTCCATGCACAAGTGGGAGAAATCTATATTGTGTGCAAGGTACAACATTTATATATATGTATATGATTTAACGGATTCTCTTGACTGCAAGGTAAGAGACTAACGTTCTAATATAACTTGTACATATCTAATTCAAGAAACACTTGGTGTTGCAATTTACGTCATGTGGGAACTTGGCGAGATTGCAACAACAAAGTAAATCTCCATGTGAAGTCAGACCTTGAATGGACATATTTGCAGTTTCTAAATTAGACAAGTATTTAGAACATGTGTCAAAATGATATATTAGACTACTTCAAATTAGATATTTATGTATTATTAGAATGACATAAATGAAGTAATCTAATACTACTTCAATTTGTTTATTTATGTATTTTGGAATGACATAAATGAAAAATAATGAAGTCCTACATTATTGTGAAGTAAATAAATTAACTTGAAATTACTATTGAAACCAAGAGTTGTGTTAATAATTACTTTAGTTAAACATGTTTATGATTCATTGTAGAGACATAAACATAAAGTCTTTTAAGACTTAAAATAAAGTAAGACGTTAACTTGTTATGTTTTTTAATTAAGACATATACAAGAAGTCATTGAGTTGATCAATGATTTATAACGTATAATGAGATTATAACAGTTTATGTTTTTTTGATGAAGACATGGATATGAAGTGACTTGGTTAAAAAGTACTTGTGTTATAAAGCATGCAATTGCTTGAAAAGTCTATTATACCATTAAGTTGACTTAGTTGGTAAATAGGTAGGCCGAAAGGAATATGTTTATTTTATATATTGTTAGATTGTCTTACAATATTAATTCTAATGAATACCACAAGTTGATGGTGTAACCACCCGCATTTTTAGGTTACTTTTCATTTTCGAGAATTTACTATTCATATTTACTATTCACTTTCACTATTCATCCCATAAAAATTTTAATCCACATTCTCGTAAGATAAATTATTTTAGTAATAACCTGAGAGTTCGACCATCGTTAGATCATTTTCGCAAAAGTTATTAAGTAAACAGCGTTTTAAAGTTTCGTTTTAGACGGTCCACCGTTTAAACATCACGCGCATAACGAAAATCAACTCTGACAATTTTCCTCGCATCAGATAAATTTTTAGATCACTCATGATTTATTTGAGAATTTTTAAGATTTATTATTTTTAATATTACCAAATAAGCCCAGTGCAGAACAAAACTAAACTTACGTTTTAAACAATTCTACTTACATCCAGACTTAACGATTCCTGCACTGTGTTTCTAATATGTTTTTGAAACTTTTACAATTTTTGGAAAAGTCAAACATATTTCCCTCCTCCTTTGACCATAAAGGAATTAACCTTATACGTTCTACATTTTTGCATAAATCGCGTAACTTTTAAACTTCACGTATAACTGTTAAGTTATCCCGCGTATGACGAAAACCAAAGTTTGACATCTCATATCACTTTTAGACTAATTTTAGTCTACTCTAAATAAATTCACGGTCGTTTCCCTGAAAAATTTTGTTCTTTTCTGAAAAACTGCGTATTACGCGTTTTTTACCCGTATTTCCAGCTTTAAGCGGTGTTTTTCACCCAATGAGACTTATCACCCATTTTATATTTTTATATGGAGTATAATGATGAGTCTCATCATTCCTACAAGTTTCGTATTTTTACGATACCCGTTTTTACGTTTTATGGCTTCGGTTGGTATTTAACGGAACCAAAACTCACTCCGTAACCAAGATAATACCAAAACTAACCACCTAAGTCATCTTATCTTCACTTGGCCGACCTAGGGGGGGGGGTCATCATTTTGGTGGCAAAATCCCAACCATTGTTCATTTAGATCATTACAAGTGTCCTAACTTAACCATGGTTAATATTTAACCCAATATATGGTTAACCAAACTTACCCTCCTATAAATAGCAAGTGATATGCATCCAAAGAACCCTCACAATCTGTTTTGGGTCGTTCATATCACAAATCATACATATCTTCCATCATTTGATCCATAAACTCCAAGTTTATGCAAGGAAATCCAAAGATCAAGCTTCTACATCAAATCTCTAGCAAGTTTAAGTGATCTTCTTGAGTTTAAATCCACTCAAGTCACTTAGTACTTCATCACCAACTCTTCAAGTTTGTAAGGGTGCCAAGGTGTGGAAATCTAGCTCAATCCAAAGTCTTAAGCGATCAATCAAAGTCCAATCCTTACTAAGTTACTCCTTTCTTATTGAAAGCCAAAAGTTGTAAGCAACTTATCACCACCATCATCTCATCTTTGTTATTCATAATCTTAACAATTTTATGCTATATATATAGTTACTATGTTGATTCATGATGTACATATACTCAACCACTTGTTTTAATTCACATATTGTCATAAAAGTAACAAACTAGTAAACTAGTCATATTCTACACATGTGAGACCATTAAATAAGGACTTTCTAACTTACATAATATGGTAGACAAGATAAAAAGGTAAACATAGCAATTTGAATCACCCAAAACGGACAAACGAGTCAAAAGTTATAAGCAAAAGAAGTTAGCGAAACCTAAACGCCAAAACTACCATGTATAAGCTGTTTTTAGTTCTGTCTTTTTAAACGTGGTACTTCTGGTCCGAATCATTAAAAAGTTAAAACACGAAAGTTGTCCGGAATGACGTTTTCCTTCTATTGTAAGGAAGCTCGGACCTTGAAAACGCATTAATAGGCCAAAATCTTTCAAAAACAGAAACTGTCGTAAATATAGTCTCACAATTATACTTTTGTCACAACTAAAAGCAAACCAAGAGGCCTAATGGCCATAAGCCAAGACCACGGCTACGGCTAAGGTCAAGGTTGAGTCTCAAGACCATGGTAGTCAAGACCAAAGTCACGGCGAGGCCATGGCTAAAGCCTCAAGGCTTGTTTGCCCAAGACCGTTAACTAAGGTAATCATATTTATGAAACGACGAGAACTTGTAAGAACATGATAAAATTATTTATATAACAATCTTCACTCAAAACATATATTATATCTACTAAGTGCTACAATAGTAGGGAGCTTCATGTGAGGGGTTTCATTTGAGTAAAACGTATCGACGAGTTGCTGGATTTACGATTTAAAGTGTCCTAGCTCCTCGAACGTTCACTGCATGACCTCTGAATTATGATGGCCCGAACGGTAGTACGATATCTATAAACTAAATATGTTTTCACATATTAAAGATCTTTCTATAAACATCAAATGATAATTGACTACATCATGATCAACATAGGAATATATATAGGATGGTTTATGTTTCCTTAAACATTATTTCAAACTTAAGTCGCAACATCCTATTCTAGGTTGCTCGTAGAAGTTCTCACGGCATATCCATCATTCTCATTATACATTTGATATCATTTACTCCGAGGTGAGTTCATAGCCCCACTTTCTATTATTTAATTGTTTTACAAACCCTTGGGGGAGATACATGCTTTATTTTAAACCGAACACATTGCTTTCAAACTGTATACTTATCTGATTGTTATTAGCACTAAGTTAACGCATTTGCCAAACTTAAGTCCCTTAATCATGAATCATTAATCACTATGTGAGAGTGGGCGCGAATATTGTGAATATATCTATTGGGATTGATTTAATCCCGTTTGTGTTGGCCCCATTAAAGGCAAACAAACGCACTATATTTGAGTAACATTGGTAAAAACGGCAATTTTACCTGATAGGGCACGCACCGACATTTTCTCCAATTAATTTTGGAACACGTTAACGCCTTGATTGCATGATGCTTAGTCTAATAATAATTGTTTTGGTTTTCAAACCATTGGTGTGAATTTATAACTCACACTACAAACATAATGTGTTCAACCATCAAACAAACTCTATGAATTCACTCAACCTTTGTGTTGATAGTTTTAAGCATGTATTTCAGGTCCATAATGTCGGAAGCTGGTACGGAAGAGCAAGGACTGGATCAAGAAGGCTATAAATTTTATTATCATTCGAAAACCAATTTAATGTATTTTGTAAACTTGGAACCATCTGGGACCTCATTTTTGTAAACTCTGATATTTATACAAATCGAATGATAAATCTTTTGAAACGACTCCATTAGAGTACGTTTTCTATTGTTATGACTGTTGTGCCATGAAGTAACACCCAGTTTGAATTCCGCTGCGTATCACGAAATTGGGGGTGTTACAGATGGTATGTTCAGTTAGGAGAATCAAACTCTATTTGATTTGTTTGATTCAAGATAACCATAACTTCTTTCTTTAAAAGTAACAAGGTTAGAAAATTGAGTATGGATTGAATATACTCAATATGACTCCAATCTAGAAGATTAATAAAACACTATTTTATTATTGAATGTGATGAATCACATTAAGTTTTAAAATTGAAGATTATGAATTTGTTAAACTACTTATGAATAGGTTATTACCAAACAAAAAACAGAAATTATCAATGTGTATTTGTAATGTCTCAAAAAGAGAACAATGTAGTTTTTCTCTAACTGCTAAGTATATATAGATAGTCTATATATTACAAAAGACAAGTGGGAGTTTTTTTATCTTGAAAGATAAAATTACAAGATACATAATCTTCTAAAACACACTAGTAACTATCATGATGGGGTTAGACATGTAAATGATAGACCTCATGATGATGGAATTTTCATTCATAGATCTGCAAGGATATCTTATATATTTGACTTATATGCTGAGAAATATGAGTTACAGGATTATGGTAAACCTGATAATCATTATGATGGATTACCAAATATTGAATTGTGAAAATTACTCATACTATGAATGCTAAAGATGCTGTCCATAAAGATAATCAATTTTAGAAATTTGGTTTATCCTAATAGTTAGACTAGAGAATGAAGATGAGTTTCTTCAAAGAGATGAAAAACACTAGTGGTTTAAATCTCTGTGTAGAAATCATATGGACAAAATTATACACCTATTTAATGCATATTTTATGACAAGATTATTAATCTTACTTAAGCAATTAATTGTGATTGAATATTCTTTCTTAGACACATTAAATATATAAAGATGATAATTGTCATACTTGTTTTCATTAATATGAAATATGACAATGGAATATCAAAACTCTTTCTTGAAAAATTACTTGAGCGAGGACGGTAAGTAATCGAAAGGTTTTTTGAATTCATATAATCTTTGGAAGTGTACGAAGTGCAATAATTCATGAATGGATAAATGCATGCATCTATGAAATTATTCTTATGTTTAATTATTAAATCCTAGCTTTGATTTATAATTGAAATAAGATAAATTTTAAGTATTTCTGAAAGTTAGTGGAAGTATTATGTTAGGGTTTTAAATCTTATATGTTGTATAACATATAGGAAGTAATATTCTTTGTAAGCTAAATGTTAAGTCTTAGATTAGAATGAAACTTCACTTATAAAATTTAAGAACTAAAACATACAACCTTGGAATATATGTTTATTATTAATAAACATGTGCAGTAAAATAAATGATTCTAATAAAACAAGATATATCATTTGGGAAATGGATAAATATCTTTTGACAAGATAGAACATGAATGAAGTCTAAGTTTGACATGTAGATTCATCATGTACATCATGTAATGTATTAAAATTGTTGTATCATTCTTGAATAAGAAGTGATTTGACAACATTGATATCTAACTAAAAGTTATTTGTGTAATGAATATTCTAATAGAATTACATCCTCAGCCTGGAATTGCTCCTAGATTCTATGTATGAACAATATGTCAATTTTGTTGTGCAAATTGTCATCAGCTACAAACTTGTAAGTTTGGAAGACATCAATTATTACACAATAAGATATTAAAGTTTACGGAGTTTTAATGAGCATATTGTTGTTTGTATACAATGATGCTGGTTTAATTGAAATGACACTCAATACTACTCATGGTAGAATTGCATCCTTGTTAATGGCCATGTGAACTATTTGTGCTATTAAGAGTGTAGTTGCATTATACATTTAAAGAATAAGAATACTTTAAACTTTAAAATGTTTGAAAGTTTAAATTGTCATAAATTGCTGGTAGAGGATGTCACACATTTTTTGAATTATTATGTGGATTGTTGAATGCACACATACAAGAACTTCACTAATTGAATTCTTGAAATAAGTATTCTCAAAATTACGATAGATCAAGTTGGTTGGTTTATGCCTTGTCAACAAATATGATTGTCATTACTTGAGGCATAATTCATCAACTGGAATTTTCATGCATTGATCTATTTGGTATTTGGATAAGGGATGATAAACAATTGTTATAATAAATCAAATACTTGGTATGTTTGATATAATAATATATTGTATCCTATATTTGCATGTTTAATCCGCGAATAAATTTATTTATTCTAAATCGTCCGTTGTCAATTAATGATATGGGAGTATCGTTAAATTAAGACAAATCTGAGTGATTTGGTAGAATATACTTAAAAGTATATTGATGAGAAAGCATACCAATTTTTTATGATATTCAATGAATTGAATATAGGACTTATCCCAACTACATAATTTACTTTATAGATATTGTTGTTAAGTAAATTATGAATAGTTATCATCAGACTTGAGATACCATATATTTGTCATGAATGTAGTGCACTTCTGTGGAACAACTTAACGCTATACGTAACTGGTAGTCATAAGGGTTGTTTCCTGAAGTGTTGCAAAGTTCATGGGTTATTCTTATAGCCAAGATAGAATTTGTTCCTTCAAATTTATTTTGGAGTTTAATACTGTTGGGCCCCTCGTAGAGTTGACAAGATGTTTGCATGGCCATGCCCAAGATCTCCCCTGAATATGTTCAGAAGATTTGGTAATCTTGCTCAATCACTAATAACGAGAAACAGAATGGTTGAATAAAGAATGACTTAATTCCATATCATTATTTAAAATGGTATTAGAAATAAAAGGATAATAATAATGAGAAATCATTAAAAGGTTTTTCTAGGAAACCTTACTCGAGTTGTACTAGAGACATCGACGTGTTGCTAGACGCCAATTGATGTGATTACACTATTAAGATATGTCCAAGTGGGAGCTGTTAGTTTATGGACATAAATTAATAGACGTATGTTAGGATCGAACTCGAGACCTATGGAATTGCACGCGTTGCGTATGAGATTTAATTATATTAACTCACGAAATATTTATATGGTCGAACTAAGAAAAACGAGGGGGTTGAGTGTCGAGTTTTGAAACTTAAGGAGGTGCTTGCAATGATTTGTTGGACAAGATTTAATGCTATATATTCACACCCTTTTGGTATCATTCGGATGGATATAAGAAAAAAGACGATCGACACTAATACTAACCCTTTATTTAGATATTGTATATATCGTAAATTACATGGAGATATTTTTTAGTGTATATCGTAGATGCCATGCATCCAAATTCTATATGCATGTCATGTGCATGCATGATATTCTTGTTTTTCTTTCTTCATTGAATTGATAGATCGCCTAATTATTATATAAGGGTTCGACCCGTTTTGTTTTATACAAAGACAAACCTTGTTTGGTTTTTGTGCTTTACTCGTGATTTGAACTAACATTCTAATTAAATCGCTAACAATACGTGCGTATATGATCGTAGAGAAATCCTACTTTGGATTTTGGTGATTTACACTATTCGACTTTATTAAGTCGACTAACACTCAAACCCTAATTAGGGTTCATCTCAATTGCTAGTTTTGTGGAATTGATTCTTGTTCGGCTAGAACCAAAAAGGTACACATACTTTATGTTTTAGTTAATTAATTATTCACTATACGTTCCTATACGCTTCTGCATGTTTCTTTGATGTTTTATGTATTTTATATATGATTGTCATGTTATATAATTCCAACACATCGTCTCATGAGTAACACTGGCTTCAAGTAGGCAGTTTACCCGAGAATTCCTTATCGACGTCGTCTCGTTGTCAACCCGAAGTTATTATTTATCCAAAATGACCAAAACTAAGTGATGGCAGTCTACCTTACTGCCTATAGGAACTTCTTGTCAATTTTTGAGAATCTGATATTTTTATGATTTTCTCTATTTATTGATAGGATAATGTGCTAGGATGCAAGCATCAAATAATTATTTGTGATATTCTCTAGATTTGAAGTTTCATCGGTATTGATTTTTAGTACTTGAACAGTACCTCACGTTGTGTAAGAAACTAAGACTAGTTAACAACCAAAAGGACAGTTGTTGTAAACAATATCTAGGACAATGGTTCTAAATCTAATTAACTTCATGAGACGATTATTTACATGTATTGCGTATCACACGTCTCAAGGTAAATGCGGTACGACATACTCTTAGGACAACTTGCCTTCTATGATCAAACCAAATGACCTCTAACATGTACTTCAGCCTATCAACGATTCTTCTTCTTTGATACATGTGCGACTATAAAACTTATAGTTTCTATTAAAAATTAACCAGGCAAAAGTTAATTAACCAGGCAAAAGTTTGTTTTTCTTGTAAAGGCTATTAGAAATTTGATATGAAACTCAAACAAAGTTATCAGTGGCAATGCAATAGGAGTTGTACATCACCTGCACCACAATTTATGCCAAAGAGGAAATGCCAAGAAATGTCAGTTAAATAATATAGGGAAAATATACAAATATGTCTTTAAACGACTTTGGGTTAAGTCGATAAATTAACAACATACTTTCAATAATTTCTTCAAATATGTAATATTAGAAATTTCATGGAAAATTTTCAATTATTACCGGTTGAACTGGTAAAAATATTTTGTACGTTTTTTTGAAGTATCATTTGTGTTTACTTATTCTTTTATATTGTTCATCTTCTTCTCTTTCTAACCAACAACCAACTTCATTTATACAACCAGCAGATTCATAATACTCGAATTACACAGAGACGAATATTAACATAATGTACATCAATAACCAATAACATCACATTATGTAAATCAAAGAACAAATAAAGCAGTAGTAGATATATCATAAGCTATAAGGCTATAAGCTAAGACATATGTAGAAAAAAGTTTAAACTATTTGAAATGAAAAAAAAGTTGATAAATTACATTAACTGTTATCTAAATCTCAAGCACTTTGTTGTAATTTTATAACATAATGCGAGAGAGAGTCAACTTATCAATGTGTTTTCCACCATGCTATATAAGGAAACAAAATTTCATCCCTTGGACCACTGTGGGATTCAAAACTTAAAACAAGTTTCACAAAATTAGCCCATAAAAAAGTTGCTGTATAGACACTACACCTTTTAATGTCTCATATATGTTCACATTGTTTTCTTCTTCTCTAATGAAGCTAGAGACAATTGATACCAAACTCGAATACGATTAATTTAGTGACAATGCAATTGGAGCTAAAACACCTCTCCCTCACAAAACACCACTAACATGTTATTGGGTCTCATAAAATACCCCACTAAAAATACCCACACATTCAAAAAAAAAAAAAAAGCATTTGGCTTGAGCCAGTCAAATGGCTTGGGGTTTCTTTGGCTCACGAATGGCACAAGTGGCGGTATGGTTTGGCTCATCAATGACACGAAAAAATGAACATTTGGCGCGTTAAATGCATTGATACCGTGTGCTCTAATAGACTATTGAAAATGACAAAAAGTTATCAATTCACATTCATTCTTTTCTCCTAATAAACAGGTCCGTAGGACGGTCTCCTACGGAACGGTAAACAAGAAGACAACAACATTATGTTTATATCAGCTTATCATAACTTTAAACATCCGAAGTATATAAGGAAGCACAATTTCATTTCTTTAATCAATGTGGGATTTAAAAAAGTTGCTCTTTGTTTTCATATACTATTACATATGTTCTTTTTGTGGCAAACAGTGTACACTTTATATTAAAATAATAAATCAGATTACAATTATTAAATAACAGAATGTAAAAACAGTAAATAAACGCAGACAGAAAGGAGTATAAGCAGAAGACAGACACTATAGAACGTTAATTAAAGAAAAGCAGTAAAGGTCGTTGCAAGAGGCTCGTGTTTAACACGATTCCCTTAAAACAGATTCGCCGTCTGTTTCCCGGGTACAACTGCCAAAGCTGATGTACAGCCGGACGTGACAAACTTGCCTAAAAGATCACGGAAGCAACTTGCGTTTCTGATCGAATGAATTGCTGGAAATCGGCTGCAGAGGAGTCACGTTTTTCTATGTGTAAAAACCGAATGAGATGTGTTTAATATATAGGCTAAACCTATCTTGGTCACCAAGAAAAGATATTTGCCTGAATATACACAGATACGCAAATATGTTAAATACTAAACACGATTTAAATATCTTCCATTTATTTAAACCGATTATGTCTAACTTGTTTAGAAAGTTTAAATCAGTTCCAAAAATAAATGGACACAAAATCTGGAAATATATGACAACGAATCAGCTGCAAAAAGATACGCAGGTATGCGGGGTTTCGGAGCTGCATTCGTGTCCGCATGAGTTCAGTTGGAGTTTACATTTATGCGAAATTGGTTGTAAAAATGTCTTACGATGCAACATATAAATATAGAAACATATGACATGACTCAACTTTGGGATGAATGAACTTTGTTTGAATATCAAATACATGTTTTATCATTCACATTCTCAACATTTTGAAAATAATTCGAGTTGTCACGGATAATTTGCCGTGTGGTAACTAACTGAGCCATCCTTTATTTACAATAATCTGTGGCTACAATGGTTGCCTTGCTAATATCATTGAAAAATATCATCTCCGCTAAAAATTGGACCAAGTGGTTTACCACTTAACCGAAGTTAATCCTTAAACGGCATGATGATTAGCCTCTAAAATTATGTTTAAAATGACGAGGCCTAATAAGGAATTGCCAGACACTAAACGTGTAGTAAGGTCGTATGCCCAAAGGAGAATATATCAACGAGCAAGCAAACCCCGGATGACACATTGTTTAAATCAATTTACATTTTACCTTTATGCGTTAAAATGGTACGAAGTACTGAGTAAACAACGCTGGCCATAAATTTTGGTCCAAGTCACGAATTCATGGAGGTATCAACTTCAACATGCGAAAAAGTTGGAGCTTATATGAATTGTGGATTCTAAACACTCGTAGCTAATAAAACATATTACTAGTGCATACAATCGCCTTGTCTAAATAGTATGAAATCATGAGTTGAAAATCTTATGCGCTATATATCATGAAAAAGTAGAGGTACAACCATTGTCGTTTGATATAATTACGGATATGATATCAGAAGCACCAATTACATGTAAATGGGTGCAAAAAGAGGTTGAGTTTAATATTCAACTCGACTTTAAAAGGTGTGTAATATTCGTCGTCAAGGAGGAAAGGGGAGTACTATACCAAGCCAAGACTACAATGAAAATATACCCATGAGCCATGACTATAACCAAAACTAAACACATTATGATCCGTATCCGATTTTGAATTGATCACTAAAACCAAACCCGTAAACCAATGATTGCTAAACCCCATAACCCTTTCGATCAAAACTTGAATAGTCCCTAAAATCTTTCAAGATTAGAGTAAAACTTGGAAATTGGCATAACGCAAATTACCATACATCAAACAATCAAACTTGGATCATGACTATTAGTCTTAGAGTGAGTTAAAAAAAATAAAATAAAATAAAATAAAAAAAATACAATGCAATACCTGAACTTCAATAATCCAATATTTTAAATCTCGAACAACAACATTAGCTAGTAAAATTCCACTTCTTTGATTCATGTGGAACTAAAAAGTGCTTTTTTTTGTCGAAAAAGGTAACCACACCAAAATTTGTTACTTCCACTTGACATGCTATCGTAATGATAAACGGCTCGTCTCGCTGTGAACTTCTGTTGAATACTCAAAATTTCTGTCGCTCTGTCCCTGGACGGGTAGAGAACTCTTTGTTGTCACGGCTGTGCTATCGGAGGCTCGGAGGCTCTCGGGAAGAGTCCTGTTCAACATATCAATCTTGGCAACAATGAAATTTATAGTAATAGGAGAATCCGTCGATTTCATTAGAAATTTGATACACAAACACAAGTATTTTGTGGCAATGTGATTGGAGTTGGATATCACCCGCAACACTATGTATTCTGAAGATAAATTCTAGGAAACAAATATTGTATAATTTGGATGAGTATAGTTCGTTTATATTTATAATTAAGTCCATTAAGCAATATCAAACTTTTCATAAGCTAACATCATATATGCAAAATGATAGACCACTTAAAATGACAAAAAGTTGTTTTTTTACATCAATTGTTATCTACTAGTTTTCCAAGCCGTTTAGTATAGAGGTTAAAGACATGTTAAACTAACATGATAACAACATAATGTTTATTTCAACTTATCATAGTTTCAAACACCCAAAGTATATAAGGAAGCACAATTTCATTCCTTCAACCAACGTGGGATTCAAGCCTTAGAATAAGTCTCACACAACTAGCTCCATAAACAAAAGTTGCTCTAACTTTTTGTTTCCTTATACTATCACATATGTTCTTTTCACACATTGTTTTTCTCTTCTCTTACCAAACTAGAGAAAATTTACTCCAAGCTCGAATATGGTAATTTAATGACAATGCAATTGAAGTTGGATATCCTATATGGATAGTACCTCAATCACCCGAAAATTTGGTCAAACTTATATCGTATTGCTTTGATTTTCTTTATTTTTTACTTATACTAAATGCAGTTACCAATTACAACACATCAGTTTCATGTGATTAGAGAAACTTTTTTATGGGGTTACTTTTGTGAGACTTATTTTATGTTTTGAATCCCACATTGGTTGGAGTAATGAAGTTTTGTTTCATTATATACTTTAGATGTTTAAAATTGTGTCAAGTTTAATGAAATGTTATGTTGTTGTCTTCGTGTTAGGCATTTTAAGTTGTCCATCTTTTTATATGATCTTAGCTTATGACAAACCCATCTTTTTCTGTATATGGTGTTGGCAATTGATCATGCCCGGATTTGGGTCAGGGCGTACTGGGCCGACGCACATGACACTAGAATTTAAAGGGGTGCGAATTTATTGAAGGCCCGCTATATTTAACACACTCTTGAGACGGAAGCTCAATAGCAAACTCAACCGCTTCTCGCTACCAACAACAATTGCAATTGGTAACTGGCTTTAGTATAAAACTAAAACTAAATCAAATTGATACGATATAAATTTGGCCAGATTTTTGATTGAGTTGTCACTAAATTAACAGATTTGAGTTTTGTATCAATAGTTGAAAAGGAACGTTTGAATCCAACATTGGTTGGAGGAATAAAATTTTGCTTTCTTATATACTTTGGATATTTAAACATGTGATGTTATCTTAGGTGTTTCAAGTTTCGAATCCCACATTGGTTGAAGACATGAAATTTTGCTTCGTTATATACTTTGGGTATTTAAAATAGTTATAACTTGAATAAACATTATGTTGTTATCTTCTGTGTTTCAGATATCATTAACGAATTGAGACCAACTGCATGTGTAACACAATTATTGTAATATAACAGCTTCTTTTTTTTTTTTTTTTTTTTGAAAAAGATTATACCCGGTGAATAAAAAAAAATGATAAGAGTTTACGTACATGGAAGAGTGGCAATAATCCACCCTTCGATATAAAAACTATGTGTTTTAGACATGCTCAAAAACACAACACCCAATGAGACCAAGCTAGAGACCAAAGAACAAAATTTAACAGCTTTTTGTCATGTTAAGTAGTCTATCTTTTTTCTATATAAGCTTATGATAAATTTAATATTGCTTATTATTGACTTAATTATAAATACAAATGAACTAACACTCATCAAAATTATACAATAATTTTTTCTTATCATTTATCTTATGAATAAATTCTGTTGTGGGTGATATATCTAGCTCCAATCACATTGCCACTAAAGGATCCGAAACAAACCACTAGCAGACAGCAGAACTTTAGAACTTTAAACACAAAAATGCATTCCATTTGTCCTGTTTTAGATCTAACGTACCTTATGAACACAAAATGAATACGTAACCTTTTTATAATTCGATGGAAAATGACCACTTAGGTTGTAAGGAATATAGTACGCAAATCAGTTATTTAACACACTCTTAAGACTCAAGATCAATTTCAAACTCCAGCCGCTTCTCGTAAGCAACAAAATATGCAATTGGTAATGTGAAAAGAACATTTGTAATAGTATATGATTACGGAAACAAAATGTTAGAGCAACTTTTTTATGGGGCTAGTTTTGTGAGACTTGTTCTAACTTCTAAGTTTTGAATCCCACATTGGTTGAATGAATAAAATTGTGCTTCCTTAGATAGTTGGGGCTTTTGAAACTGAGACAAGTTGAAATAAGGTTATATTGTTGTCTTCTTGTTTCGTGTACCGTAGCCAACCGCGCTTTTGTTGTCATTTTAGATAGTCTATCTTTTTATATATGTTGAAGTTCATGTGTTGTGTTATAGTGGTATTTTGTACTCTAATCTTGGAAGGTTTTAGGGACTATTCAAGTTAGATGTCTGGTTATAGGGTTTAACAACTATTGCTTTACGGGTTTGGTCATAGTGATTAATTAAAAATTGGATACGCCTCAGATTGTGTTTAGTGTTTGGTATAGTCATGACTCATGAGTATAGTTTCATTGTAGGCTTGATTTGTTACAATACTCCCCTTTCCTACTTGATAATTATACCAACACAAGATCCAAGTTATTTATTTGTCAAGGGAGGTAAATGTCAAGGTAACTTATCTAGAAGCGCCCACACTATAAGGAAATTGTCTAGTTTAACTTTTCAATCTTGTTCAGTTTTGAATCCCACATCGTTTGGAAGAAGGAAATTTTGCTTCTTTATATACTTTGGATGTTCAAAATTGTGAAAAGTTGAAATAAGCATTATGTTTGTGTCTTTGTGTGTTGGGATTTGATAATAATACTAAACCAAATCTAAACCTACTAAGCTACAAATTAATGTAAATTAAAAACTTTTTTTATCTGAAAGTCTTATCTTTTTTCATAATTCTGATATTGCTTATAATTGACTTAATGATAAATATAAACGAAGTAACACTCATCAAAAGTTATATAATATCTTTTCTTAGCATTTATCTGGAAAAATTGTGTTGCGGGTGATAACCAGCTCCAATCACATTGCCACTAAATACGTATCAAATTTTTAATAGCTTCAAAATAGAAAAATGTTATAAAAATTGTTGGCGTGGTTACCTTTTTTATAAAATAACTTAGTTCCACATGAATCAAAGAAGCGGAATTTTACTAGCTAATGTAGGTGTATATGGTTCAAGATTTATGGTTATTAGATTGCTTTTAAGTTTGAAGTTGGCGTTCGGTTCTTCATGTTCCATGTACATATTTAATGGCATTGAAGCTTCAAGTAGTTAAATTAAGATAGTTCATTACAAATGGTATTGGATTATTTAGGTTCACGTGCCTCGTTATAACTGTTTTTTTCTACTCAGTTCTTGGATGGTCTGCTGGACGTTGAAGTCTCCTTATTGAAAGGGTTGGTTTGGTTTATAGATTTGGTTATGGTGCCTTTTCGGATCTGCTCTTCCACTCTTTTTGCTTGATCAATTCAAAATCGGATATGGCTCATATTGGGTTAAGTTTTTGGTGCAGTCATGAGTATAGTTTTATTGTAGTCTTAACACACTCTTTCAGAGGCAAGCTGAATAGTAAACTCAACCACTTTTCTGGCAACCCTTTACAATCTATCTTCCCACGGTTTCTCGTTTCTCTTCAAGTATTTCTCTGTTGCAGCTATACTTGCTATTGCTCCACTAAAAGCAACAACTAAATGAGCAATACATGAATGGTGCTTGTGTTATATCAAACAACAATGGAACTATTAAAAATACGTATTTGAGGTTCAAATTTCTCATAGCTTTAGAAGAGTAACTATGAGGTTCAAATTTTTCTAGTTTCTTTTCTGATAACTAAATTTTTTGTCAAGAAAAGTTATTTTGATAGGTCATATACAGTAGTGGTAGTGGTTCATATAAATTCTCAACTTTTTATCAATTTGAAGTTAATACCACAAAGGATTGACTGGTGATTTCATACTATTTAGTTTTGATGCGTATGTACTCCAAATATATTAGCTAATGAATGTTTAAAAGCCAAGTGCTGGTGGTCGTACCAAAATTAGCCATTCGTTAAAGTTCTCAAATTTGTGTCCATTTGTAGTTAATAACTAAAGTGGTCATTGCAAAGTTTTATATGCCAACATTTTTGACTCATGATTCCATACTATTTTAGACATAGTGATTGTATGCACTTGTAATATTATAAGTACCAGTGATTCTGATAACAAATTTATAGGAAAATTACTATCCATATGTCAACCCAAAGTATTTAATGAAGTGTATGTTGAATCTTCATGTGGTTCAATTTAGCTAGTTCATTCCAAACGATATTGAATCATTAAAGTTTAGGTGCTACATTACACTGATTTTTCTACTCTAATCTAGGAAGGTTTTAGAAACTATTTAAGTTCAATATAATGTATGGTAATTTGCGTTATCATTATCAACTGATATTGAAGTCTTTTGTCTTTTGATCGAAAGCGATATTGGTTATCATTATAAATGATATTGGTGGTTGAAGACATGGAATTTTGCTTTCTTATATACTTTGGGTATTTACTTAATTGACTTATTTAGAAATACTAGACGAGTACCCGCTCCTAGTAGCAGCGGTGTCTAGTTTCGACAAAATTTTAGCGGCGATTAAGTTTGTTTCAAGAATCAGTATTTTAAGCGTTAAGGAATCCAATTTGAATGATTATATATAAATCCCGCCTTTGAAGATTGAAAATTGAATGGGTTGAGCAACATTTCAAATCAATGTATATTTTTCAAAGATACATCGCATTTAAGTTTAGATTACAAAGATAGCATTTAATGGTATGAGATTTCACATGTTCCACTTTTCCACTTTTTCAATTGTTGACTATTTGACCATTTTCTTATTTTATGTAGTATAGATAAATGAACTGACACTCATGAAAATTATGCAATATTTAATTTCTTAGCATTTATCATCGGAATGAATTGTGTTGAGTTTGGTATTAAATTTCTAATAGCATCAAAAAAAAAAAAAAAAAAAAAAAAAGTTACAACAAATTTTTGCGTAATTTTAATCACACATGATATCAAAAAAGCAGAAATGTACTAACTAATGTAGGTGTATATGGTTCGAGATTTCTAGTTATCGGATGAAGTTGGCATCCATATTGAAAAGTGTTCTTCAAGTTCCAACAACACTTCCATCTTGCGGATTTGATGAGGTGTACGTTGAGTCTTCAAGTGGTTCAGTTTAGCTAGTTCCCTACAAATGATTTTGGATAGATAAATTTCAGGAGCTCCAATATTACTCTTTTTTCTATTGTATTCTTGGAAGATTTTAGAGACTTATTAAGCTTGCTGTATGGTTCTGCTGTGCTGGTTGAAGTCTTGATAAAAAAGGTTATGGTGTTACGCAAATTATTGGTTTATAGATTTGGTTATGGTGCCTTTTTCGATCTGCTCTTCAACTCTTGTTGCCAGGCCAACTCAAAATCGGATATGCCTCAGATTGTGTTGAGTTCATAGTATGGTCACAAAGGTTATTTCATTGTACTCTTATCACGCTCTTTAGAGACAAGAATATTAAACTAAACCGCTTTAAGCAACCCTTTACGATCTATTTGCTCAGATAATGTGATAGGAACTATTAAAATGGGTATTTGAGTTTGGCATCAGTTTTCTCAAAGGTTTAGAAGAGTAACAATGTGTTCTCTAGATACAACACATTATAGTTGTTTTTGTCAGTGAGTGTATACCAGTATTTGCCTTAATTGTTTTATTTTATTAAATATCGTCGCTTATAATAATATAATTCAATGGATTTATGCTTTTGTTCACGAGATTTCTTAGCTATGTTATTGTTTTTAGTTCATTCGTAACCTTTTTTGTTTTGTGTTTTATTATAATAGACTAATAGTTATAAGTTTAATATTTAAAGATATTTTTATTTTTATTTTTATTATTTTTTTTAATTTATTTTATTTTCTAATTAGGCACAACAACCTTAAAACCATAAAGGTTACACTTTGAACTGAGGACGCTCAACTTAGAACTAGAATTATCAAACATGTTATGTAACACCCCCAACTTCGTGATATGCAGCGGAATTCAAAATGGGTGTTACTCGACGGCACAACAGTCATAATAATAGAAAACGAACTCTGATGGAGTCGTTTTAAAAGATTTATCATTCGATTTATATAAATATCAGAGTTTACAAAAATGAGGTCCTAGTAGTTTCACGGTTTACAAAATACATTAAATGGGTTTTCGAATGATAATAAAATTTATAACCTTCTTCAGTATCCGTGCTTGGTACGGCTGCCTCAAGTATATGATACTTGAGCCCGCTTTTGTTTGATACGGCTACCTCAAGTATGTGATACTTGAGCCCGCTTTTGTTTAATACGGCTGCCTCAAGTATATTTCAGGGCTTTTCCATCCATACATCATAAGTTTTCATGATGTGTTAGGGGATGGAAATTTTAATTTCGGTCAATTGCCGTCAATCTTCGTCTCAACGAAAATAGGTGGTCACTAATTCGAAAACATTTGTTGGAAGAGTTAGATTTTCATGAGCTAAATTACACGGCTATATGGCATAGTAATGACTTTCAAGGAATTCGAAACTTTGTGGAGGTTTTTGGAACTGGAGTTGCACCACAAAACAAATGAATGATCATGCCAGAAACGGGGTTGGTTATTGCTTCACTCTATAACCGGCCAGTTATTTGTATATCCCCGACATTATATATATTTTCCGCTTTTGTCTCGTCCAAACCCATCACAAGAAAGTAGTCCCATTGTGATTGTACATGTGAGGGATGTTCATTACATTTATGTAACGCTAGATGAAAGTTGTCCAATCCCGCATGCGAAACTATATATTTAAGTCAACAACGCATGTATACTCAAATTATTCATAATGAAAGACAAATGTATTCATAACTTTTTATTTTATAAAGTTATTACAATTGTTACATGCTTTTTATTTTTTTAAATAGATAATTTATTTTCTCGTTAACTATTTGTATTCTGATAATACACCGAAAAAAAAAATTAATTAGAAATTAAACTAAAAGTAAAGACAAAATAAATTATAAATGGGGAGGGAGTGGTCACCTAGTACCCAATACTACCCAAATTGCCACATCACCTCTATCCAATAAAAACCCTCAAACTCAAAACTACCCAATTCTACCCTAACACTACCCAAAGTGGAGGGAGTGGTCGCCTATCCTACCCATTTTTTTTTCATATATTTTTAATACATAAAATCACATGCAATAATGTAATTGTAAATAATAAAGTATAGATTATGTAAAATAAAAAGTATAGCTTGTACCGCTTGGATGTAGTAGTCGTTAAAAATACCCATGGCCTTGTTCATTGTTTTCCACTTTGATAGGTCATATAGGCCTGTATTGGGGTCACAAATTAGTTTGAGATTAATGTCATGTTGTTGGTACATGATGTCAGATAATGTTAGAAGAAAAAAAATGGTTTTTGGGTGGCCTACGCAGGCACTACATGAAATCCTTGGCAGGCACCTCAAGTAGGTGGACCCCATTCCTTACCGTACGGCGCCTTTTTTTTTTTTTTTTTTTTAAATTGTGTGTGTACTGTTTTTTTTAGTGTATTTAATTTGTGTAGTGTATAGTGTGTATAGTGTATTTAATTTGTGTAGTGTTTTTTTATGTATAGTGAAGTTAATTGTGTAGTGTTTTTATATGGTATTTATTTAACGTTATGTTTTTTAATTGTGTATAACAACAAATGTTAGACATTAAAACATTAAACAAGTATAACAACAAATGTTACTAATATTACAATAAAACATTAGACATTAAAACATTAAACAAGTATAACAACAAATGTTACTAATATTACAAAGAAATCTACTCCACATGAAGATTATTAATGTCATCTATAAGCTCATAGAGTATTCCACTCGGCTGACATGCGTGATCAACTGGATATCTTGCCAATACCAGTGATGCCTCCATCGCCTTTATTTTTGCCTGCAACAAATTGTTTTGAGCCAATAGCATGTTGATCGTTGTATCTTTAGTTTCGCAGTTTGAGCACTGCGTTGAAGAAGAGGCTTCACCAAAGTACTTTTGTTGAAATATTTCCTTCCACATGAAGTATCGACACCCATAGTCTTTAGTCCTTGGCTGTTACATAATGAAACAATTATAAGAAATGTATTCTAAACAAACAAGTTATTGATATATCTACGCAAATAAGCAAACGTTTAATTATTTACCTTTGACAAAGGACATGCATAATACTTCAGACCACAAGTTTTGGGCTTGTGAGATGTTCTTTCAATTATTAATCCACATTGACAATGACACAAAAAAGGATTTTCTTGTTGCATCTGGCCAAAAGAATTTGTATAATTATTCACAACATAAATTAGTAATATCATGGTTCACAAAATTAGAAGCTTCGAACACATAAATAACCAATCTTGTTATATATTAATAGTTGATACATGGTTCACAAAATTACAATATAACTAGAAACTAAGATCAATCACGCCCGAGGTGTAGTCGCTCCAATGATGCTGCCATCTGTCCCACACGAGACTCTAACTCTGAAATGCGTCTCCTCAATCCGTCAATCTCTCGCTCGTACTCGTTAACGCGAGACGGCTGTAACAAAAGATGGGGAAGAACCGGAGGACGGTGTATAAAATTGTCCTCATCTGCAGCATTTGGAGATATAGCCGGAGAGGAGGCACATAAGATTGTGAAGAAAGCACATAATCTGGACTCTCAACACAAGCGGGTGTGTTGTTGACACAATGAATGTCCCTCCACTGAATGTCATCCGATTCCTGTAACAAACGATGAGGAAGAACCGAGCAGAGCGTAAATCAGTAACAAAAGATGACGAGTCGCTTGCTATAAATCAAGAATCGTCTATACATATTTTGTCATTTACAATATAAATCAGTAATCGTCTATACATGTTTTGTCATTTACAATATAAATCAATAATCGTTTTCTACGTATATCTAAACATCCTCTGTCGTTTAGTAAACACATGTTCCCATGTCGCGCCACGCATTTCTAAAATATCTCCATTGTGGGTGATTATACAGGAGTGGTGAGTTTTCATCAAGAATCGCAAGAACGAAGTGAGCACATTGGTCGTCCCCCACAAGAAGAATCACAACGGGAGACAATATTTCTGCTGAATCGGGAGAACCTCTCAGCGGAAGACACAAAACAGATTGTGAATTGGTTATACATACAATAGGACGGTTAAGAGCTGTAGCAATAACCACTCCCGTTTCTGGCATAGTCATCCAATAACGCCGGGGTGCTGCACCATTAAACAAATTGATCGAGTTACGTGTATATGTAAAATAATCACCCCACATTTGCCTGTAAACTTCCTCGTTATTGTCTACCTCTTCCCTGGCAAGAGCTCAAATTTTGGGCCACATTTCTTGCTGATGGCCAAGACCTAAGGCAAGAGCTCGATAGCCATAATTTCCATCACCATCCACGTTAAAGATCCCTAGTATCCAGGCCGAAAAGAGCCTGGAATTTCACCATACAATATTCGCTAAAGTCATCTCGAACGTACAAGTGGTGTCTTAAGTAGCCCTCGCTAGGTCCTTCGTTAGGTCCTTCGTTTAAGTCTGGGACGTTAGAAGGCTCTCCCACATAAGAAATGTGTCTCGCAGATTCTTTACTTAAGTCTGGGACTTTTTTAGGTTTTGTGTAGCTTCTGCGGTGCCTTTTGGGGGTTCTTCGTTCAAATCCAGGATATTTGGTTTAGCCTTGGATTTGTTGTCCTTTGCGCTCGGACGTCTACGATTACTTTCTTTAACAGTAGGTTGTTGGGCTGACACAGATTCAGGAGCGTATATACCTCTGAGCCTGTTTAACATATTTTTTTTTGACAAACGACGATGCTCTGGTATAAACACTTTGGAATTTTTGTACGTCATCTTGACAAGAAAAATATTCAGGCCCTTGAGGCTCTTGAGGATATTCAGGCTCATCAGGCACTTGAGTATTTTGGACAACAGGCCAGGGAACGCTTAGTGTTCTCCAAAAATTATCAACAAAATCAAGCGGAATAGGCAATCCTGTATTCGAAAAAAGGAACTAGTTAAAATTATCGGTTTTGACTGGAAGAATAACTTGATAGGCATAAATTTTAAAATACATAATGTTTGCTTGAAGCCAATACAGTTGGTGATAGCATGGTAAACCATACACTAACCGCATTTGATGACCACATGCATGTGGGTCAACATCCCGTTTACTTTCTGCGAGTATGAGCCTTAAAGCATCCATTGAAACATTATACCGCAATTTGTTAAATAGAGTGCTCTTACAAGCATGCAGTTTCTTGATTTTGCTTGTATTCAAAGAGGCTCGTATCGCAGTTTCTTACGCAGCTATAATCTTGTCGACTGAACACAACAACGTGTCTAAGCTGGACTGTGTGGAGCCCAATTATAACTTCCAACAACGCGTGTTGACCCTCAACTCTTCATGTTGTTGTCTGGCCGAAGCTGCGATATTGATCGGTAATGTACGACATAAACATGCGGTCGTAATCTCGCAGCCCGCCATTTAAAATACCGGAAAACATCTGAGAAAACAAAGAATTACTAAAGTGAGATGACAATTCGAGTAGTTATTTATTAAATAATAATAAAAAAATGTATTATTAAATAACAATTCGAGTACCCTTTTTTTGGACCAATAAATCATGTAGGTGCTGATAATAATGCGTGAACACTTCTTCGGTCGGAGCTGTAATCATCAAATCTCATGTCAATCTAACGGACTCATACTCCTTTAACGAATCGAATCTGTGTCTACAATGCTTTAGCACATTTTGATTGATATGCCATCGGCAGAGTAATCTGTTAGCGTTTGGGAATTCTTCTACGCATGCCCCAAGCAACGCTAAATCTCTGTCGGTGACGATAACCCGCGGGTAATATTGTTCTTGTATCACCAACTTAACACATTCCAACACCCATTTGAAATTTGGCTATTTTTCCTTGTCCAAAAGCTAAACGCCATTGAGAATGTTGTGTTTGTTGGAGTAACCCCAACAACTGTAAAGAATGGCAGTTTAAACATGTTGGTGTTGTATGTGGAGTCCATCAGCATGATTTCCGGATATGTTGTCCACAGGGCATATGACGTCGGGTGAACAAAAAATATTTCATCCAGCTCATTTGTGTGGTCATTTATCCTAGGGTAATATGTATAACCTTGATGCTGCAAATGTACTAAAAGTAGTTGTATCGGAGTCAAATCACCACGACTGTCGCGACGTATCTTTTCTTGTGCATTGTACACCGTTTTAATGGTAGACACGTTATTTGGATCCATCTCTTTTAGTGAAGAAAGTATAATTCGTGGTGCTACATGCTGTTTTGTCATCTGCCTCACAAAAACTAACTTACTTTCTTTTAATCGCATGCGTTAGGAATTGGAAATTCCCTAAGTTAAAGAGTCGGTCACCCCAAAATGTTATCTAGCCAAAGTTAGCTCGTAGACTTGTCGTTATTTAGGTTATTAATTAGTTTCTCTATTAGTTTAGTGCCACACTGTGGAGGAAGGGCGGGTCTTTACCCATTGTATACCTGATCCACAGGCCGTCAGAGGTCGTTAAGTTTGTAACCTATAAATACCCTCTACCTTGCAAGGTAGAGGGTTGAATGTTCACTTGGAATCTAACCTTCCATGAGTTTTCTCTTACTAGAACATCTCCTTTTCTCTCTCTAAAACTTATATACTCCATTATTGATTACGGTTTAATGTGCATATGAAATTCTATATCTTACAATTGGTATCAAGAGCCATGGTTTGATCACTCTTCTTTCATGCTCTTTGTTTTGGTGGATTTCATAAGGTTTTTGGGGTATTAAGTGTTTAGGAGAGTTTGATTCATTTGGACAAATTCTAGTGTTAAAGTTTGAATTTTGCTTGTACTTTGGTGTTTAGGATCATCATTTGTGTTTATGTTTTGAATTGGAAGGCTTAAATCATTGTGGTTTGGTTGTTTTTTGATTGATAAAGTGGTTATTTGTGAACATAGGACAAAGCAAGTTGAGTCTCGGACTTGTTTTCTTCAAAGCGAGTTGTTTTGTTATTGGATGCGAGTTGGCACATGCGACTTGGCTGTTTAGCGAGTTGATCTTTATGCGACTTGGGCTCTAAGCGAGTTGTTTCTTTAAGCGACTTGAGATCTAAAGCGACTTAGCTATTAAGCGAGTTGATACTAAAAGCGAGTTGGCTATTTAGCAACTTGATTCATTAAGCGAGTTGATTGTCTTGCGAGTTGATGCTGATGCGACTTGGCTATCTAGCAAGTTGATTGATTAAGCGAGTTGATAATTAAGCGAGTTGTGTTGTTAGCTACTTGTTCATTTAGACTTGTTACTTCTTCGTGATACATTCTTACGGTTGTTCTTTTGGTTTAGTAAAATCCTGTGAAAGAATCAATTTCCCGGTTTAACCAAAGAATAGTAAAATCCCGTAGAATCCAACACTCATGGCTCAATCTACTGATCCAATGATTTCTAAAGTGCTCAAACTTTATGATTTAGCGGACTGCAGACAAAGCATGTACTATTCAGAATGTGTAACCTTAACAAATCCTACAACTGATGATCTAAACCCATCACACCATGAGTCCAACCCAAATGAACCCCAACAGAAATTACATGTTGAATGTAGTATTGAACCTTACTTACTGCTTCATTCCCACATATCACAAGTGTTATCCACATCCATGGATCGGACATGCAGTGCCCTTTTCCGTCAGGATTTACCTTCACTTAAGAATACATTGTTTGATTACCTTGAACAATTGAAGAATCAGCTCACCAACGGGAAGATAATAAAAGATGATTCCATGGTCGTACTTCATATGATTCTCAAACAATTTAAGACATTCATCAATGGGGAATATTCAGCAGATTTTGATCAACATGTGACTGAAATCTCCTTCAAGAAACATACCGGAATGGAAATTCATGAGTTCTCCAATATATTGATCCGATTAATGGATAATATGGAGAAATACATTGAGGAAGCAGCTAAAGCAAGTGAAGCCCAGGATAAATTGAAAGAAGATAGTGAACCTCCAGGGGATGCTGTGATTAGAAAGTTGAACGAATGCAGATCATCATCAGTTGATTACAACAATGAAATTGGAATAGCATCAAATGTTATATCTACTGACGATGAATACAAAGAATCAGAAACAGAGGAGCCTGAAATTGTCAGAAAGTCATTGATGCCAAGTTCGAGTAATGAGGATGCAAGTGTCAGACCAATGGATGATCAGATGTCATCTGATGCGCTACCCTTGAATGATCAACACAATGCATCTGGTAACATATCCAACCCATCTGAATTTATAGATACACATGAGTCTGATTATATTGACATGGTTGAGACTGAGTCTGTATGTTTTAAAACTAATGATGTGATTTCAAAAAGGGCACTTGAGGAACTTTTGTACAAATATTCAATTCTTGAAGAACACTGCATTTCCTTGGAAATTGCACTACAGCTAAAGGAAGAAAATTCTCTTGTTTCAAATGCATGCACAAATCCAGAAATCCCAGAATTCCGTGAATTTTTTGAAATTAATCAGTTAAAAACTCAGATTCTAGACAAAGACTCAACCATTTGTAACCTGAAAAAACAAATATCAGACATTCAATTGAACATGAATGCAGATATTAAGTTTGATTCTTGTGATGCCATTAAGTCTAGAAATGAGGAACTAGCCATATGTGTTGCAAAACTGCTAAGAGAAAATGAATCCTTAACAAAGAATCTTTTGGAGTGTAGGACCATGCAGATTGATAAAATCAACTCCATGACATCTGACATTGATGCCCTCAAAAACCAAGTTCAGGATAAGAGTTTCACTATCGTTGCATTAAGAAATGAGCTTAGGAAACATACAGGAAATAGAGTGAATATTAAGCTCACAAAGCCATCAACCTTGGAGAAATCAACTGTTCATAATGTCACTAAACGCCCTGTAACTAGGCAACTCAATGCATTTAAGACAGAAAGATTTAATAATTCAAAATCTAAGTTTTCCCCCAGGTTGAGAATTATAAGGTTTTGTCGAATCCAGTCACTTCACTAATTCATTGCAACATTAGGAATGACCAGTTTCAGCAGATGGCTCAAAAATCCGAGAATAGGAATTTAAGGAGTCAATTGACAGACCACTCCACTAAGAAGCAATCTAAATGCAAAAGGACAAATGGTCAGAACAGGAATCTACCCTCATCTAACTTTGTTAGCAAGTGTTTTAAATGGGTTCCTACTGGTAGACTTTTTAAGTTTATAGGTATCAAACGGACTTACTTGCCTAGAAGTTGCTTCAGATGGATTCCCGCAGGAAAAACCTTCATGAATAATGAACTTAAGGAGATGTCCACTAAAGATACTCCAAGACCTGACTGTATAATTTCAAAAATAGAGAATATACCTGTCACTAACCCATCCACTTGCGATAATGCATGTGCTATTAGTGCAAAGTCTCCTCAATCTGTTTCAGGTATTATGCTCAATTCGTTCACGAACACCATGACCTGGTTTCCATCAGAACTGAAGAATGCTCACTCTGGAATTTAAAAAAAATGTATTTCACATTATTATTTTACTTTATTTTACTTTAGTTTTAATTTTACCTTTATTATTATTATTTTATTCATTATTTCACATTTACTCTAGTTTGTGTCATCGATAACATCTACGATCCTAGAAATGTCATTCAACAATGTCACGGGATTTTAGATGAAGTTCGAACAGATTAGTAATAACCTTTTATATTATTTTTCACTCATGCTCTTACTGTAGTCATCCCATAATACTAAATCAATCAATGATTTCTATTATCCTCGTATCATTGATTGAGGGGGAGGATTGTGCACCTGTAGCTGAATCATTATTTTATATGCATGCTTTATTTGAGAAAGTTGGCTGTTGCATACTATGTGGGGAGGATTGTGTTTGAGTAATTTAATTTGAGTATGGTGTTATATGTGATGATTGTGACTCAAACCTTTACATTATGCGTGTTGGTATGATATGCGAGATGCTCTTTTTTGCGTGTTGGTATGATATGCGAGTTGCTTTACTGTTATATGCGAGTTGCTATGATACATTAAGCGAGTTGCTATGTTGAGTCTGAATGCGAGTTGCATTGACAAGTTGAAGGACTAAAAGTGTTATTTCTTATATCTGTGTACCTTATATGCTAGTTGCATTTACAAAGTAGAGGGACTAATAGTGTCAACTCGCTTATAGTATGTCATATGTATGCGTGTTGTGTCGTGGTCAAATCACTATTAGAAACTTGGTCAATACACGCATTAACTATTCTCTCTCTACTTTCATACAAGCGAGTTACCTATTGAAAACTATGTGGTAGGCTTTTTCTTTGTGTTATCTGATCATGTTTATCTTCGTACATTGAAAAGATGTGTTCCTAAACCATCATGTTCTTAATCCATTTGCAGATTTTGTCCCCTCGACTCTCATCTAAATCGATTGGTTGGACATTAGGTTTGTATGTTTGTGTTTAATTGTTATCGATTGTAGCGTAGATACATTCATTTAATGATATGTCATACTTAGCTAATGTCTGAAAGAACTCTTGATTATGCGTATTGAGGATGTGTTATGGGTAGGATTAAGTTTTGCTACTTGGTTTGAATAGAGGAATTAGCATTCCTAATATATATTTTTTTGACTATGGTCTAAATATGTGTTTGTGGTCTCGTGAATTTAAGTGAGTTACACATGCTAAGTTATTAATAGCGAGTTGGATAGGTTTCTTGAATGCGAGTTGACCTGATGGTTTGTTAAAGAAATACTTATATGCGTGTTGGTGCTAACTGTGTTTAAACGAGTTGCTATATGCGAGTTGCAATGTCTTTTATGCATGTTGCCTATTCCCTATGCAATATTCCTAGATTCATTGTATCTTATGCGAGTTACATAAGCGAGTCAACTATGCGTGTTAGCTTTCATCATATGCGAGTTGCCAAATGCGAGTTTCCATATGCGACTTGCTTCGTGTCTATAATGCGAGTTAGCATATATGTTGACCATCCATTGTTTGACCAAAGCGTGTTGACTCATGCGAGTTGCCATATGCGACTTGCTTCATACTTTGTAATGTATGCGAGTTAACTATGCTAGCATCTGTCATCATATGCGAGTTACCATATGCGACTTGCTTCATGTCTGTAATGCGAGTTGGCATATATGTTGACCACCCATTGTTTGACCTAAGCGAGTTGATTCATGCGAGTTGCCATATGCGACTTGATTTATACTGTATGCGAGTTGACTGTGTTATTGAGTGTTGCGAGTTACTTTGTAGCCAATGCGAGTTAATGGATGCTAGTTGCCATATGATATGTTCCTCATACATCATGTAGTTTGCATGTTGGTAACCTGCTGTCACTTATGTAGAGTGTGTTATGTGAGTTGCTCAAATTGTAGTTCCAATGCTAGTTGTAGTGTGTTTGGAAACTTAGCCTTTGGCATTATCTACTTTTTGATGCCTTCTCCAAAATGGCATACTACACTCATAAGTTTTTGCATACTGATCATGTTTATTTTGCTGCATCCTGATCTCCATATATGTCATAACTGCAACTTACCTTAACAATTTTCCTGGATATGGTCTGTGTTGTCTATGTAACCTTCAGATCTCAATGGCTGACATCACATCTTCTGATGTTCCTACTGCATCTGCACAAAATGTCATTCTGACTGATGAAGAATTAGTTCCTCGTGCTGAATGGGTATCAATTGCTAAGAGCAACTGCTTCTTAGATGTTGATAGAGGGCAACATAACCCTACCTACTGTCTAGCTGTCGATATCTTGAAGGACACCAACTTCTTTAATGTCCATCTATCTTCAGCAATTCTGGAAAACTGTTACTTGGGAAACAGTTTATGCTTCATACTCGTGTACGCTTGAAGACAAATGCTATAACATCTCGGTTGAAACCCTCAGGGATGCTCTTCAAATCACACCAAGAAACTCTTCAAACAAATTCATCTCCCCACCTTCCATTCATGATATCTTAAACTTTGTCGATTTAATTGGGGTACCCAAAAATAACCAAGATCTCTTCATTCATCAATGCAGAAATATATCAACCATGGAGATCATTTGTCACAATCCTCAACTTGTGCCTAACCGTAAAACCTCGGACGCATGCAGAGTTCGAGCTCCCATTATGCAGATATGGGGAATTGTCAAAGGAAAAATGTTGACTTTGTTGAACTTATCCGAAGAATTCATCTTGTCCTTGGACACATTTATCTCTACGTAATCAACTCGAGAATAAAGTCAAAGGAAGAAAAAGTCTTGGTAAAAGAGTGATTCCCAAAGATCGATTCTCAAAACTAATTATCCATCATTTGCTACAAACTCACCGAATCAACCCACGTAGCGAAGTCCGCCTCGCATGAAGCCAGTGATGAATTCGTTCTTGGCAACCTTAAATATAGTGCCAAAGGACATGACGGGGAAATTTTTGGTATACCAGTTCCTGAAACTCTGCTTAGTGATAGAATCAAGAATGCGGATTACTTCAAGAGTTATGTAAAGAAAGCATCCGCTAATACAGTTGACATCCCAAAGTACTCTTCCAAATCTAAGCAATCTTAAACCTCATACTCAAGCCTTCCCAAGAAAAACAAAAGGCTTGGCAGCTCTGTATCTAATGTCTCTCCATCACAATATCAAAAGAGAAGAAAAAGAGACGCTGGTAAGGGAAATGATGAGGGATCTAAGGTTACTGGAAGAGTAACAGGATTGATTGATGAAGACGATAATGCATTTCAACAAGGAATTCAAAGAAAGCCTTGACAGCCTAGACAAGTCTCAGAGACTACCAGTAGGAGGAGTCACAATAAGAGAACCTGAGTCAACATCTCATCAAATCAACCTTGTCACACAAGACAAAGGTAAAGGAGTTGCTGGAGGAGAAGCAGAACAAGCCGCACACATGTTACTGAATATCTCTTCACCACCTTCTAAGACAACGACCCGGTTTATTCTCAAGAAAAGAGATGTCGTATCTTCATCTACACAAGTGCAAACTGGGATGGACGCTGATGAGGCAGAAAGATCAGTTGAATCTCCCGCGTCCAGTGATGAACAAGAAGAAGATCAGGAGACTCCTTTTGCTACAGAGACCCCAGTCTTTAAGTCAGTAAGTGATAAAGTTGATCCACAGGAGAACGTTGAGCCTGGATCTGAAATGCTCAAGCGTCTTGAAGAAACAAACGTGTCTACTGGATCACTTTCCTCACTCAAAAATCTTGATACTGACCCCACATACGGTGACCAATTCTTGAAAGATGGTCCCTCTGACATTGAATCCGATAAGCAAACGAATGAAAAGGAAGAATTTCAGTCCATGTTCGGTCACTATTCAGCAAGATACTTCTTCGATTCCTCCGATGTCTGCACCAAAGGTTTCCACTGCTGTGTCATCCCCGTCAATCACACCAATGCTCGAACCCGCTACTACAACTGCACTTCCACATCCCAATCCCACTAATGATTCAATTTAAGTTGTCTCGATCAGTGATCATGTCACTCCACCTGTCTCACCGTCTCATGCTTTACCGACTCCTACTAGAACAACTGAAGAATTGCTTGAAAAGGCCATGTTACGCATCGCTACTATTGAGAAATACTTCCTTATTGCTGTTAACAACCTTGATAGTCGTGTCAAGAAACTGGAGAATCTAAATCTCAATGAAATCGTAACAGAGGCAATAGAACCAGATATTAAAGATGCGGTTGAATGGGCAATGAGGGGTCCGTTACTACAACGATTCAAAGATTTGCCGATCTCTGACATGAGATCAGTTCTCTCTGAAAAAATGTATGTGGAATGTGAGTACATGCACAGTACACACAAGAAGTTATACGAGGCTCTTGATGAATCTATGAAGTATGATGATTATAAGCGGTTTGTTGCTGATGATCATGAAAGGAAGGCAAAGAAGAAAAGAAGACCCGTTCCAGTGGACTCCAAAGATATGTCGGGAGGTCCCAAGCCACCACCACCACCGCCTACTGGTGGTGCTGGCACATCTGGAGTTGGGGGTTCCACAAAGAACAACAACTTCTCACAATGTAAGCCCTCCATCACCGCCTCCAACCACTCAGAAACAAACAAGTTCCTCAAGTGGTCAAAAACATCATACGAAGTCTACCGAAAGAACCACCGTCGATTATCGGTTTTCACCTACTATCCCCACTATTCCAGAAGAGCAAATAATAAATGAAGAGTCCTTCATTGCTCAGGAGTTAGAATCTGAAGATGATGACACTTCTACCAAGCACATCCTCAATGTTGCAGTCGATGAAGATTGGTTGGATGCTTATCTTGATGGAAAAAGAGTCAAGACAACTAGAGTTACTCCTTCAAGGAATGCTATTCAAACTCCAGAACCTTCATGGCGCATTCCCGAATCTGATTCAACAAATCCTGCAAACAATTGGGCATCCGTAATAGTTTCCAACTACGAAGCACCAGCAGAAGATTCTCTTCTACACGTCACAGGAGATATGGGAAGCTTCATAAAGTGGTTTTGTGAAAAGAAGGAAATCACCTCGATCACTCCTAAAGACCTTGAAGGCCCAAAATATGAAATAGTGAAAGTTTTCCACTCTGATGCTCATCAGCTTCAGTATCAGATGGAGGAATGCTACGCACGTGAATGATCAAGTTAGTGAGCAGATCAACAGGTTTGATGTGAACAACCCTCTTCCTCTTGGCGTGAACCCGATATATAACCATTCAACCGTAATTCTTCTTCAACCACGATCCGACTATCTATGTGGCTGCACTTCTGAGAGAAGACCAGCTTTATCTATTTCGAAGATGAAAGCTGCTACCTACACTAATCAAGGTCTCGAACAGATGGTTCCAGATCAATTCTGGGCAGACAAAGAGCAACAGTATGACATGTTTTCATAAATACATCTTTTTATTAATACTTTTACTTATAAATACTTTTTTTTATATAAATACTCTACCCTTTTTTTTGGTTATAAAAGGTGAGACGTGTGTGTGTGTTTTGCTGAGGTGGTGAGACGCGTGTGTGGCTCTCGAATGGTGTACGTGTTTTTGTTAGAAACCATGTCTACTCGCACATGGTTTTGTTTCCTTTTGCAGTTGATATTCCCTGTGTCTCTCTCTCACTTCTGGCAAACCACTTTCACTCTCTCTCACTTCTGCATACCACTCTCTCTCTCTAAAAATTCTAGATCTTAACATTTTAGATCTAAAATTTTGATCTAACAAGTATTATACTTGTTAGATCTTTAATTTTGTGATGCTGTGGTGGTAGTGGTGATGCTGTGGTGGTAGTGGTAATGCTGTGGTGGTTACGTATGTTTCGTTGTTAAAGTTTTTAGATCTTAAACTATTTTTAGATCTTGAAACGTATATGTTGTTGAAAAAATTATGAGGTTTGTAAAAAAAACGTTAAATTTATTTGATTTTCTTAAAAAAATGTTTCGTTGTTAAAGTTTTCTAGATATAAAACTTTTTTTACACCCTTGAAACTTATATGTTGTTGAAAAAATTGTGAGGTTTGTAAAAAAACATGAACTTTGTTTGATTTTCTTAAAAAAAAATAGATCTAAATTTTTTTTTAGACAAGTATTATACTTGTTAGATCAAAATTATTGTGATGATATTGTTTTGTGGTGATGCTGTGGTGGTAGTGGTGATGCTGTGGTGGTTACGTATGTTTCGTTGTTAAAGTTTTTAAATCTAAAACTTTTTTTAGATCTTGAAACTGATATGTTGTTGAAAAAATTACGAAGTTTGTAAAAAAAATGTTAACTTTGTTTGATTTTCTTAAAAAAAATTAAATCTAAAATTTTGATCAAACAAGTATTATACTTGTTAGATCTTTAATTTTGTGATGATATTGTTTTGTGACTCTCAACTGTGGTGGTATTGGTGATGCTGTGGTGGTTACGTATGTTTCATTGTTAAAGTTTCTGGATCTAAAACTTTTTTTAGATCTTGAAACTGATGTGTTGTTGAAAAAATTATGAGGTTTGTAAAAAAAAAAACGTTAACTTTGGTTGATTTTCTTACAAAAAAAAATAGATCTAAATTTTTTTTAGACAAGTATTATACTTGTTAGATCAAAATTATTGTGATGATATTGTTTTGTGGTGATGCTGTGGTGGTTACGTATGTTTCGTTGTTAAAGTTTTTAGATCTAAAACTTTTTTTAGATCTAAAAATTGTTTGCTTATATGTTTGTATGTTTGTTTTGCAGGTTTGCCTGCATAGGAGGACCCTTTTGTGGGCAAAGCCTACGCAAGCACCCCATTTAATCCTGGTCATTACTAGATGGTAAAGTGATTCACTTTGCAACTTTAATGAAAAAAACTTAGTGTTTTGGTATAAAAAAATTTCATTATTGGATGGTAAAGTGACCATTCAAGGTCATTTTGCAACTTTAATGAAATAAACTTGAGCTAAAAAAAGGCAATGATGATTTTTTTTTTATAAAAAAACTTAAAAAGAGTTTTGGCGAGGCAAAACTTGCAGCCAACATGAGCTAAAAAGCTAATAATCTGAGCCTATTCGATAAGTTTACCTCTTGTGTGTTAAATGGTGAACTAGACATGGTGGACTGGGATGCTGTTGCTTGTGCAGTTGTTGCTTATTGTTGTTTGTTGTTGTTCTGGACCACTTGTTGCTGTTGTTGGTTGATTGTTGTTGGTGTTGTTGGTTGATTGTTGTTGGTGTTTTTGCTTTCACCTGGGATTATATGGGGTGCCTGTCTAGGATTATATTGTTGTTGGTGTGGTTGGTTGATTATTGTCACATGGGATTATATGGGGTGCCTGCCTAGGATTATATTGTTGTTGGTGTTGCTGGTTGATTGTTGTTGGTGTTGTTGCATTCACCTGGGATTATATGGGGTGCCTGTCTAGGCTACGCCTTTGAGAATCTTAGTACATTATTGCCTTTAAGAATTTTAGTACACCTTGTGAACTTTTGCAGTACCTATGAACTGGTAACTTGTGAGAATCATGTTCAAAACGTGTAACTTGTGAAACCTGTGAATAGGTGAGTCTTGTGCTTGTGCAGTTTGAGACTTGTGCAGTTGTGAGGCTTGTGCAGTTTTGAGGCTTGTGCAGTTTTGTGAGGCTTGTGCAGTTTTGTGAGACTTGTGCAGTTTTGTGCAGCTTTGTGAGGCTTGTGCAGTTTTGTGCAGTTCATGTGAACTGGTGACTTTGTGCAGTTGTGACTAAAACTTTTCCGAGGCGATGATGATAAAAACCGAATGGACGGTAAAGTGAGATCAAATCTCACTTTGCAACCTTCGGGTTTGAGCCTAAAAATTTTTCGAGGCGATGATGATTTTTGAGCTTAAAAATTTTCCGAGACGATGATGAAAACCGAATGGACGGCAAAGTGGGATAAAATCTCACTTTTGCAACCTTCGAACTGAGCCTCAAAAATTTTTCGACTACGGTTTTTAAAAAAAATTTAAAACTGAATTTATAGCATAAAAAAAACTTGTATAACCAAAAAAAAACTTGTAAAAAAAGTTATAAAAAACTTGTAAAATTTTAAAACCAAAAAAAAAAGTTGTAAAAAAGTTATAAAAAACTTGTAAAACAAATAAAAACTTGTAAAAAAATAAGTGGTATAAGTGGTAAAAAAATAAGTTGTAAAAAAACTTGGCACGGAAATCGAGAAACCAATCATTGCTACCAATGATTGGCATGGAAATCGAGGCACCCCATGCAAAATTGCAAGCACCCCCTACCATGGGGTGTTTGCTAGGAGGACCCAAAAAAATTGTATATAGATATCATTTGCTAGTAGTTTTTTCATTTTGAAGTTGATACCGGAAAGGATTGACTCGTAATTTCATACTATTTTAGAATTTTGACATTGTTATTGTATATTTCGGTATTTGTATGTGCTCTAGGTATAATAGATGCAGCTGGTCGTACCAAAATTAGTCGTTCGTAAAAGTTCTCAATTTTATGTGTGAATAACTCAAGTGATACGTTGCTTGGACCAAAATATATATGCCTAACAACTTTGACTCGTGATTTGATACTCTTTTTTATGAGGAGAGTTATTTTACATACCAAACTTTTTTTACATACCAAGGGACTCATCTCCAGCATTCATCTAAAAAAAATCAATGATTGAGATTAAAAACATTTTATTATTTCACCTATATTTTATAATTTAAATATCTCTTAAACCGTTAATCGTTAAGTGAAAATATTTACACCGTCGCGAAAAGTATTTCATTATTTTTCTATAGACGGGCACTTTGATATACTTTCGAAAAAAGAAAAAAAAAATCGTTTTTTTCACGTTTTTTCGTCTTTTTTTTACGTTACTTGAAATTTGCATGGAAAAAATCATATATGATTAAACACTAATTTGAATATCACATGTGATATTAGTGTTAAATCATATATGATATGTGAAATCACATGTGATATAATATGTATATCATATGTGATATTACATATCATATATGATATAACACTAATATCATATATGATATAACACTAATATCACATGTGATATTCAAATTAATGTTTAATCATATATGATTTTTTAATGCAAATTTCAGTAACGTAAAAAAAAAAAAAAAAAAAACTTTAAAAAAGGTGAAAAATACGAAAAAAATTGTCGAAAGTATATCAATGTGTCTATCTATAGAAACATAATTAAATGCTCGTCACAATGATATTTTTTTTTGCTTAACGATTAACGGTTTGAAAGTTATTAATATTTGAAAAATGAGGATGAAAGTAGGTTTTTTAAATTGTTGGGATTAATATCATCCATTAGATCAAATAAAAATGGATGGTGGAGATTGATCTCTTGGTATGTAAATAATTTTTTGTCCTCAAATCATCTTAAATCATTATTTAATTTTATTTTTTTATTTTTTGATAAAGGGTTTTTACCCGGTGAATATATAAATGAATGAAAGAGTTTAGATCTAATACTACTTTAGAATTTTGACATTGTTATCGTATATTTCAGTATTTGTATGTACTCCAAGTATAATAGCTATTGAATGTTCAAAAACCAAGTGGCGCTGGTCGTACCAAAATTAGTCGTTCATAAAAGTTCTCAGTTTTGTGTTTGTGTGTGAATAACTCGAGTGATTCTTTGCTTGGACCAAAATATATTTGCCAACAACTTTGGCTCGTGATTTCATACTATTTAAGACATAGTGATTGTGTGCACTTGTAATATATTAATTACGAGTGTTTGAAACTAAGTGATGTTAGTCAACCGAACCCGAGTCGATAAATTTTGTCCACATTTACGGGAAAAATCTATCCACGTTATGTATTTATTAACAAAATGAGTTTAACAAAATAGTTTTTAGTACAACTATATAAGTAGAACTATACCTAAATAAGAAAACGACACGATATAAATCTGGCAAAATTTTCGGGTGACTGAGGTACTATCATGGAGGATTTCCACCTCCAATTGCACTGTCACTAGATAACTGTATTTGAGCTTGATATCAATTTTCACTAGCTTGATAAGAGAAGAAAAAAAGAATATGTGGTCGTAGAGCAGCTTTTTTATAGGGCTAGTTGTGTGAGACTTGTTGTAAGGTTTTACTCCAACATTGGTTGGAGGAATGGAATTTTGCTTTCTTATATACTTTGGATCTTTAAATTTTCGTAAGTTGAAATAAATATTATGTTGCCATCTGTCGTTTGCATTCCGTTTCCTACCATAGTGTAGGAGCCAGCATGCAAAAGCCGGAAGTAGCAATTAATGTAAATTAACAACTTTTTGACATTTTAAGTAGTCTTATCTTTTTGTATATATCATTTTAGGTAGAAATTTCCTAACAATTTGACATTTTCCGGGGTTTGCTTGCTCGTTGATATATTCTCCTTTGGGTGGAATCTCTAGATCAAGGGCATACGACCTTACTACATGTTTGGTGTCTGACAATTCCTTATTAGGCCCTGTCGTTTTAAACTTAATTTTAGAAGCTAATCATCATGCGTTTAAGCATTAATTTCGGATAAATAGTTGATCACTTTGTCCACTTTCCACCGGAGATGGTCTTTTTCAATGATAATAGCAAGGCAACCTTGTAGCCTCTGATTATTGTAAATGAAGGATGTTTCAAGTGTGTTGTGAATTGTATGAACAGTTAGTTACCTCAGGACAAATTTGGCATGTGAATTTGAATGATAAAACATGTATTTGATATTCAAACAAATTTCAATCATCCCAAAGATGAGACATGTCATATTGTAACCGCTAAATATTAGACTAAACCGCTTTATGCAACCCTTTACAATCTCTCTTCCCACATAATTTGTTAGGAACTATTAAAAATAGGTATTTGAGTTTGGCATCAATTTTCTCATAGCTTTAGAAGAGTAACAATGAGTTTTGTCTTGAGAACAACTTTTTTCCCAGTTACTTTTACTGAAAACCGTACCTAGTCCCACATGGGTTGAAGAAAGGAAATTTTGATAGGTCATATACAATGATGTATTTAGTTAACATAGTTAGCGATTAGTTTTACATTAACTGTTGGTACATGATGTCCAGTGGCACCGTTTATTCATTGACCAACGATTAATATTAATTTTCAACTTTTTAGCGATACTAAGTAAATACCCCACATGATTTGTCACTTGTGCCAACATTTTCAACTCTTTTTTTATAGTGATGTCTGGCTATGTTTATCGTTTTGAAGTAACTTAACAACTTTTTTTTCATTTTAAATAGTTTGAGTAAATTACACCGTTCGTCCTTGTGGTTTGCGTTGACCGCAGGAGTTCGCCCTTTGAACAAAAAAGTTGCACCGTCCGTCCTTAAGTGGCAAACGTTATGCATCGTTCGTCCCTCCATCCAACTGGCCCCACCAATTCCCACTAACGTCAGTTAAGTAAGGTTTTTAAAGAGGTATTTCCGTCATTTCCCAAGTACATTGCATTTTTACCCACTACTTTATCTTCTTCCTTAACTTCATCTTCAAACTATAGCCACCCACCATCATTTTCTTCCACATATATCAGCTACCACCACCTTCATATCCAAAAACCAATCATCACCATCCCATTTTAGCACCACAATCATTTTCACATTCACTACCCACCACCAAATCTACACATTCATCATCAAATTAAAATACCATGTTCTAAAACCAATAACCCACCATCATAATCTACACAAACCCATAAACAAAAGCCACCATCATAATCGACCATCGTTTGAATAACCCACCATCATAATCTACACAAACCCATAAACAAAAGCCACCATCATAATCGACCATCATTTCAAACGAACAACAACATTTTTTTTCGGTAACCACAAAAACCACCATCACCCTCATTAGTTATTATCTTCCTTATTACAACAACCCGTTAACCATATCAAAACACATTCACCACATCTCTTTCGTTAATTCATCTTCAAACTATAGCCTCCAACCACCATTTTCATCCACATATAACACCACAACCATTTCCAAATTCACCACACATCCCTAAAATCTACACATTCGCCATCAAACTAAAATAATCAAATCAAATGCCAATTACCAACCATCATAATCTACTCATTTATATTCTCTCAAATCCATATTATATCTAATAAAAATCAAAGATATTCAAAACCATGAAAAAAAAAAAAATCTTTATACTACACATTCATCATCAAACCCATTTGTTCAAATAAATCAAAGCTTCAAACTCATTTATCTTCTCTCAAATCTTTAATCAATGCTAAAATAATACACTCCTTCCTGATAAAATCACCCGAATCCAACTAGTTAGCACATGATCCATGTTTTTAGTTCAAAGAACAATATTTCCTTCCTGCTAAAAGCTTCAATTTAACAACCGAGAACAATATTTCTAATTCAAAACCACAATCATCACCACACTTACACAGTTACACCCGTCACCTCCACCCACACACGCAACCTGAACCAACACCCGCCACCGATCCACCACCGTTGCTCCATATACTTGGGTGTGTATAGTTTTGGGATTTTGTATATATTGGTTTTAATTTTTTCAGCTAAGATTTAAAAAAAAGAATGAGGTTTTTTTATATATTGATTTAAATTGGGTTTGATGGTAAGAAATAGGGTGTTATTTTATGAGCTTTGGTTTGATGCTGAATAAGATGTTAATGGGGTTGAAGAAAGTTGGGTGTTTTTGTATAAAGACGATAATATAAATGTTAGAACTCTTTTTCTAGAGAGAGAAAATTAAGGATGGATGAGATTCAGAGATATGAAGAAGGTGAAGAGGTAGTTGGGGTATTGGGAAATGACGGGAATACCCTCATGAGAATTCAGGTTAACAAAACTTAACAAGCGTTAGTGGGGCCCATTGGATGGAGGGACGAACGATGCATAACGTTTGCCACTTAAAGACGGACGGTGCAACTTTTTTGGTCAAAGGACGAACTCCTGCGGTCAACGCAAACCACAAGGACGAACGGTGTAATTTACTCTTGTTTCTATATGCGTTGTTAGCTTGTTAAATCTATGATTGCTTATAATTGACCGTATTGTAAACAAACTAACGCTCATCAAAATGACATAAAATAATTTCTAATATCCTTTTAAATTAACCTTTGTTTGAGTTTGCCACTAAATACCTTTTTTTTAGTTTGCTATCAAATTTCTAATATCCTTTTTAAAGAAAATAATTTGGCCTAGTTACAGGGGCGGTACCAGAAAAACTTTCAAAATGTGGCAAAAGTTAAAAGTGCATGCCAGTCGGGCCATGTCAGTTACTCGACCTTTGTTGCCATAATGAAATCGATTTTACTTTTAGTGAAAGTGGTTTTTTTTGGTTTTGTTTGCATGCGAGAACCAAAACTAGGAATTGATGATGATATGCACAATATTTAGCGCATACTTGCTTTTTATGATCGATGTTAAAACAAGTAGTTGAAGCAAAAATAAAAAGTTGGATAACAAAAATTCACAAAAGTATAGAGTAACACAAGAATCGAACATTATATCTCCACGAAAGTGCAAAGGTCCTTAAACACTAGACTATGATGCAACTATTGGATAAATTTTTACATTTATACTATTACCCATTTATGCGGACAAAATGAAATTATCTGATCAATCGACACTACTCGAGTGAACTTTGTGGGGCAGCTGCCCACACTGCCCCCATTGTGGTACCGCCTTTGCCTGGTTACCTTTGAGGCTTTGAGGTCCTTTTTGTAAAATACAAGAAACTGGTTAGAACTTAATTTTATTTATTAGTTAGGATCGAATGAGAAGTAGAATTAGATTGAGAATGATGAAAAATAACAAAAACTGCATATTTCAGATTCACAAAAATTTGATGCATTTGCTTTCAATTCTTCCCTCCACATTTGAAATATGTGGCTAATATTATTTTTTCATCTTTTTCATTTTGATTATTCTTCTCACCGGATTACTTTATACTTACTAAGGATTACTTTATACTTACTAAATGAACTCACTTCATGTTTTAAGGCTATTTAAGAAGGTTTAAGGCTTGTTTGCAAACCAATTACATATTTATGAGATAAGAGACGTGATGGTCGTTTGTTCAATATTTATGTCAAACTCTTTTACGTAAATGAACTCAGTCTATTTTGTCTCTTTTTATTGATGGGATTTTTGGTCATATGAGTAGTAAAAGAAAAATATGTTTGTGGCCTTATTATTTTCTCTTATTTTGGGCCAGGTATTACAATAATCCCTTAAAGACTTAGTAAGCTATTAACATAATGTTAGAAACTTAGAACTTCGAATGCCTTAAAATGTAGTTATTTTACATACCAAACTTTTTAACATTCCTCACCATTCATTTTATTATTTCACATATTTTTTATATTTAAATATCTCTTAAACCGATTATCGTTAAGTAAATATTTTGGGCCAGGAAAAAATCATATTACTAAATTGAATATCACATGTGATAAGTGTTAAATCATATATAATCCCTTATCATAAGACTTAGATATTCAAATTAGTGCATATATATTAATTTCATAACGTGTTAGTATATCAAACTTAGAACTTCGATATGCTAAACCGGTTTGAAGATATTAATATTTTTGAAAAAATTGTTGATTAATCTCATCCATTAGATCAAATAAAAATGAAGGGTGTAGATTGGTCCCTTGGTATGTAAATAATTTTTTGTCCTCAAATGATCTTAAATCATTTTTATATAGGTGAATATGCATATAACCGAATTCTCAAAACATAGAACCAAGCGAAAAGTATCTAGGAGTCTAGGACTAGTCACTTGAAGGAAACAAACTTAAGCGAAAAGCAACAAGGATGCAGAAAGCAACTATTTATGCATTTCAATACTGTCAACATACGCGACACGAATTAAGAATCCTATAACAAAGAAAAAAAACTTAGTGAAAGGCTAAGAAAAAAAAAAAAAGTGTGTTTTGTCCCACATTGGTTAGAGCAACTTTTTCATGGGTTTACTTTTGCGAAACTGATTTTAACTTTTGAATCCCACATTGGTTAGTGAAATGAAATTTTGCTTGTTAATATACCTGTCGTATAAGCCATTTGATAAGTTGAAATAAATATTATGTTGTATATTTCTAGTTTCTATACCATTCTTAATATAACAATGGTATCACAACTGAAATGTCACAATTAATGTAAGATTGACAACTTTTTTGTCAATTTCTATATATGTTGTTGAATTTATTATAAATGAACTACAGTATCAGCCATCAAAATTATACAATATATGTTTTAGCTGAACTTTATTATAAAAAAAATCATAACAAATTTTGGCCTAGTTACTTTTTATAAAAAAAAACACCACATGAATTTAGTACCATGTATGTATCTATGAATAGTTGGCTTTTTTTTTTTTTTTTTAGCTTGATATTGTGAGTCGACTAACTGCAGGGCAACTACCCTTTTAGATAGGCCGAAGTTGGCGCAAGTGAACCTCTGTGGCCACAAGGGGATTAATTTTCTCCCCGTTGGATGGTTTGAGATTTATAGTTATTAGATGAAGTCGTTGGCATCGTCATCCAAGTTTTTAGTACCATGAAACGAAAGGTTGACATCCTGCTAATAAAAGAGTTTTATAGTAACAATCCCACTTATAAGGAAGACGATATATAGGGAGAATTGATAGCAACATGAATCCAAGGATTTTTTGGTTTCCCCTACTTATCCCAAAATGACAATAACTACTAGCAGTCTACCTTATCGTTTATTGTAATTCGAAGAGATAAGTAATCATATTTGAGACACTATGTTCATAAAAGAGTGTTATAGAACAAAGGTGTTTCGCGTCAACCCAACCCGAGTAACAGACTCCTACAAAAAAAACTACTTGTTTTAATCATGTCTGTGAACCTGAAACCCCCACTCATCTTGCCATTCCTACCATAATGGTTGGAAAACCTATAGAGAATACGCTACGATGGATGCAAATTGTGTCGCATTCTATAACCGAACTAAACAATGTATTTAACACTACTAAAAATTATGGTAAGGACGTATATTGTTCAACGATTTAATTTCCACATTAGCAAAATGATTAACACTGCTTTTAAGTCCAAAGTTTGCGGTGTTCTTCATTTTTAGACGATTAATATAGCCCAAGCCCGGTTATTGTTTGGAGTTATGCTACTATATGGCTAGCTTGGACCATATTTATCGTCTAATATTCATGTCCCATTGTACAGATACTGAAGTGTATGTTGAATCTTCAAGTGGTTCAATTTAGCTACTTCATTATAGATGATATTGGATTACTAAAGCTCAAGTGATACATTATACTGTTTTTTTATACTCTAATCTTGGAAGGTTTTATGGACCATTCAAGTTTCATGTATGGTAATTGCGTCATGGTTATCAGTTGCTTTGCTGGTTGAAGTCTTTTGATCGAAAGCGATATTGGTTATCATTACAAATGATATTGGTTTATGGATTTGGTAATGATGCCTTTTTGGATACGCTCTTCAACTCTTGTTGCCAGATCAACTCAAAATCGGATATGGCCCAGTTTGTTAAGTTTCTAGTATAGTCACAAAGATTATTTCATTGTAGTCTTGATTTGGTATAGTACTCCACTTTCCTCTCTAACGATTAATACATATCACGCTCTTCAGAGACAATCCGAATATTAAACTAAACCGCTTGACGCAACCCTTTACAATCTCATTTCCCACATAAAAAATATGTATTTGAGTTTGGCATCAATTTTCTCGTACCTTTAGAAGAGTAACAATGTGTTATGTCTAGAGAACAACTTTGTTCCTAATTACTTTTCTGAAACTAGGTATTTAATCCCACATGGGATGAAGAGAAAAATAGTATTAAGACTGTTTTGGCTAATGGTTCATAAAAAAAATTCTCTACTTTTTATCATTTTGAAGTTAATACCGCAAAGGATTGACCGGTGATTTAATACTATTTTATACATAGTTCATAACATGCGGGTCAACCCAACCCGAGTACCTGACTCCTACATGAAATACTTCTGTTGAAATGTCACCGAACAGGAAACACCCACTCATCTTGCCACTCCTATCATAATGGTTAGAGAACCTACAGAGAATACGCAACAATGAATGACTTATGTTGTTAAGTTTTGATAAAACAACAAATTAGAATTATAAACAAATGTTGATATATATTTGCTTCATTTAAAAAGTTCATTAATAAAGATAGGATTCTAAAAACACCGTAGAGTCATCTCATTTTTATAAACTAAAATTATAAATTGATCGTAACTAGAACTATAAATTGATAGTTTTTGCATTTTTTTAGTATTTTAGATATGGAAACTAAATACTAAAACCAAATAGTGTCATCTCATTTTCCGGTTCAATTGAATGTAAGATCGAAATTGGACAAATACATGGTATCAAAGATGTTAAACTGGTTCGACTCGAAGCTTGAACCGGTGAACAGGCAACGCAACCGGGTCAATTAAAATGCATTGACACTAAATATCCGTTTTGAGTTTGGTATCAATTTTCTCTAGTTTGATAAGAGAAGAAAAACAAAGTGTGAAAAGATGATATTTAATCTTTCTGTCTAAAGCAACTTTTCTATGGGGCTCCTTGTGTGAGACATTTTCAAGTTTTGAATCCCACATCGTTTGGAAGAATGACATTTTGCTTCTTTATATTCTTTGGGTATTTAAAAGAGTTATAAGTTGAAATAAGCATTACGTTGCTATCTGTGAATTCTATCCACGGTTGTAATAACCTGTAGATGAAAGGCATAGATTGTAATTAATGTAAAGTAACAACTTTTTTGTCATTGTAGTTGTTTTCAAACTCTAATATTGGACCGTTTCAGGAATATTCAAGTTTAATATACGGTAATTTGTGTTATGGTTATCAATTGTTCTCCTACTTGAAGTCTTTTGATCGAAAGGGTTATAGGATTCAGCAGAAATTTGGTTTACGGGTTTTGTTTTAGTGATTAATTCGAAATCAGATACAACTCAGATTGTGTTTAGTTTTCAGAATAGTCATTACTCATGAGTATAGTTTCATTGTAGTCTTGATTTGGTATAGCTAGTACTCCCCTTTCCTCCTTAACAACGAATCTAACACACTTTTTAAAGTAGAGCTGAATATCAAAATCAACCTCTTTTTGCACCCATTTACATTCAACTGGTGCTTCTCATATTATATCCCGAATTATATCAAACAACAATGGTCATTAGTCAAAAGGACTAACGGTGCAAAGAGATTACTAACGATCGTTAGTCAAAACGACTAACGGTGTAAAAGAGATGACGCAAAAACGTATGATAATGAAACAAAATCTGAAAGTTCGATGGGTATTATGGTATTTTTATTGGGTTCGTATATGATATTTGAACAACTAAGAAAGTACGTTGCTAATACATGTCATTAACCCTTTTATAATCGCACATTAATCAAAGTAGAATTGTTGATTGGTTGAAGTACATATTATGTTGTCAGGAGGTCATTTGGTTTGATCATGGTGACCCTTTGGGAAGGCAAGTGGTTCTTGTTGAATTTATAATACATGACATACAATAAAACATGTAGACATCAAGAGTACGCAGCGGAAGACTTAACAAATAAATAATTAACTGAAAGTATGCGTAACGTACCTCTTGCGAATGTCAAATCTCTTGAAAAAAACAAAAGAAGTGGTTTAAAGAGTTGTCCCTTACCGTTTTACAACTCAAACCAATTAGGTGTGAGAATAGTGTCTTACTACCACGTTCTTGTACACACGAATTAACCAACGAATCAAGCGATTGCTAGATCTAACACAAGTCCTTGTTTTATTAAAAAACAAAACCAAACTCCCTAACTAGGGGTGTTCGGCCGAGAATTGCAAGAGAGAGGAGAGGAGAGATCTAGGGTTAATTCAATGCACAAAGTTATGAAAAACCTTATAACCTAGCCTTGTTTATATAGTGTATGGAAACCTTTGGGAACAAGTTAGGGCTTGGGTTGAGAACCCTCCCCATGGCCGGCCATGATACAAGCCCAAGAGAAACCCAAAACTTTTCCATTTCAAGATTTTCCATTACTAGTCATTTCTTTTTTCATTTAACGGTCGTTAGTCATTTTCCCCGTTAAATACTTAACGATCGTTAAATAAACTTTATGTGCAATAATTAATCGTAAACATTAACATTAATTGTTTAATTTTAATTCTCATTCGCTAATGTGTGCAATCCCGTGGTCACGAGTTCGAATCCGGACATTCACGTTTTATAAATATATTCATATTCCAACAGCTCCCACTTGGATATGTTTACAAAACGTGTAATGACATTGGTTAGCGTCTAGTAACACGCAAATGCCCCCGGTACAACTCGTGTATGGTTTTCTGGAGAAAAACCAAGTTTCGATGATTTATCATCATATTCATCCTTTTGTTTCTAATACCATGTTAATAAGAATATGGATATCACTCATTTCTTAATTAACTATTCTGTTTCTCGCTTTATGTGATTGATCAAGATTACCAATTCTTCTGAACATATTCCAGAAGACCTTGGGCATGGCCATGCAAACATCTTAACAACCATACAAGGGGCCCAACAGTATTATACTTCAAAATAAATTTGAAGGAAACAAATCCCGTTTTGACTACAAGCAGAATTCATAAATTTCGCAACACTTCTGAAAACAACCCTTATAACTACTAGTTACGTATAGCGTTAGATTGCTTCACAAAAATGAACTACATCCATGACATATCTCTGGTATCTCAAGTCAGAGGATAAATATCCATGATGTACTGAATGACTAAGATCCATAAAGTATCATCATGTTGGTGGGATAAGTCCTATACTCAATCTATTGAATATCATCTGAAATTAGTCATGCTACGCATCAATATACTTTCAAGTATATTCTAACTAATACTCAGATTTGTCTTAATTCAATATCATTCCCATGTTATTGATCGACAATGGACTATTTAGAATAACTTAATTTATTCAAGGATTTAAACATGCAAAGGATAACATTATAATAAATGAATAATAAACATAACAAAATACTTTATTTCATTTGAATAATAATGTTTACAATATCCTTTATCCAAATACTAAATAGATCAATGCATGATAATTCTTAGTTAATGAATTTTGCCTCAAGTCATGATAATCGTACTTGTTGACAAGGCATAATTTCAACTAACTTTGATCTATAGGATTTTTGAGAATACTTATTTCAAGAATTCAACAAGTGAATTTATTGTATGTGTTTACACATATCTTGATATTGTCATAACATTCCATAAGGTGCGTGATAACCTGAACCACCCTTTTATGACAATTATCTTTCAAAACTGTTAAAGTTTAAAAAGTATCCTTTAGTCTTTAATGTATAATGCAACTATGCTCTTAATTGAGCATAACTAGTCAACATGGTCATCACCAACGATACCATGACTAGAATTGAGTGTCATCTCAATTATACTAGCATCATTGTGTACAACAATATGCTCTTTAAACATCCGTAAACTTTGAACAGTTATAGTGTAATGTTGGTGCCTACCAAAACTCAAGTTTGTTGGCAATGACAATTATGAAACACTTGTTATATTTTCATCCATAGAATCTAGGAGCATCTCCAGACTGTGGAATGTGATTCTAAATCCAAACATATTTCTTTTAAAAATATTTATTACACTAACAACTTTCAATATTGTCAAATCATCTTGTAATCAAGCATGACACAATAATCTTACAACATGATGTACATGATGAATCTTCAAGTTAGACTTTAAGATCTCATTATATATCCATCATGTTTTATTAGACTCATTTATTTACCGCATATGTTTATAAACATATATTCCAAGGTTGTATGTCTTATTTTCAAATCTTACAAACGAAGTTTCACTCCCAATTAAAACTTAATTTAGGTGGAATGTAGTTGCCCATACAACATATAAGATTTTAAGAAAATAATACTCCCACTAGCTTTCAGGAATACTTATGAGCTATCTTATTTTAATTTATTAAATCAAACATGGATTTAATATTAAACATAAGAATCATCTTATAGATGAATGCATATATCCATTCATGGATTCTTGCAGTTTGTACATATTCAAAGATTATTTGAATTCATAAAACTACTTTGTATTACTTATCGTCCTCGCAAAAGTAATTCCACAACAAAGAGTTTTGATATTCATTGTCAAAATTTCATATCAATGAAACTAAGTATGACAATTATAATCTTTATACTTTTATTTAATGTAAGATATAGGATTTCACAAACCCATTAAACCATAACTATGTGGGGCGTTAACAAAGTTTAGAGAGAGAAAGGGAAGAGAGTTGGGAACTATGTGAAACAAAGAAAAATGGTATTGAAGCTCCAACCCTCTACCTTGGGAGGTAGAGGGTATTTATAGTTTCTTACAAACTAACGCCACCTACGGGCTGTGGATCAGGCTTACAGTGGGTAAAGACCCGTCCGTCCTCCACGGTATTACATAACAAACTACTTAATAATATAACTTGACTACGACTACCAGCTTTCTAATGAATACATATACTTGAGGTGACCGACTCTTTAATGACTGAATTTTCTAATTCCTAACAATCTCCCCCTAAGGGAGGTCACCTCAATTTACAATGAATACAAACTGATATGACATTAGATTGCTCGAGGATTCTTGATTCAGTTCTTTGCTCAGTAGCTCGTAGTCTTTGATTCTTCATGTTTTGCATGTTTGGATAATTCAAGTGGAGGTCTTTAACTGATCCACGTGATGATGAGTTTCGAGCCATCATTGAGATCATCAGCTGACATTAATATTTTACTCTTCCATAGTGGTGTTGGTATTATGTGAAGTTGTGACTTTTGGACCGTCATGCTCACATTCTGGATCATGATGTATTCTCATCAGAGTAGCGGAAGCTTTAATTGATTCATGATATTGGCAGCAGCGTAGCAGAAGCATGGAGTGTAAATATCAGAGTCATTGATGCACTAATCATGATTTCTTTCGAGATGAATGTGTTGAGTGAGCATGCGGCTATGGATTGACCGCTTCATTCTGATCAGTTGCAAACTTCGGGCGTACCTGCATTCAACAGTTAGCAATAAAGTGCACGAAAGTGTCTTTGATCACTTTCGTTGAATTGAGGTACACGGCCAATGATTCCCCGTTGATCAGCATACGCATCGCATGTGATCAGGTATAATTTCAAGAATTTCCTTGACAGGGTTTCGCAGCTGCTCTAGCTGTTCTCAAACCGGAACGTCTCAAAGAAGACAACACGGAGTGAGTGAACCAGCGAATTGAGATTCACTGATTGATAAAAAGAGATTTGTAAAGCAATCGTGTATTGCTCAATAGAAATTGTTTTTGCAATACAACGAAGGTTTTAATGAAGATCAATTATATCTCATAAACACCTTTTGATATGAAATATTCGTACACGGTCGATGTGCTAATGAAAAGAGTTTATAAGCACAACGACCGGTTTTTCAAAGGTATCCGTCAATCCATAACCTGAACCAGGATTGATTCAAAAGATTGAATCGCCCCATTGTTTCTGTTCAGTTGTCACATGGTTGATCTATTGAATAGATCTCACATGCCACCTACCAGGAGCTTGTTTGATGTTGGCTCCAGAAGGCTTTCCATCTTCATTGTGAATATGTTTACATATCACTCGGATATTCTGGCAATACCACAAGGATAATGCATAGGACTCAAAATATAATCTCTCTTTCCACATTGTGTGAAACAGAGAGTCTTCATTGAAAGTGTCCTTAATGAGATTTATTGATGATCTTGTGGCTCTAGACTCAATTTGTGCATATTTGGTTCCTATTTTGGAGACTGGGGAGAGGGTCTCCTTCTTCAATATCAACAATCTCTAAGAGAGAGTCGATAGATAATGTCGGCTCCCCGTGAGAATGAAACAAGTCCTTTTAAGAGGAACTTGAGTGGATTGGGAAGTTGAAGTGCAGTGCGTCACTGGGTCCATGACGTCTTGTCTTCAATACCGATGTTACCATGGTAACCATCAGTAGCATATGAATTGCACCTGGTATCTGCCCTAAGGTTGAATAAATGGAGGGCTATTTTTTTCACCCTTTTCACATTCAATTCTTTTTCATTCTTCAACCCCTTCAGTGCTTACCGAGACTTCATTACTAGAACCTTGTTGGGTTTATTCCAGTACTAGCTCAGTCTCAGTCCGCACTCTTCCTATAACTCACTTTTCTCCTTTTTTCATCATACCTAAGGACTCTACACTATCTAGTGGATTGTCCCTGGGTAGATCCCTCCGGTTCTGGCGGATCATGGGAACAAATACCAAACCTTATCATCCTTATATCACCATACATAAAATAAAGTTGGTCGGTCTATTTGGTATTGTTCATCTGCCATTGGAACCAATTGGAAACCATTTGAAAATCAATCCACGTACTTGTGATATATTATCAAAGCATTTTATACCTGAATTATTTTTGATATTTTTAGAAAAAGAGCTCCCCCTCAACATGTGCTTCCTGTATTTGAAATATTTTGGCACACGGAGGCAAGTGGAAGAATTATCTTTTTTTATTTCTAATTTTAAAAGATATCAACATCACTTCCCAGATAAAATCAAGTAGATAAAGTAGTTTGGGAAGGATGAGGTTTTCAAAATTTTGCTCCCCCTCAATATGTGCCTCGAGGTTTGAAAGATTTTTGCACATACTAGAGGGAAAAGACTGCACATTGACATAAGATGATCACGTTTCAGATCTTTGTGGTTTAAGATAGATGCTCCCCCTCAACATGTGCATGAAAAATTTGAAATCGTTTGGCACGTGTGGGAAGGAGAGCTTGTATATCCTTATAAAACCATTTGCCGAAATATCAGTCTTAGTCCAATATAAATCACAAATTCTCCCCTGATCACCATTTTCAAATATTTTGAGATTTGTGATCTCTGTATATTTAAATTAATTTTGAAAGCTTTTTAAGGAGAATTGTGACTTGATTATGAAAACGTTTTGACTGACAAGGATCGGATTTTGAGACTTTAAACTCCATTATTAAACATGCATGATTGTTGATTCGCTCCGAATGGTCTATCTTTTATTACACAAGTCAGCCACTTGTGAATGGTCAACCGTAATAAAAGTCAAACAGTCTGAGAACGCAATGCAATTAAGTCCAAAGGAGTTTAGTGTATCCCTGGGTCGTTAAGTCCCAACGAGGTGTGTAAACTGTAATACAACGAATCTGTGATCGGGTGAATATTGAACAGGAAAAGGTTATGATTGATTACACTAAGGAAATTAAATCTAATAAAGACTTTGAAGTCATTTTAATTCTATATTTAAAACCGATTAACGTTTAAAACCTAAAACGTACGTTTAAATAAAATTACGTGAACGTACGAAATAAAACGTGAAAATAAAGAAGTAAAATACCTACGGATATGGAAAATACATCTTTACAATCCTAATGATGCAAAAAAATTATTGGAAAAATAAAATTATTTTTATGACTATTTATTTAATTATTATTAATTAAAAACTATTTTTAACTATTTAATAATACCCTAAAATATAAGAAAATATGAAATAAAGCTAGAAAAGTGAAATTATGACTTAGAAAAATCTAAAATATTATAAAACTTATTTTAAAACTGAAATTATATTTATTACACTTTTTATCTATTTATTATTAATTAATTACTATTTAATGATTATTTAAAATGCACTTAAATACAAGAAAATATAAAATTAACCTAGAAAAATGAAATTTTAACTTAGAAAAATCTAAAATATTATAAAACTAATTTTAAAAATGAAAAGATATTTTTTTATGCTTTTTATTTATTTATTATTAATTATTTAATACTTTTTAACTATTTTAAATTCTAATAAATACTAAACAAACTAAGAAAATTCTGAAATTTTTTATATAATTATCCTATGATGACAGAAAGCTAAGAAAATTATAAGAACAGAAAGTGCTTAATAATAAGCTGAAAAGAAAATTTTAAAAAGCTAATTTATATTAAATAAACGCTATCACTATTTTTAAAATGATGTTTTTGTGATTTTTCTTTTACAAAACTACTGATTATAAGCAACTTTTAATAAAGACAAAAATTTTGGAACTTAAAAATGAGCAGTTTGAGAGCTAAAGAGCTTAACAGTTTATGTTTATGGCTTATTTTGATTTTTTAAGCTCAAACAAGCTTCACAGTTGGAACCAAAGTTAAAATAAGATGTAAATAAGCTAAGAGTACTCAAATTAAGCTAAAAAGCACAAAGGACTATACTGATAAGCTTAAAATAAGCTAATAAGCAATTACTCTAATCCTATAAACCAAACAAGCCTGCAGAGTTTTTCTAGGCCAATTTAAGCTAAGGGCAAAAGCTCCAAAGTGAAAATGGACACTGGAACTAACAAGCTTGTTAGGTGAGCTTCTCAGAAAACCAAAGTATGCAAGGTGGGGCCCACTAATAAGCTTATGACAAGCTTTTGAAAAAGCTTGTACACACTTAGTGTTCAGTGTAACACAGGAAATGGGATAACTTAAAAGCTACAAGTAGCCCTACCAAATAAGCTAGAAAATGTGAAATAAACACTGGACCTATGAGATGGGTGGGTGAGCTACACAAAAAGCTAAAATACACAAGCTGGGACTCACTAATGAGCTTTTTATGAGCTTGTGAAAAAGACTCACTCAACTGTGTACAGGGCACCTTTTTAGAAAAGGGCTTAAAAGAAACTAAAAAATAAGCAGTTTAACAAGCTAACTAGAAATTATAAAAAATACTATGATTAAGATGAGCAACTAAATATTATAAACCTAAAATCTTAAGTCCTAAATCCTAACAGTGAACAACTAAGGTGAGATTAAAGAAGATCTTGACTTTTGATCAAACAAGGTCTGGTGTTTATTGTTTCTATGAGTTATTATGACCTAATGTGACATACAACAAACAAGAACAATGACTTGAACACCCTCTAACACAGTTAACAAAATAAATCCAAACAACCCTTTACTTGACTGGTTTTGTGATTTCCAAAGGGTTTCATAGATTAAGACCACACACTTGATTCATAAAAACATTTGATGATATGAAAAGCTGATTTAAGCATATAAACATCAATAGTAACAACAAAAACCTATAGATTACTATTATGCAATATTAATGTTGAAAAAGTGAAAACTAAGAAACTAAGAAAGCTGGTGAACAAGCAGTCTATTTTAAGCAATATCTTAACTTAATAACCCCAAAGAAGCATAAAAGCACAGGGATAAGTAGTGTATAAGCACTTCTACAGTAAATGGCCAAATTTAAGAAATAAGCTTACAAATTGCTTCCAAGCTTATAACTGAGAACCAAGAACTGAGAACACTTCCTATAGCTTCCCAAGAAGCTTCTAAACCCAAGGCAATCCAGTATTTACCTTGCTCCAGCTGTGATCTTCATTTCCATTGATTTTTGATTTTCCAACTATTTTCTAGTATTTTTTTTTTGTATTTTTGAGTTTTACTTCTAAACTGAGTTTTATGGTTTCTAAAAGCTTAGAAAAGCTTTAATAGGAGCTTATGTGAGCTTAAGAGTCCATAAACAACATTAATTACAACATTAAGCTAACATGAGAATTTAAGCTTGAAAATTTACATAACCTGAAATTGAAACTTAACACTGAAAATGAGGTTTACGAAAGCTTTATTATACACTAAGAACTTGAAATACAAAGCTTGAAAGCTAAATTTTACACTGGAATTTAAAAATTACACTATTCGACATAAACTAATAAAAATTTAAACTAGATTACTCTTCACATTGCTTCCTTTCTTCTTTATATTGATCTTTTAGGCTCTTGGTCGACCTCTGAATGTTTCCCACTTCATCTTGGCCATTGAATCCTTCAAATTCATCAAAACTGTCCATTTGGCATTTTGGCGCCAAAAGTCTTGAAAGGTGTTTTTGTAATTAAGGAATTTTGGGTGGATGTGGAGGTGTTAGGGGAGTGGTTAGATAGGTGGAAAGGTGGTGGTGAGGTGGAAAGGTGGTGAAAACCACCCTGGTTTTGGTTTGCAGGCTTTGGTGAGGGAGATGAACAGTGGAGCTGGTTTTGGCGCGTTTGACTATTTGACCGTTTTTATTAATAACGGTGGGGGTTCAAAATGGGGGTTCAAGTGGGATTTGGACTGGCTCAAGGTTCATGGGTCAAGGGTCAAGTTACTTGGGCTTGGGCTTGGGTTGCACGTTGGGCCAGCTGGGATTGGGTTTGGGTTTTGTGTTTTGGGTTAATAATTAAAAAGGGTCCGTTTGTTTTTGTAGCTTAATAACACAAGGACCAAATTTGCAATTTCTGGATTTTTGAGGGACTGAAAATGTAACTTTCCCAAACTTATCAAAAGGACCGATTATGTCATATATGAATAGTACAAGGTTTATTTTTGATTATTTTCACTTTTTAAATTCACCAAGGACTATATTTGACAATTTTTAAACTTTAGGGACTAAAGTTGTCATTTTGTAATTTTTGAACTTTGAAGGGTTTGTTTTGACAACTTTTGAATCCCATGGACCTTAAATGATATTTTGCTTTATTTTGATTTACCAGGGACTAGATTTGACAACTTTTGAAACTTGGGGGACTAAAACTGCCAACTATGCAAACTTGATACGTTTTTCACCTGCTTTTGGTATTTTTGCATTTAAAACACATAAAACACTTATTTGTGATATTTTTATTATTTTGATGCATTTCTGAGTGTTTTCAGATGTTTTTGGCTGTCTAAAAGGTACAAAAATGATGAGTATTTACATACTCATCAATCCCCCACACTAAGATATTGCTAGTCCCTAGCAATCTATTGAGAAAACTTAATGGATTTCATCTCTTTACCAAAAGCCATTACTTCTGGAGTAGCCAATTGTTTCAGTTCAAGTAAGAACCTTGGTACAATGATAACCAAATGATTTTGAGCAAATCACCAGCTTTCAACGGTTTTGATTTGTCTTTACCAGAAGCCGTTTGCTTCTGGACTAGCCAACTGTTAGATAAATTATCAATATTATCTTTGGTGAGCCGATTACCAATTATGGCTTTCCAACTGCCTTTACCACAAGCCATAAACTTGCGGGCTAGCCAACTTTTCACTAATTAAAGATATGGTGAGCTGAACACCATACAAATTTGGGCAAATTGCAAGCCGTCAACGGATTTGAGATATCTTTACCAAGAGCCGTTTGCTCCTGGATTAGCCAATCCTTATGTGGGTTAGACATGGCGGATTGATTACCATTTGCTGAGTAAGTGCAAAACACTTACTCAAAAAAAAATTTGGCCAAAAATGGGGGAATTGGGTGGTATAATTACATGATAAAATTCGTGAGAATTCCCCCCCACACTAGAAATGAATATTGCCCTCAATATTCAAAGTACCGGCTGTTATGCCGAATCATAGAACGTAAAAGGGAAATACTAAGGCCATTATTTTATTTTTGATAAATACACATTTTTTTTTTTTTTGAAATGAAACTTACAACAGCGGGGGGCAACTCCCCCACACTAGGGTGGTGCACACGGGTGAAAACCCATGTTGTGTGCTACTGTTTTTGATTACCGAGTCGCTAGCTTGACTCGATCCCCGCATTCATTGGTGCATGGGGAAAGTTTGTAGATCTGGGACAACCATGGGTGGAATGTCCTCTCCAAAATAGTGTTTCAATCGATGACCATTCACTTTAAAATTTGGACCATCGGGTTGAGATAACTCAATAGTTCCATAAGGAAATACTTTAGTGATGGTGAATGGTCCAGACCAGTGGGATTTTAGTTTTCCTAAGAAAATCTTCAATCTTGAATTGAAAAGAAGGACTCGATCACCGACGTTGAAAACGCGGTTCTTGATTTTGGAGTCATGAATCTTCTTTGTCTTTTGTTTGTAGATCAAAGAGTTCTCGTATGCTTGATCACGGAGTTCATTTAGTTCATTCATTTGAACTTTTCTGTGATCACCAGCTGTCTGAATATCGAAGTTGGCATGTTTCAAGGCCCAATATGCTTTGTGCTCAAGCTCAATCGGCAGATGACACGCCTTTCCGTACACTAGCTTGTATGGAGTACACCCGATGGGTGTTTTATAAGCTGTACGGAAGGCCCAGAGTGCGTCATCCAGTTTATCCGACCAGGATGCACGGTTTTCGCCTACTGTCCTCTCCAAAATTCTTTTTATACCACGGTTGGAAACTTCCACTTGCCCACTTGTTTGGGGGTGGTAGGCAGTAGAGAGACGGTGAGTTACACCATATTTTTGCATGACTCGATCAAATTGGTCATTGCAGAAATGCGTACCACGATCACTGATTATAGCTCGCGGAGTTCCAAACCTAGCAAAAAGAGATTTTAAGAATTTCACAACAACTCAGGCATCATTGGTAGGTAAAGCTTTTGCTTCAACCCATTTTGACAAATAGTCAACATCCACAAGTATGTATTTGTTTCCTCGAGATGATGGAAATGGCCCCATAAAGTCAATGCCCCAGATGTCAAAGATCTCACACACTTGAATGGCGTTTTGCGGTATTTCATTTCTTTGAGATATATTTCCGTGACGTTGACAAGCGTCACATGTTTTGACAAATTCGTGGGCATCCTTGTAAATAGTGGGCCAATAAAATCCGGAATCAAACACCTTTTTGGCGGTGTAATTTGGACTATGATGGCCCCCGGTGGGTCCAGCATGGCAAGCTTTGAGAATGTCCATAGCTTCCTGTCCATAAACACACCGTCGGATGACTTGATCCGCACAGATTTTGAATAAGTAGGGGTCGTCTCAGAAGTAATGTTTAACATCCTTGAAGAATTTGTTCTTCTGTTGGGTCGACATTCCTTTCACTATGAAGTTACCCGCATGGTAATTTGCGAAGTCAGCAAACCATGGGGTAGTAGAGTTTCCACGAAAAAAAACCGCATTGAGTGTCTCGAGAGGAAATGTTTCATTTATTTCCTTTTTCTCGAAAACATCTTGGTGAGGGTTTTCTAATCGGGACAGAGGATCAGCAGCCAGGTTCTCAGCTCCTTTTTTATCACGTATAATGATATCAAATTCTTGCAGGAGGAGAACCCAACGGAGCAATCTCGGTTTTGCGTCTTGTTTTGCAAAGAGATATTTGAGAGCCAAGTGATCCGTATACACCAGACATTTGGTCAAGATTAGGTATGGCCGAAACTTCTCAAACGCATACACCACGGCTAGTAGCTCTTTTTCTGTGGTGGTGTAGTGGGTTTGAGCTTCAGTCATAGTCTTACTCGCGTAGTGGATAGGCTGAAAATGCTTGGTTCTACGTTGCCCCAGGACTGCACCAATAGCAAAATCACTTGCATCGCACATGAGCTCAAAATGCAAGTCCCAGTCGGGGGCAACGAGAATGGGTGCTTCAGTAAGCTTTTTCTTTAATGTTTCAAAAGCTTTGATGCACTAAGGTGAGAAGATAAAAGGAGCATCTTTTTCTAGAAGATGGGTCATAGGCCGAGCGATCTTAGAAAAGTCTTGTATGAATCTGCGATAAAAACCGGCATGACCTAAAAAACTCCTAATACCTTTGACGGTAGTAGGATGAGGAAATTTAGCAATATCATCGACTTTTGCTCTATCTACCTCAATCCCGTTTTTTGAAATCTTATGGCCAATGACTATGCCTTATTTGACCATAAAGTGGCTCTTCTCCCAATTTAGACAAAGATTGGTGTCTTCACACCGTTTTAGCATTTTTTCTAAATGGGAGAGACATGTTTGAAACGAGTCCCCAATGACCGAGAAGTCATCCATAAACACCTCCATTGTTTCCCCGATCATGTCGTGGAAAATGGCCATCATACATCGTTGGAACGTGCCAGGAGCATTACATAGGCCAAAAGGCATACGTCTGTAGGCAAAAGTTCCGTATGGGCAGGTGAATGTGGTCTTTTCTTGATCCTGTGGATCAATGGGGATCTGAAAATACCCCGAGAAACCATCTAGGAAACAATAATACTCATTTCTTGCTAATCTCTCAAGCATTTGGTCCATGAAGGGTAGAGGATGTAGGATCATTATATTTATTGTGTTGATGATTCGGGTGGTCTTGGATGATCAAAATACATGTTTGCCATAGTTAGAGAGTTAGTAGAGAGAGAGGGTGTTCTTGCTAGAGGTTTACACAAAAGTATGGAATGTTAGATTGAAAAGCACCACCCCTTCCATGGATGGAAGGGGTATTTATAGTTACAGACTTAACGACCTCCTATCGGCCTGTGGATCAGGCATACAGTGGGTAAAGACCCGTCCTTCCTCCACGGTGTTACACTACGCTAAACTAAACTAAAACTAACTAATAAACTGATAAATAACGTAAACAACGACAAATCTACGAGCTAACATATGCTAGACCATTATTGGGGTGACCGACTCTTTAACATGGAATTTCCAATTCCTAACAATCTCCCCCTAAAGGAGGTCACCCCATGAAATACATTTTGCATCCTAGCATTCTTTCTTTGACATTGTTCTTGAGCTCGTAGACTTTAATTCTTCACTTTCGCAATCTTTGTGCTTTTGTAGAGAATCTTCAAAGTCCGCATAGATTTGTACTTTTAGTGGAGGTCTTTGGTCTGATCCACATCTTTGATGATCTTCGAGCTTTCATTGAGATCATCAGCCACAGTAAATCTCTGGATCACCCTTTATTGTGTTGCCATCATGTGAAGTTGTGACTTTTGGACCGACATGCTCACACTTTTGAATCATGACATCTTTCCATCAGAGTAGCGGAAGCCTTACTAATTCATGATATTTGCAGCAGCGTAGCAGAAGCATAGTATAAAATATCATAACCAGGTTATGTAGATATGCACCAGTCATATTATCTTTAATTAAGTGTGGATGCTGTGAGCATGTGGCTTTGGATTGACCGCTCAATTCTGATCAGCTGCAACCGTGCAAATGTACCTGCAAACAACAGTTAGCAATAAAACTCACGAAAGTGTCTTTGATCACTTTTATCGAATTGAGGTACACGGCCCACGGCTCCCCGTTGATCAGTACAAGTACTGCCGGATCGGTAGGATTCCTAAGAATCTCCTTGACAGGGTTTCGCAGCTGTTCTAGCCGTTCTCAAACCGGAACGTCTCAAAGAAGACAACACGGAGTGAGTGAACCAGCGAATTGAGATTCACTGATTGATGAAAAATTGATTTGAAAACACAATCGCGTATTGCTTGACGAAAGAGTTTTGCAATACGACGAAGGTTTTATGAGAAAGATCAATTTTCAATCAAAATACTTTTTGTATTAGAGAATGAGTACACATTCGACGTGCTAGCGAAAAGAAGAGATTCTCACATCGAATGGTTTTTCTAAAAGTATTCGTCAATTCCAATCCTGGACCAAGGTTGATTCAAGAATGAATCTCCCCATCGTTTCTATCCAGTTGTCACAAGTTTGATCTTACGAGAAGATCTCACATGTCACCCACCAAGAGCTTGTTTGATGTTGGCTCTAGAAGGATTTCCATCTTCATCGTGAATATTTTCATATCACTCGGATGTTCTGGCAATACCACAAGGATAATGCGTAGGACTCTTAATATATTCTTACTTTCCACATTGTGTGAAACAACAAGTCTTCAAGAATTTAGTGTCCTAATGAGATATTGTGGATGATCTCTTGGCTCTAGACTCAATAGTGCACATTTGGTTCCTGTGCCGGAGACTAGGGAGAGGGTCTCCTACTTCAATATCAACCATCTCTAAGAGAAAGTCGATAGATTATGTCGGTTCCCCGTGAGAATGAAACAAGCCCTTTTAAGAGGAACTTGAGTGGCTTGGGAAGTTTAGTGCAGTGCGTCACTGGGTCCATGACGTCTTGTCTTCAATACCAGTGTTACCTTAGTAACAACCAGTAGCATATGTATTGAACCCGGTTTCTGCCCTAAGGTTGAATTGATGGAGGGCTATTTCTTTTCACCCTTTTTCACATTCAGTTCTTTTTCATTCTTCAACCCCTTCAGTGCTTACCGAGATTTCATAACTAGAACCTTGTTGGGTTTATTCCAGTACCAGCTCTGTCTCAGTCCGCACTCTTCCCATATTCTCATTTTTCTCCTTTTTTCATCATACCTAAGGACTCTACACTATCTAGTGGATTGTCCCTGGGTAGATCCCTCCGGCTCTGCGGGATCGTGGGAACGAATACCTAACCTAACCATCCTTATAACACCATGCATAAAGTAAAATGGTCGGTCTTTTGGTACAGTTCATTCTTCCGTGAAACCAATTGAAAAATCATTTGGAAAAACAATCAAGGTACTTGTGATACGAGATCAAAGCATTTTGTACCCTAATAGTTTTGATCATTTAGAAAACCTCCCCCTCAACATGTGCGTATGATTTAGAAATTGTTTAGCACAAGGAGGCAAGAGGACTTTGAAATATTTTCTTTGATCACAATTTTCATACGAAAAAGCCATTTGATTTTCATGGTCAAATTCTCCCCCTCAATATGTGCATAGGATTTTTTAAATCATTTTTATCACATAGAGGCAAGAGTTAATTTGAAGCACATCCACAATCACAAGCGCCATTAAGAAACCATTTTAAAACTCAATCAAGGTACTTTATGTTAAAACATAAAAGCATTTGCACCTCGATAGTTTCTTTTCTTATAAAATGTTCCCCCTCAATATATGCTTCGAGATTCGAAGGCGTTTAGCACATATGAGAGAGCAGCCTGCACAACTGAATCAAAACGATCATTTTTTTATCAAATTTCATTATTAAATCACAAATTCTCCCCCGATCAAAAATATCAAACCCTTTATGATTTTGGATCCCAAGTGATTTAATTAGGTTTAGAAAACATGGGAGAAAATGTGGCCTTGTTTAAATACTCATCTGGTTTTTGGATAAATCCTCCTCCTCAACATGTGCATTATGTATATTGAAATCGTTTGACACATGGAGGCAGGAGTGCCTTTAAAGGACTAAAACCAATTCCATTTAAAACAGATTTGAGATTTAAATCACGATCTCTACCCCGATCAAAATTTCAAACCTTTTGAGATTTGTGATCCCAATTGATTTAAATCATTTAAAACATTTTGGGGAAAGACGTGGCTTGATTTAACTTTGAAAAATGACAGATAAGGACCAACTCTAGACATTAAAGATTGTTAGTGTCAGGTATGATAGTTTTTTAAACGATCTTTAAGTAAAATAAAACAGTTTCACAATCAAACAAGAACAGAAAAAATTTCATTTTGTAAGATCTTTGAGTTTTAAAGAAAATCATACCATGACATAACATTAAATCTTTAGATCACCACTTTATTTCGTACAAACGGACTTGATAGATGAAATATCATTTTGAAAATATTTAATTTAAAATCACTCTCCCCCTCAATTGATGACCGAAGTCGATAATTGAGTGACTTAGATTTTGATAAAAATGAAGTCCGGTGATTTTCAAAATTTAGTCCAATTTATTTTCAAAAATAATATTTTCTATTTTCAAAACAATTTTATTCAAATTTATCAAAAATTGTTTAAAAATGGTATCCTGCACAAAGATAAGTTAGGTGGTTGAGAAGCTTCCGTTGTTGTTGCTGTAGGGTTTGGAAGAAAACCATCTGCTGATGCAGTGAGACTTCTTTCGTTGCATTTTAATGCCAACTAAGGTCAAATTAAGCTTCGTTTCTTCATTTGCTGATGAAGAAAACCGTCTGCTGATGCAGTGAGACCTCTTACGTTGCATACATGCCAACTCTCCATAGAAGTCCAATTAAGCTCCGTTTCTTCATTTGTCAACCCAAGAAATAGTTACCCTTTCCTTTCGGCATCCAATCATCTTTAATTGTGGGATCCGGATCGGGAACATTCCTTTCGGCATCCACATACAAATATATGGTGGTCGACATCACCCAAACAACAATCGACTTATAAAAGTCAATTCAACATATCAATCAGATCATAACAGGTATGGGAATAATCTGTTTTCAAATCTATAATCATCTAATCCTAACAATCATATCCTAAATTCCTAGTCCTTCGACACAGGCAATTATCAATTTTAATTACGCACGTAGGATAATTAAGAAAGTCCGTTAGATGATATAAATCTGAAAACATTCTCCCCCTCAATCAATGACTCATTTTTCTGAAAAGGTTTAAAAGCGCTGAAGTCATTGATTGAGTTTTCAATTTTTACTAAAAACTCTGAAACTGATTAATTTTCAAGCAACTCATTTTCCACCATTTTAGAAAACAACAAATATTTTTCTGAAGAATTATAGACGGAAAAACATTTGTGTAGGAACAGCAGTCCTTCGACATACTTTCCTCATATTGTTTTTAGGATAAGTGCATGAAATATTTGAACATTGGTTTAGCGTAGCACTTTCCTTTCTTGAAAAAACGGGTTGCTATCTGAAATAATAGCAAGCCATAGTTTAAGCACTGGTCACAGTCTGAAGTAACTACAAGCCATAGTTTTGAACTGCGGGTTACAGTCAGAAATAACTGTAAGCCATTTTTTGAAGCGCGGGTTACAGTCTGAAATAACTGTAAGCTATATTTTGAGACATGTTTAAGAAAGAATATTTACACCTCCTGCTCGAACTTCATCTATGGTCCCGTGCCATTATTGAATGACATTTCTAAGACCGTAGATGTTATCGATACCAGAAGACATGTCATAGAAAAACATATTTTTGGTATTTTTGAAATTTTTCTGATTTTTATGGGTTTTTGTTGATTTTATATTTTTCTATTTTCTTTTTCTTGGTTTTATATTTTTCTATTTTGTTTTGCTGGTTTTATATTTTTTTGTATTTTGATTTTTTTGAATAAATATATACAAGGATAGAATAGATGATATAGTTAAGAGGATGATGATACGAGTACCATGATAAGAATATCGAGCAGCCTCGTTGTAGAAGATAGAAGTCATCATCTCTTAAACATTCACCACCAAAGCTTTCGAGGCTCCTGAATTGAGAGAAATTGAACCATCTGAAAGTGAGACTCTGGCAGCTTCCCCCCAAACCGAAAATCCTTTGGATGAGCAGATTCGAAGCTCTATTTTAAGCTTTCCTTAGCCAGGTGCACAGAGAAGCACACCATTATCATAAATCCCGCTGCTCCTTTTAAGACCGATAATCGAGAATCTCCGTTCGGGGTTATATCATCCATAAGAACAGCAACATATCATCCCACACATAAATAATCTTCTCAAATTTCATAACCACTGAAGTCTGAAGCGATCCATTCCAAAAGGTGTCACGAGAGCAATTCCCCCAAGTAGTTGAATTGTTGCAGTCAGCCTCTTTGTATAATGCTCTATAACTCTCCCAAATACACTTCATGAGGGAATGAAGAACACCTTCCCATGTTCACATTTTTCTTCCCTGATGAACGTGTATGAAGCTCAAGAACCCGAAGTACACCAATATCCAAGAACTCTCCCGAATACACATCAAGAGGGTAATGTAGAACACCTCCCCTATGTTCACATCTTTCGTCCCTGATGAATGTGTATGAAGCTCAAGTATCCGAAGTATACCAATACACAAGGAATGAATAACTGATAAGATTGAAGAAGCAGGCCAAGTCACTGATTATCTCTGCGGGTGACAATCTCTGCGGATGTCAACACCGTAATAAGTGATTATATCTCTGAATCACTGATTAAGCACTCCAGTGAAAACTGAGCATCCCCAATGTATACAATCTCTCTCCCCTGATCATTGCGATACCATCAAAATCACCACACACTTGTGTACCTCTTTTATCTTCGAAACTTTTCTAACATCACTCCCCCACGTAGATGAAATACTAACACTAAACGCCTTGATGAGTAAAACCTTGAGTTTCTCTGCGGTCATGACATTTGTCTTGCCGGGATATCTTCAATCACTTAGAAGAATTAAGTTCATCAAGTTTACTCGCGTTTAGATGCTTGTCTCCTTCCCCCTTGCTGGTTTTGACACTTCAGAGTCATCAAATCATTATAAGCCCGTATACTAGAAATTTGTTGAGAAGAACACTTGAAATCTTGTGAGAATCAACTTGCTGAAGACTCACTCTGACTATTTTTTATCAACCCTTATGTAGACAATTTGAAGTGACCACTAACGAAGAAAACCCGATATACCATACTTGAATACTGAAGTCAACTTCCCCACATTTGTATCTTAATCTTGCACCTAATGATGGAAGAACGGTGTCGAGAATTTATGCTTCAAGCAAATCTCTAAGTACTCACTACTCAAGCAGAGTATGAGACATTAACACCTCTTGCGATTATCCACACCGTCATATGCGTGTGACACTGAGTAAAACAAAGTAACTCCTAATAGTGATAGTTAACCATGCCTTCAACCATCCACCTCGATCTGCCGGTAACTAGATAAACCAAGACTTCAACTCAAATTCTTAAGCCCGAGCAAGTTATCAAATAAGAACACGCCTTTGTGAAAGTCAACTTCAATCTCAAATAAGTGATAAATGATTAACTCCGAAGTAATCAACTTGTGTCAAATGTCCAATACGTGAAATAGTCAATAACAACGTCTCGAGGAGTCATTGCTAAAGTATATGAGCAAGTCTAATTGGGGATTTAATCTGACTTATAACTCTCTCCCAATTAGTGCTCTCCCCTAAACCGACAATCTGTTTGATAAATGCCCAGATTAAGAAGAAGACTTTAGATCGTTAAATGTAACTCGTCTTTAGTCTTCTAACATGTAGCGTAAAATGTAGAACGATGTAGACTCGACCTTCTTCAAGATTGTGCAGTTGGGGAATAGATAGTTAACATCTTCAACTCACACCAAAAAGCATCTCACCAAAAAGCATCCCAATTAACTTACATCTTGCATATCCCCTTAGCTAAAATCCCTCCCAATCAAACAAGAACAGAAGGATTTTCATCAAGAAAAACAGCAATCAGGCCTCAACGAACACACAAGATGATAACACTAAACTACCAATCACATCAAACAAGAACAGAGAGATTGTTCGGAATCATCATGTTGATGTATACGTGAAGCATTAACCGAAAGCATTTTGTCGATAAACTCATCAATCAGAGTGAAGATGTCAACCAACGACTCTTAGAAGAGAGAAAACTCCATGTAAAGATGACCCGATACGATAAGAAGAGGCTCGGTTCTTACATGAGTTTAGAGCCGTATGACCATTAATTCTCAAATATCAATCAACAATGCAAAAAATTCACACTTCTTCTCCCCCTCAAGAATTGCATACGGAGATGCCATTCTTGATTAAACAAGTGAACATCATCCAAATGTAGTCTATTCACACTTCTCCCCCGCAAAATTAGCACAGGATGTCACCATCGTCATTATAGTTGAGAAAGTGGAATCATAAAACAATCAATAGTAGCCCGGTTCACTTGATGACTGAAGCGCATGGAAAAAGTATGAAGCATGTTGATGAGAATGGTCATAATAAGAAGATTTCTCTTCTTCAGAAGATAAAGCGCACTGACACGTACACCTTTCTTTTCTTTAGAGAACGAGGCATGAACTGAAGTGTTCATACGTCATAATCTCTCTCTTTATAATCTCTTTTGGCAAAACATGTGATCAACCCCATTATCATTCAGTAGGCTCTTTGTAGTAACAGCTGATGGAGAAAACCCAATATGATGAATTTGACCCTGAAGTAAAATACCCCGAACTCGTGACTTAAACTTGCACATATGTAACAAAGAGCGGTGCCGAGACTTCATGCCCATTTGAATCTCTAAGTACTCTATACTCTTCAACCAACCAACCATCGAGTATAAGACGTATATCACATCTTGAAAATCCACAATTGAATGTGACACTGAGCACTACAACGTAACTCCTTTAAGTGATAGTTATTTTGTGGTGATAAAAGCCCAATTCCCCCAAGTGGTAACAGAAGAGGTAAAAGACACCCAACAATAACTAGATTTCCAAGTTTTCGTTTTTGATAATAAGCTCAAACAAGGATCTCGAAGAATCTTCATCCATCCATCCCCGATACCTTCAGATACTAAGTACACTCATCCGTGATAATTCACTTCAACCTCAAATAAATAATAGTGAATTAACTCCGTTGTCACATCTTCCGACAATACTCAAATCTAGCCTTCTTTGACAGTAAAATGAACTTTGATAATGGTTTCATCCCGACCATGGTTAAAAGCACATAACCCCGTAAAACCATGTAATAACCAAACTACCATGACGAATATCCAAGTACACATCCAATTCATGAAGTACACCCTTTTATCCCTTCTTCGAAGCAGAAACCGTAGCACCAGCATCAAATGAGATCCCGAAACACACTTTCCTTTCTCCAGGATGGTTCTATCAATACGGGATTTTACAATTCTATGGTTTAAACCGAGAAATAGTTTCTTTCGCGGGATTTTACAAAACCAAGAATAAACCGTAAGAAAGATCCGGAAATGCACTTTACTATTTCCAGGATGTTTCCATTGTCACGGGATTTTACAAGTCTATGATTTAAACCGAGAAATAGTTTCTTTCGCGGGATTTTACAAAATCAAGACAAAACCGTAAACAATATCAGCTTGAATATGTTATGACAACTTTGGTTTCGGTGAATATCTCTTTTTAGGGAAATATGCAGCGGTTCATTACTGATTCTTTCACCAACATCAGCAACCATTAAGCACTTTGGTGGACACACCATTCACGAATTCTGTCGGCTATTATGGTGACCATATGGAGAAGTAAACCCGATATGCCACACTTGATCATGAAGTAAAATTCCTCAGATTTGTTACTTAAACTTGTACTAATCCTTGTGAAAAAGAAACGGTGTACCCAATGTACAAAACCTCTTGACATTCTCAATTGGGTGAGACACCGAAGTGATAGTTACGTTGTGGGTTAACCGAGAAAGAATCACAACCGTAATTAAATAGCCAAGTCTTTATCACACTCTATAAATGCCCAAACAAGTCATCTTCGCGAAAGGGTAGAAAGAAAGAAGACGAAATAAGTAAACGTGCCCGAAAAACCTCACTTCAAGTCCAAATAAGAAATACCGTCCAAACAACCTCGTAGTCAATATTGTTCTACTTTTCAGTTCGAGCCGTGACAAAATATTATTCGTGAAAATGTATACATCAAAGTACCATACAACATAACCCAACAAATATCAGCATCATACCACATCTCGTCGTTGAATCACTTCAACAAAGCTCATCATCAAAACTCATATAACCCTAAATCTCATCTTGACCAATTCTGATAAACACGATCCAATTTTGCGAAGTCCATCAGTCCATCATACAATACATCATCGGCCCAATCCATCAAGAATAGCACCCGGTCCGAAAATAGATCGTACATATCACTTCAGGCATATATCCGGGTATATTCTTTGACTTGCCACACATGATATCACTCAGATTAAAACAAAGTGAGTCCCATCATTTAAAGTAACTAGCAATTAAATTAAATATATGGTTGATCATCCCACTTAATTACTAGTATCATGGTAGTTTAAAGATCCATAAGTGTACGACCAATTTGTCCGACCATAACACATAACCATCCCAACAAGGCTCGTGAATTAATGTATCCTCCTTTGAAATTTATCATACCAAATGCAACATTGCATACAGCCTATGAAATGAATAATTACGTGAGATATCTAATCCATGTTCACTAGCCAATCCCGGATCCAACAATAAATGGCTCGGTCCAGTCCAAACATTTAAATCAACCCGATCCAAAACCAGGAATACGTGGGAACCGGTTATATAAATTACGTGGTACCCATCTCACATTACCCCTAAAACACAACTTTACCCCAAACAAATACTCTAACCCTAAAATCACACATGTACGCCTCCATCTTAATATTAGTAACCAAATTCATTTCTCTCCCAAACTCAAATCTGCATAATCTCATCTCTAATTGAACGAAGCAATATCTCATACTTACCAAGCCACAGGGATGGCTCGATGATTAATATTGTTAATACCACAGGGATGGTATGGGGAGGGACGAATAAGCCACAGGGATGGCAAGAGCTGTAGACAAGGTTTCATTACAATCCTCTACCACGGTAAGGTATTGATAATCCCTTTTGTTTGAGAGTCTTTAAACGAACCATGGAACCGATTTAACATATTTGTTAAAATCGTTTCTTTAATTCGTATATTGTCACAACGGTCAATGATGATAAATGTTCTTCTCATGTGCAAGGCCTTTGAGGTATAAACATACTTTGTAAAGCACGAGAAATCGAATATGAGACCATGACTTTTTGTGTTTCCGGCATTTGATTTTCAATAAGAACGGATCTGTGATGTTGTGGTTTTATGTGATAGACCCATGTTGATCTTGATTTAGCTTCGAATGCACATGAGACGCATCTGAGATCTTTCCAAAAAATTTCATATTTCGTATAGATCTTTGAATCCGTGTTGTTATGAATACACATGAGCCCATGTTGGTTTTGATTGTTTTGAATCCGAGGACTGATGATGGTAATGGTACTGAGGTCTCACGAGTCGTTTGATATATGGTTTAAGTTTTGAGTGGTCGTAGTCATGGTGTATGGTTTTCATGGTATTTGAGTAGTGGTCAAGTGGTCAAGGTCTATCCTCTTCTTCATCCTTTCTGTTACAGTCAAGTCGTTAAGTCTTTAGAGTCAAGTCGCTAGCAATTTTTATCAAAGCAAGTCGCTATGCCAAGTCGCTAGCAAATTTTATCAAAGCAAGTCGCTATGCCAAGTCTTTAGCCCAGGTCGCTAGCACAAGTTGCTATGACTTGTAAAGACAAGTCGCTAGGTCTGAAAATAACAATTCGCTACTCATTTCAAAACACACAAGTCGCTAACTCATAAATATAAGTCGCTAGGTCAGTTTTGTGGCAAGTTGCTATTGACTTTAAAGAAAGTCAACAAATGTCCAAGTCGCTACAGAGATGTGTAAACAACTCGCTAGCATAACAGCTACTCATATGCAATGAATCTAGACGACTTGTAAAGACAAGTCGCCACCAGATTTTTTACTCAACTCGCTAGTTATAGCCAAGTCGCTACATGTAAATTTTGGCTTTTTCCGATGAGGATTCCGACCAAATTCCGACCATGTTCATAGTTACCCAGAAAAATGACATAACAATGCATTCTTTTTACCTGTTTTGACCAATAAAAAGACTTTGACCACATGAATGTGTCCCATGAAAATATTTCAGTGATATACATTGGTACAAAACAAAATAGTCACAAGAAAACTGTTTGGACAAAGATATTGATACAAGACTGATATGAAAAAAAACCAGTTTGGACCATTGACCAAAAGAAGAATACATGTTATGACCAAAGGATGCATAAAGTTGTTAACACTGTTGTACCGTATCAAGAAAAGATAAATTTTCCGACCAAAAGATATACAAAAACAGTTTTAACAAAGTACAAAAAACCACCATAAATCACCACACCACAAAACCTTGGCTCTTGATACCAATTGTAGGATCATTATATTTATTGTGTTGATGATTCGGGTGGTCTTGGATGATCAAAATACATGTTTGCCATAGTTAGAGAGTTAGTAGAGAGAGAGGGTGTTCTTGCTAGAGGTTTACACAAAAGTATGGAATGTTAGATTGAAAAGCACCACCCCTTCCATGGATGGAAGGGGTATTTATAGTTACAGACTTAACGACCTCCTATCGGCATGTGGATCAGGCATACAGTGGGTAAAGACCCGTCCTTCCTCCACGGTGTTACACTACGCTAAACTAAACTAAAACTAACTAATAAACTGATAAATAACGTAAACAACGACAAATCTACGAGCTAACATATGCTAGACCATTATTGGGGTGAACGACTCTTTAACATGGAATTTCCAATTCCTAACAGAGGAAAATGGTCTTTACGGGTAGCTTCATTCAACTTACGATAGTCAATGCACACACGCCATCCCGTAACCAATCGAGTTGGAATTAACTCGTTATTTTCATTTGTGACAACAGTTATGCCACCCTTTTTCGGAACACAATGGATTGGGCTAACCCAAGGACTATCTGAGATCGGGTAAATTAATCCTGCATCAAGAAGTTTAAGAACCTCTTGTTTAATAATATCATGGATTTTTGGATTTACTCGTCTTTGATGTTGAACTGCTGGTTTGAAGTCATCCTCCATCAAGATTTTGTGAGTACAAAACTCAGGGTTGATACCCTTAATGTCGGAGAGTTTCCAAGCAATTGCTTGTTTGTGTGACTTCAAGACCTTTATCAGAGCAGTTTTTTCATCTTTACTCAAATCTCGAGCAATAATGACGGGTAATTTATCATCACCCTCAAGAAATGCATATTCGAGATGAGGTGGTAAGTCTTTAAGTTCAACCTCAGGAAATTCTTCAGTTTTCTCAACTGAATTGACTTCCTTGTTATGAAGCTCATCGGGAAGGAGTGGAGGAGAAGTGTCCTGATTTAACAACTTTTCACGAAGAATATCTCCCTCCAGATTAATATCATTGTTATTAACCTCATCTGGAATCGAATCACTTTTGTGAGAGATTGATGATGGATCATCATTGAGCAACTTTTCAAGGAGAAGAATGTCCCCCTCGATGTCAATTGGAGCGTGATCAATTTCCCATGAAACCGAATCACTAGACAAGTATGCCTCAATCTCTTCCAAGATGAAGTCGCTTCCCTTAAACGGAGTGAGAGAAGGAGAAGGGTCGAAAAGGATAGGTCGAGAAGATGTGGTGGGATCCCCACTCACATAATTATGAGAATAACCAAGAAACTCTTGAGAGTACTCCTCAGAAGCAACATCAATCACATCGATTCGGTTAACCGATTCAGCATCATAGTTTGAGGAGTACCTCGAAGTTTGATCGAGGTTAAAGGTAACGGCTTCATCACCCACACGTAATGTGATTTCATGCTCAAATACATCAATAAGGGCATGGCCTGTCCTTAGGAATCCTCGTCCAACAATGAGAGGAACCCGTGGATCAGCATCGAAATCAACAACTACAAAGTCTGTGGGAAAATGGAACTTTCCTACTTTCACGAATACATCCTCGGCAATGCCAAGTGGACGGGATATTGAACGATCTGCAAGCTCAAGAGTCATGCATGTAGGAGTAAGGTCCGGAAGAGAAAGTTTCTTCCATACTGAATGAGGCATCAGGTTAATGCTTGCACCAAGGTCGGCTAAGGCAAAGCATTCAACCATTCCTGGAAATACACAAGGTAAGAGAAATTTTCCAGGATCTCCTAGCTTATCGGGAAGCTTCTTCAAGATAATCAAGCAGTTCTCGTTCAGAGGAGTTTTTGCCATCTCAAACAGTTTTTCCTTGTTGCTTAACATGTGTTTGAGAGTTGATGCAAACTTGGGCATCAGAATGATAGCATCCGCAAAGCTTATGTCAAAATGTAGTTCTTGGAAAATTTGAAAAAATTTGTCCATTTGATGACTGGCTTTTTCGCGAAGCTTTTGTTCATTTAAACGAGATGGGTAAGGAATAGAGGATTTGGATTTCTGGTTTTCAACCGGGCTGTCATGTGAATAAAAAACAACTCCTTGCTTAGACTTGGGTTTCAGGACAACTTGAGGTTGGACATTGTTGGTACCTCCGTTATTAGTAGGAAGTTCCTTGTCCTTTGTCGCCTCAGGTTCACTTTCCACTACCTTCGGGAGAGAAGAAGAAGAGGTAGTAGGAATAGCGGGTCCATCGTATGATACACCACTTCTTGTTGTGATCGCCTTTGCATCGCCCCTCGGGTTAGCGATCGTGTTGCTCGGAAGTTTTCCTGAGCCCGAGGGTTGATCATTTAAAGACTTCTTTAATTCAGCGATCTGACTGATCAACACTCTGTTTGTCTCCTCTTGAGACTTCATGAATTGTTTTAAAATCTCATCAGATGTTGATACTAGAGGAGGTGGAGGGAAATTTTGAGGCCGTATGTTCTGATTATAGCCTTGTTGTTGAAAATTCCCTTGGTTAGGATTCACATTTCCCTGAAATTGATTTCCTCAATTGAAATTGTTTTGATTAAGGTTTCCTTGATGTTGGAAACCTTGATTTGGTCAGGGATAGAAATTACCTTGGTTTTGATAACCTTGGTTCATTCTAGGTTGGTTCTGATTCCGGTTTTGTATGTTAGGATTCTGGTTAAAACCGGGTGGTCCCTGATAAGTATTAGCAAGGTAGTTTGGCTCATTTTGAGGACGGTATTGATTACCTCCCTGATGTGAATTACCGGCTACAGCATTGGCTTCAAAAGGACTACCATAGGTGGCAGGACAGTTGTAGTATGCATGAGGGCCACCACAAGTAACACAGACCTCGACTTTCTTAACTTCACCATGTGATGGTGTCTGTGTGAAAGTTACTTTCTTTTGGTTTGCAAGAACCAAAGCCTGAACAGCATCCGTGAGTTTGTCAATCTTAGCATCAGTGCTAGATGTACTCACGTGAGATGAAGTAGAAGGTCCTGCATTAGACTGAGACTGATATGTCTTTATTCGGAAAGGGCGGACCTGAGACTTATTTTCTATGATTTGCAAGGCTTCTTTTGTGGTCTTGCTCAGGAAATTACCTCCGCGGAGGCATTTAAAGAGTCTTGGTTAGTTTGGTTCAGACCATTGTAGAAAGTATCCATTTGCATTAACTCGGTAAAACCATGATGTGGACACTTTCGGAGCAACTCTTTGTAACGATCCCATGCCTCACCGAATGATTCATCAAATCTTTGAGCGAATTTCATTATCTCATTCTTAAGACTTGTAGTTCGGGATGGAGGATAGAATTCGTTAACAAACTTAGTGACTAAATCCTCCCATGTCTCAATGGAACGAGGGGGTTTTTTCTCAAGCCAATTCCGGGCTTGTCCCTCTAGAGAGAATGGGAACAGAAGAAGCTTAATTGCTTCATGTAGGACATTCTTGTATTTGATGGTTGATGCAATCTTGTTGAACCATCGAATATGTGCATGAGGGTCGTCCCGCTCAAAACCATAAAATTGGCTTTGGGTTACAAGATTAAGCAACCCGGTTTTGAGCTCAAAGGTATCAGCCACGATGGCTGGGACAACAATGGCATCTCCGTAACCCTCGATGGGTGCTTGGAGAAGCTCGTTCATCGGTTTATCTTCTGCCATTACGACAGGGGGTGGTGGTGCTAGACGTTCCTCAGTCACGGCTGAAGGAGCAGAACGTCCTCTGCGTCTACGTGGAATACTTACAAGCTCTGAAAGTGGACTTGTAGAGTTGGAAGAACGAGTGCGCATGCACTAAGTATAAAAATCAATTTTCAAAAACAAATGCGAGGCAAAACAACAAGTGAACTTAAACCAATAATCACAAATGAAATGGCTTCTTTGAAAAAGGTACACCAAATCACAAGGACACAAAGGCAAGTTTTGATCTTTAAGATTGGGAACTTATTAATGTTCACACCCCCAGTTGGTAGGTGTTCTGCCTTGATTTGCGGTGGTTGATTTTTATGTATTTATTAAGTACCACTAAAAAGACGTAGGTATGGATTTGTGCTAAGGGTTTAAATACTTTTGGACAATATTTTTGGTATCGTCTCATTTAACCAAATCGTACCGCTTTAAGAATCACCTTAAAGAAAATACAAGATAGAAAACGTTACGATTGTTTTGTTGTTTTATATATTTTTTTTGGTGTTGTTAACACTTCATGAAAAGTGTTAATGAACTTTTTAATTTTGATTACTTTACAAAAAAAAACTGCTTACAAAAGGTGGTATATGTGCAAGTATGGGTCTGAGAATGTTTAAAACACGCTAAAGCCTCCCCGGCAGCGGCGCCAAAATTTTGATTCGCTCCGAATGGTCTATCTTTTATTACACAAGTCAACCACTTGTGAATGGTCAACCGTAATAAAAGTCAAACAGTCTGAGAACGCAATGCAATTAAGTTCAGAGGAGTTTAGTGTATCCCTGGGTCGTTAAGTCCCAACGAGGTGTGTAAACTGTAATACAACGAATCTGTGATCGGGTAAATATTGAACAGGAAAAGGTTATGATTGATTACACTAAGGAAATTAAATCTAATAAAGACTTTGAAGTCATTTTAATTCTATATTTAAAATCGATTAACGTTTAAAACCTAAAACGTACGTTTAAATAAAATTACATGAACGTACGAAATAAAACGTGAAAATAAAGAAGTAAAATACCTACGGATATGGAAAATACATTTTTACAATCCTAATGATGCAAGAAAATTATTGGAAAAATAAAATTATTTTTATGACTATTTATTTAATTATTATTAATTAAAAACTATTTTTAACTATTTAATAATACCCTAAAATATAAGAAAATATGAAATAAAGCTAGAAAAGTGAAATTATGACTTAGAAAAATCTAAAATATTATAAAACTTATTTTAAAACTGAAATTATATTTATTACACTTTTTATCTATTTATTATTAATTAATTACTATTTAATGATTATTTAAAATGCACTTAGATACAAGAAAATATAAAATTAACCTAGAAAAATGAAATTTTAACTTAAAAAAATCTAAAATATTATAAAACTAATTTTAAAAATGAAAAGATATTTTTTTATGCTTTTTATTTATTTATTATTAATTATTTAATACTTTTTAACTATTTTAAATTCTAATAAATACTAAACAAACTAAGAAAATTCTGAAATTTTTTATATAATTATCCTATGTTGACAGAAAGCTAAGAAATTATAACAACAGAAAGTGCTTAATAATAAGCTGAAAAGAAAAATTTTAAAAGCTAATTTATATTAAATAAACGCTATCACTATTTTTAAAATGATGTTTTTGTGATTTTTCTTTTACAAAACTACTGATTATAAGCAACTTTTAATAAAGACAAAAATTTTGGAACTTAAAAATGAGCAGTTTCAGAGCTAAAGAGCTTAACAGTTTATGTTTATGGCTTATTTTGATTTTTTAAGCTCAAACAAGCTTCACAGTTGGAACCAAAGTTAAAATAAGATGTAAATAAGCTAAGAGTGCTCAAATTAAGCTAAAAAGCACAAAGGACTATACTGATAAGCTTAAAATAAGCTAATAAGCAATTACTCTAATCCTATAAACCAAACAAGCCTGCAGAGTTTTTCTAGGCCAATTTAAGCTAAGGGCAAAAGCTCCAAAGTGAAAATGGACACTGGAACTAACAAGCTTGTTAGGTGAGCTTCTCAGAAAACCAAAGTATGCAAGGTGGGGCCCACTAATAAGCTTATGACAAGCTTTTGAAAAAGCTTGTACACATTGAGTGTTCAGTGTAACACAGGAAATGGGACAACTTAAAAGCTACAAGCAGCCCTACCAAATAAGCTAGAAAATGTGAAATAAACACTGGACCTATGAGATGGGTGGGTGAGCTACACAAAAAGCTAAAATACACAAGCTGGGACTCACTAATGAGCTTTTTATGAGCTTGTGAAAAAGACTCACTCAACTGTATACAGGGCACCTTTTTAGAAAAGGGCTTAAAAGAAACTAAAAAATAAGCAGTTTAACAAGCTAACTAGAAATTATAAAAAATACTATGATTAAGATGAGCAACTAAATATTATAAACCTAAAAGCTTAAGTCCTAAATCCTAACAGTGAACAACTAAGGTGAGATTAAAGAAGATCTTGACTTTTGATCAAACAAGGTCCGGTGTTTATTGTTTCTATGAGTTATTATGACCTAATGTGACATACAACAAATAAGAACAATGACTTGAACACCCTCTAACACAGTTAACAAAATAAATCCAAACAACCCTTTACTTGACTGGTTTTGTGATTTCCAAAGGGTTTCACAGATTAAGACCATGCACTTGATTCATAAAAACATTTGATGATATGAAAAGCTGATTTAATCATATAAACATCAATAGTAACAACAAAAACCTACAGATTACTATTATGCAATATTAATGTTGAAAAAGTGAAAACTAAGAAACTAAGAAAGCTGGTGAACAAGCAGTCTATTTTAAGCAATATCTTAACTTAATAACCCCAAAGAATCATAAAAGCACAGGGATAAGTAGTGTATAAGCACTTCTACAGTAAATGGCCAAATTTAAGAAATAAGCTTACAAATTGCTTCCAAGCTTATAACTGAGAACCAAGAACTGAGAACACTTCCTATAGCTTCCCAAGAAGCTTCTAAACCCAAGGAAATCCAGTATTCACCTTGCTCCAGCTGTGATCTTCATTTCCATTGATTTTTGATTTTCCAACTATTTTCTAGTATTTTTTTTTTGTATTTTTGAGTTTTACTTCTAAACTGAGTTTTATGGTTTCTAAAAGCTTAGAAAAGCTTTAATAGGAGCTTATGTGAGCTTAAGAGTCCATAAACAACATTAATTACAACATTAAGCTAACATGAGAATTTAAGCTTGAAAATTTACATAAACTGAAATTGAAACTTAACACTGAAATTGAGGTTTACAAAAGCTTTATTATACACTAAGAACTTGAAATACAAAGCTTGAAAGCTAAATTTTACACTGGAATTTAAAAATTACACTATTCGACATAAACTAATAAAAATTTACACTAGATTACTCTTCACATTGCTTCCTTTCTTCTTTATATTGATCTTTTAGGCTCTTGGTCGACCTCTGAATGTTTCCCACTTCATCTTGGCCATTGAATCCTTCAAATTCATCAAAACTGTCCATTTGGCATTTTGGCGCCAAAAGTCTTGAGCAGGTTTTTTGTAATTAAGGAATTTTGGGTGGATGTGGAGGTGTTAGGGGAGTGGTTAGATAGGTGGAAAGGTGGTGGTGAGGTGGAAAGGTGGTGAAAACCACCCTGGTTTTGGTTTGCAGGCTTTGGTGAGGGAGATGAACAGTGGAGCTGGTTTTGGCGCGTTTGACTATTTGACCGTTTTTATTAATAACGGTGGGGGTTCAAAATGGGGGTTCAAGTGGGATTTGGACTGGCTCAAGGTTCATGGGCCAAGGGTCAAGTTACTTGGGCTTGGGCTTGGGTTGCACGTTGGGCCAGCTGGGATTGGGTTTGGGTTTTGTGTTTTGGGTTAATAATTAAAAAGGGTCCGTTTGTTTTTGTAGCTTAATAACACAAGGACCAAATTTGCAATTCTCGGATTTTGAGGGACTGAAAATGTAACTTTCCCAAACTTATCAAAAGGAACGATTATGTCATATATGAATATTACAAGGTTTATTTTTGATTATTTTCACTTTTTAAATTCACCAAGGACTATATTTGACAATTTTTAAACTTTAGGGACTAAAGTTGTCATTTTGTAATTTTTGAACTTTGAAGGGTTTGTTTTGACAACTTTTGAATCCCATGGACCTTAAATGATATTTTGCTTTATTTTGATTTACCAGGGACTAGATTTGAGAACTTTTGAAACTTGGGGGACTAAAACTGCCAACTATGCAAACTTGATACGTTTTTCACCTGCTTTTGGTATTTTTGCATTTAAAACACATAAAACACTTATTTGTGATATTTTTATTATTTTTATGCATTTCTGAGTGTTTTCAGATGTTTTTGGCAGTCTAAAAGGTACAAAAATGATGAGTATTTGCATACTCATCAATTGTCTTTTGAAAACATAATATTAGCAAAGGTTTTGAGTCAACTCAACTGTGTAAAGCATAATTTCTTTTAATTTTTCAACAATAAACCTTGCTCGATTACGTGCCAATTGTTTGAAAAACAACCTTTTTAATTCGAATAAAATCATTCTCCCCCTCAATCAATGACACATGTTGTTGATTGAGATATAGAGATTTTGACAGATGAAAAGCACAAATGATTTACACGAGTAGTAGAGTACAAGGAATTTTCAAAGCAATTAAGTTTTCAAAAGATGACAAATATTTTTCAGAAGAATCATTAGACGGAAAAATATTTGAGAGGATAAGCATTTGTCTTTTAGATGACAAACCTTTGTTTTAAGAATCAGAGCATGAGATTTGAAAAATAAGATAAAGCATGGCTCTGTTCTTTACTTTTTAAAAACGGGTTACTGCCTGAAATGACAACAAACCACCATTTTTCTCCGCCTCTTTTTTCTTTTTCTTTTTTTTCTTTTTTTTCTTTTTTTTTATAAAAAACTATGTTCATTCGAAGATCATCTAAAAACCCGTGACATTCTTTGAAAGTCAACACAAAGTTCGTAGATGATATCGAATAAAGAAAAACATGACAAAATAACAATATTTTTTTTTTGGAATTTTTCAAGATTTTCTCATTTTTATGGATTTTTTGGAATTTTACATTTTTATATTTTCTTTTGTGGGTTTTTCAAATTTTGTATTTTTCTTTTTTGAATAGATATATACAAGAGATAGATGAATAAAGACCTTTACTCCTCGTCTTCCTCTTGAAGACGCTTGAGTGTTTCCGGTTGTAAACTCTTTAGTCCAAGACGTGGAAGGATAAACTCAAAACGTTCTCTAGGAAGAGCTTTGGTGAAGATGTCTGCTAATTGGTATTCAGTCCTCACAAAGTAGAGTTCCCCCACACCTTTTTCCACTTGTTCCTTGATGAAATGATGTCGAATGTCGATATGCTTAACTCTTGAGTGCTGACCGTTGTTGCATGAGAGAGCAATAGCACTTTTATTATCACAGTACAGAGGGATTTTGTTGAATTCAAAGCCATAGTCAGTTAATTGAGATCTCATCCATAGGATTTGAGCACAACAGGATGACATGGCTATGTATTCAACCTTTGTAGAGGAAATAGAAGTACTCATTTGCTTCTTTGACGACCAGCTCACAAGCTTATCACCCAAAAACTGAGCACCTCCAGACGTACTTCGACGATTATCTTGACACCCTGCATGATCTGCATCTGCATATGCTGTTAGTGACATACCAGTGTCCTTCGGGTACCAAAGTCCCATATTGATGGTTCCTTGGAGGTATCGAAAGACCCGTTTAACCGCTTCAAGGTGCTTTTTGGTAGGCTTAGCCTGGTATCTAGCACACATGCATACAGCGAATAGCATGTCAGGTCTACTGGCTGTGAGGTACATCAAGGATCCGATCATGCTACGATATTTCGTTTGGTCTACCATGATCCTTGAGTGGTCATCATCCAGTTTAATACGCTCAATCATGGGAGTGTCAACTGGGTCACTAGAATCAAATCCAAATTTCTTTAAAATCTCATTAGCATATTTAGATTGATTTATAAAAATGCCTCCAGGACTTTGTGAAATTTGTAATCCCAAGAAAAATGACATTTGTCCCATCATTGACATTTGAAATTTAGAACCCATTTCATTTGAAAAACGGTCACACTCATTGGGGTCGGTCGAGGCAAAGATGATATCATCAACATAAATTTGAACGTGAATTAAATGTTTTCCTGACTTCCTGGTGAACAATGTTGGATCAACTGCTCCTTTCCTTAAGCCGGTAGACAGAAGAAACTTTGATAGCGTATCATACCATGCCCTTGGAGCTTGCTTTAAACCGTAAAGAGCCATCTTCAAACGATAGACATGAGTAGGATGCTCTGGATTCACAAAGCCTTCAGGTTGGCTGACGTAGACGACTTCTTTAAGATCTCCATTCAGAAATGCCGTCTTAACGTCCATCTGATAGACTACCATGTTCTTACTTGCAGCATTAGCCAAGAAGATTCTGATTGCCTCGATACAAGCAACAGGAGCAAATGATTCTTCAAAGTCAATACCTTCCTCCTGACGGTATCCTTTTGCAACCAATCTAGCCTTATTCTTTAAAACATCACCATGCTCATCAAGCTTCACTTTAAAGATCCACTTTAGAGCAATGATCATAGCACAATCTGGAGCAGGTACTAATTCCCATACATCAAGTCGATCAAACTCATGAATTTCTTCTTGCATGGCATTGAACCAGCTGTCTTCATTCATGGTAGTTTTAACATCTTTTGGTTCGACCTTAGAGAGTACGGAGTTGAAGAAGCACCATAAGGCATCGGTTGCAAGTTGTTTACGTGTTATACTGGACGAGAGGGGTTTCCAATGATGTTGTCCAATGGATGATCATGAGTCCATTTCCTAAGGTGTTCATGTGGTTGTTGTTGAGGAACTGAAGTCGCTGAGTCGATTTCTCCTGATGAAGATGGTTCTGATGATGATTCAGGAGCAAATATATTTTCAACCGGAGCATCTTCAGGAGTAGCAAAGGGATTTTCTCCATCGTTGATACCAGAAACATTTCCATGATGTACACTCGATGATTGATGATTTGTTGATGAGACAGAGTGATCAGCAGCAGGCGCTTCTTGACTTAATGATATTGAGACTGAAGGATTAACTTCATTCACATGGATAGGAGCAGCCTCTGTTGATGGATTTGACATTTCATCAGCATTTGGTTCATAGTGTTCATCGAACATTGGATCAAACAATTTCCTTAAATCATCTTCTGATGGAGGTACATATGGGGCTGCTGGAGAGGGATTTGGTACAAGGGATAAACCAATTGGACTATTTTGAAATGCGGGTCCAGAACTGGATTGTCTAGGAGCCATTTGACCGGTCAGCTCATCAAACGTAACGTGAATTGTTTCCATGATATTTCGGGTTCTCTTGTTGTAGATTCGGTATCCCTTTTTTTTTGGTGCATACCCTACAAATACTCCAATGTCCGCTTTAGCTTTAAGTTTGCCTAAGTCTTGGCCCTCATTAGTTGGATAATACAATGCACCAAACACACGAAGGAATAAGAGATTAGGCTTTCTGTTGTGGACAAGTTCATATGGAGTTTTTCCATGAACAGTGTGAATCAGGGATCGATTTTGTGTGTAGCATGCAGTGACAATGGCATCAGCCCAGAGAAACATTGGAACCTTGGAGTAAATCAGCATTGTTCTTGCGGCTTCTACAAGAGTTTGATTTCGTCTTTCAACTACACCGTTCTGTTGAGGAGTTCGTGGAACACTTCTTTGATGGCTGATTCCAACACTTTCATAAAACACACTAAGTTGTTTGTTAACAAACTCAGTTCCATTGTATGTTTGGATAATTCTGACTGTTTTGTTAAGTCGAACTTGCAGCTGTTTGATGAGTTTGATGATGATATCTGGAGTTTCATCCTTTGTCCTTAAGAACTTAACCCAGGTGAATCTAGAGTAATCATCAACCACAACTAACACATATTTCTTCCCAAAGATATTCTGCACTCTCATTGGTCCACATAAATCCATGTGAATTGTATGAAGAACTTTTGTAATTGAGTTTGTAGGTTTGGTTTTATAGGCATACTTCTTGCTTTTTCATACTTCAGTCTAGGTAACCCTACAACTAAGTCCTTTCTGGAGAGATCATTGATGGTACCAAAGTTCAAGTGATTGAGACGACGATGCCATAACCATGACTTTGTTTTCGAGGCCTTTGACAACAAGCAAATTGGAGAAGACTTCATCATATCTTCGATAGAGATGGTGTATAGATTTGAACCACATGTTCCTCTTAAAAGTTCCTTACCATCAAGTTCTCTAACGAAACAAGTATGTTTTCTGAAGGCTACTTCTAGATCAGAATCACAGAATTGACCAACAGAGAACAGGTTATGACCAAGACCTTCCACATAGTATACTCTGGAGATAACACTATCACCAACAACATAATCTCCATAACCCATAATTGCACCAAAATTATCATTCCCGAATCTAACTGTCCCGATGAATTTGCTCACGAAGTTCATGAGCCGCGACCGGTCTTCAGTCATATGCTTAGAACTGCCTGAGTCCAGGTATCACAGAATGGTTTGAACGATCTGCAGTTGAACACAGACAAGAATGGATAACTGGATAATTGGGATCCCCATGAAAGAATTGGTTCCATTTGGTTAGTAACAGCGATTGGAACACCCACATCAGAAATAGAAACATTCATATCAGAAATAGAGGCAATGGAATCATTAGGAATAGATGCAATGCTGGTGTCCGTATTTGACCTATTCAAAGTATGTTCACTTCTTAAAGGAATAATTCTACCAGTAGGCATCCATTTTCTAGTGGGCATTGTCTTAGCATATTGAGGACAAGACTGATTAGCCTTTTGACCAAACGGTATCCATCGATATCCTATCTTACTAAATGTTCTTCCTGTGGGTTTCCACTGTTTTTTAACTTTCTTTCGTTTTTGCCTTTTAGCCTTCTTAGCATGTTTTTTAGCATTAACAATGTTCACAGGACAATTGACAGCATTAGACAAAACATTCACACCACATTCATGATTAGCAACAGAATTTAAGCAGACATCATTACATGGTTTGCAGATAGTATCAGAATTCGAATTAATTACAAAGACGCCTATGGCTAATACTAGAATCAACACAATTCGTTTTATTCAACACAAACTTAAAGTTCCTAGGTTGGTCTTCTGCTCTCTTCCAGTGTGCATTCTTAGCTTGCGAGGTCCTATCTTGCTTGATATTGCCTGGAGGCTTCGACCCGCTTGCTTTAATGTCACTGATTACTCCTGTAGAGGGAATTATTGGAACATTAGTTGGTTGATCTACCTTTTGCATTCCTGAACTATATGTGCAAGGATCTGAACTACTCGAAGGCACATTAGTGTTCACTTTTTTAAAACTGGGTATGGAATGGTTTGTATGCTTGGAATTAGGCATAGAACAAGGCATCACAGCTTTACCTTTTGCACCTAAAGATTTAGGACATGTTGGAATTAAGCATTCTAGCAGTTCCTGAGATCGTTTGCCTTAATGCACGCAAACCTAATTTCTCTATCAAGAGGCTTATTTAGGTAATCCTCTTCCACAATCTCACGGAGACATTCTAGACTATCCTTAAGGTGAGCACAGTAGTTATGAAACACAAGTTCATTATTCCTAAGATGAGGAGGAATGTATCTAACAGTCTCAAAATATTTGCAGTCATAGGATGACTTTGAAGCGACATTCTCATTAAACACAAGTGGCAGTTTCCATTTTTCCTGACTCCTCAGATTCTCAATTTCCTTTTGTAAAGAAGTTATTTTTTCATTGTTTTTGTCACGAGTGACTTTAATTGAATCACATAACTCTTTAAAGTGACGTTTAACCTTTTCATTTTCTGCTAGAAAACTCTCGTTTTCCTTTTGTAATGCATTTACTAAGTTTTGAAGATGAAACATTTGAGAATACTGAGAATCTAAAGGAGGAGGCATTTGGGAGCCAGTCACATTGTTCTTTTCACCCTTTAATTGAGAAATTTAGGCTTTCAACTTTCTGATCGTGCAACACTGAGCTTCAATCTGTTCGTCACGTTTATGTATCTGAAAAACTGCATCAAACTCTGGAGCATCTGAAGATGTCTTTTTATTTGAGGTTTTGACATTTTCTTTAAGATGTTGATATTTTAGTTGTAAATTAAAATGCTCAACTTCTAGTTTAGAAAAATGTTTTACCAAATTGTCGTGATCATCCAGATCGATTTTCTCATTATGTTTAGAATTAGTTTTTTCAAGCTCAATGACACGATCATGGGAGACTTTCAGAGCAACAGATAATTCATGAAATTGAGAAGCATTAATGGAACAATTTGTAGCAGTGAAAAACACATCTTGAGCAATACATTCAGAAATCAGATTCTCATTCAGTGTATGCAAATTCTTCCTCTCAATCTCATTATATTTTAATTCTCGCTCATAGTCACTAACCTCAACTATCATTGCATCAAATTCCTTTTCAACTTCTTTAATATCTGAATCCATCCCCTTTTTAAGACTCTCAAATTGATCTTTTAGTTGATTAAAAAAAAGGCATGACCTCAGTTAAATAGCATTCTTTAGTTTGCTCGAAACCCCTTTCCCCTTCAGTTATACCATTGGGTGTGATCCTTTTCTTACAAGTTTTCTCAAAATCAACAAATAATTGAAATATGACATATTGACTGATTAAGGTCTTGCTTTTAGTGGCAATAGTTCTAGGAACTAGATGCATTGGTGTATTAGGAGGGTACACAATAGCTGAAGGCATTTTCCTAAGAGGAGGGTTTGTAACAACTAGATTCTCTGCTTTTTGCTTATCTAAGTCCTTTTTCCAGAACACTTGTTCGGGCGTTAACAATGTCTGAGGCTTAAACTTGTTCAAGGAAATCCAATTCTCCTTTTTGTAATCATGGGGTTCGATAGTTATTTTCTTCTCTTTACACTTAGGATCATCTAATTTCTTGTTTGTCTTCTCCCTAGTGATTTCATCTGATTTCTTATCTTCCTCAGTGCACTCAGCGCAACTAGGTTTTTGTCTAGGCTTAAGGATTTCATTTCCATCATAAAGTACCTTATGAGCACTTCTAGCCTTTTTAATGACCTCTGGATTTGGTTCCTCTACAAGGGGAATGCTATGCTTATCGCTTAAGACTCTATGCTTAGTGATCAAGTGAGCAGTCTGAATGGTGTTCCCTTGTACGTACAACTTATTTTCAAGCTTGTTTTTCAAAGTTTTTAGATTGGAAAAGTCATTCAAAAGTTTTGATTCCTTAGCATTGAATTCTTGCTTAAGCATTTTCACATTTTCTTGAAGTTCTTGTTTTTGCTTAGCAGTTTTAGAAAGCTTTTCTTGTAAGGAGTTTAACTCTTATTTTAATACTTCTTCTCTAAAATTACTTTTTTGAATAATTGTACGCATTTGGTCATCCATTTCCTGCTCACGTGTGGTTAACTCAAACTTAGCATGTTGTTCATAGATATCAACTTGTTCTTTAGATGCATTAAGTTCAGAGATAATAGAATCATCAGGGGTACATGCAGTGTATTCATCAAAGACATAGTCATTATTGACTGCGGAAGATTCATTGCTCGATACAATCTCACTTTCACCTTGTTTCATATACTGATCATATGGGACAATATTGCTATTACCCTCATTATCAGTATCTGATTCATAAGTCTCAAGAGATTGTACTTCATTATGCATCTTCGGTCATCAACATCATCATATAGTTTTAATACCTCTGAGATGATTGATTCTTTGGATGGACCAGCTTTCTGTGATGTTGAGACCTTAGGAGAGACCATTGGAGAAATGCTAGCCATAAAAATTGTTTGTGAAGTTGGTTCATCATCGACGTCAGAGTCGTATGCATCATAGTCAGCGACTTTGGAAGGCATTCTGATGATTGTGACCTATCTCCTGAATTGGTTGCTCATCCACATCTGCATCATAGGTCTTTGCATTGCCTTCAGCAAGAAACAATAGCTCTTCTTCATCCAAAGCTGCTCCATTATCCTGAGCTTGCACGAGCAACATCTTATCCTTGAAGTACTCGGCATTCTGTGGACGTTTTGGAGATGTACAATTCCTTGCAATGTGTCCCTCACCACCGCAGTTGTAGCATTTGATAGCCTTTGTTTGTACTTGATTTCCAATCCTTCCTCGATTCTGATTTCCACCATAGCCTCCACCTACTCCACCCCTTCTCTGATCATACTGCTTTTCTTGAACTGGCTTCCCCATAACTTTCCCATCTCTGATCAAAGCATGATTGTGAAGATTGGATGCAGTTCTGATTTCATTTTTGGTGTGAAGACTATTAGTATGAGGTGAAAGGGTTAAGTTCTGTTTAACCATGAGATCCAGTTGATTGATGAAATGTTCCATGACCGCATCAGCATCTGGTTGCTTGAACCTTGGATCAGGAATGAGTTTGTGATTACCATCTCCCGTGGGAATGACTTTAGAAGCCTTGGTGGTAGTTCCTACGTTGGTGTAGAAGGCAGTTGAGTCATTAGATGAACTTATATCTCCCTGATTGGTTTTGAACTGTTCCAGAATCCTTTTTTCAAACATAGCATGCCTCTCATTCTGAAGAAGAAATGCATACAATTGCTCATAGTTTGTATTCTTCAATCCTTTAGTTAGCTTCACAGTAGTGAAAAACTTGTGCCATTCGGGATTCATGTTGTTTACAAACTTTGAGTTCAGCTGAATGTTAAGCATGGTCATTCTTATGTTCCTCATGTCATTCACAAGCTTATGGAATCTCACGTAGTACTCATAGACACTCTCATCTGGTTTCATCTTGAAATGCTCAAATTCATCATATAGTTGTGATTCTCTATCTTCAACAGTTAATTCAGAACCTGAGAGAAGCATCTTGACATTATCCCATACAGCCTTTGCTTCAGTGCTGTGATTGATGAGCTTGTAGATGTCTTTTGGAAGACCTTGAAGTATAATGTTAGAAGCCCTGATATCTGCATCAAATCTCTTTTTCTCCTTATCATTGAGCTCATCATACGTCTTTGGTCTGTCTATTCCATAGATCATTGTTCCATCTGCAGCTATATCAATTAAGTCTCTAGTAGTCTCAATCTGATAAGGTCCTTCATCGATTGACTTGAGAATGTTGACTCCGTTTTCTTTTCCTATACAGTACAATCGGATTCATTGTGCCCATGAGTCATAATAAGTTTTGTCAAGCATAGGTGGACGAGTATCTGACCCTGCTGCTTGAACGTCCTCAGCTACGGAAGAAACAATAGTAGGAACGATGTTTGCCATGATTACACGTTCTACGAGATTTAACAATTCTTTGATTAAACCGGGAAATTGATTCTTTCACGGGATTTTACTAAACCAAAAGAACAACCGTAAGAATGTATCACAAAGAAGTAACAAGTCTAAATAGACAAGTAGCTAAACACAAAACTCGCTTAATTATCAACTCGCTAAACACCCAACTCGCACAAAGGAGCAAGTCGCTTAATGAATCAACTCGCAACACAATCAACTCGCTTAGTGACACAAGTCGCTAAATTGCCAACTCGCTTTAGTATCAACACGCAACACAATCAACTCGCTTAAAGAAACAAGTCGCTTTAGGGATCAACTCGCTTAATAGCAAGTCGCAAACAGACACAACTCTCTTAACCACCAAGTCGCTTAAAAGCTTAACTCGCTAAGTAGCCAAGTCGCATATAACAACTCGCATCCAGTAACAAAGCAACTCGCTTCGAAGAAATGTGTATCCGAGACTCAACTCGCTTTGTACAAAGTTCAAAAGTAACCACTTTGTCAATAAAAAACAACCAAACCACAGTGATTTATGCCTTCCAATTCAAAACATAAACACATATGATGATCCTAAACACAAAAGTACAAGCAAAATTCAAACTTTAACACTAGAACTTGTCCAAATGAATCAAACTCTTCTAAACACTTAATACCCCAAAAACCTTATGAAATCCACCAAAACAAAGAGCATGAACACTGAGTGATCAAACCATGGCTCTTGATACCAATTGTAAGATATAGGATTTCACAAACACATTAAACCATAACCACGTGGGGCATTAACAAAGTTTAGAGAGAGAAAGGGAAGAGAGTTGGGAACTATGTGAAACAAAAAAAATGGCATTGAAGCTCCAACCCTCTACCTTGGGAGGTAGAGGGTATTTATAGTTTCTTACAAACTAACGCCACCTACGGGCTGTGGATCAGGCATACAGTGGGTAAAGACCCGTCCGTCCTCCACGGTGTTACATAACAAAGTACTTAATAATATAACTTGACTACGACTACCAGCTTTCTAATGAATACATATACTTGAGGTGACCGACTCTTTAATGACTGAATTTTCTAATTCCTAACATTTAATGTATCTAGAAAATAATATTCAATCATAATTAATTGCTTAAATATGATTAATATTATTATCACTAGACATGCATTAAATATGTGTACAATATTGTCCATATGATTTCTACATAAAGATTTAAACCACTAGGGTTTCCATCCTTTGAAGAAACTCATATTCATTATTAAGATAAACCAAGTATCTAAAGTTGATTATCTTTATGGACAACATCTCAACATTCATAGTATGATTGATTTACCACAATTCAACATTTGGTAAATTTATCATTATGATTAACAGGCTTACCGTGATCCTGTAACTCATATTCCTCAGCATATTAAATATCTGAGATATCCTTACGGATCTATGAATGACAATTCCATCATATTGAGGTCTATCATTTACATGTTTAGCCTCATCATGATATTTGCTAGTGTATTTTAGAAGATTATATATTTTGTAATTTAATCTTTCAAGATCTAAACAAAACTCCCACTTTTCTTTAACAATTTAAAGATTATCTTTAAATAGTTTAGCAAGTAGAGAAATAATACATTGTTCTCTTTTGGGATATTACAAAAAACATTGACAGTTCCTGACATTAGTTTGTTACAACCCACTTTACAAGTAGTTTAACAAATTCAGAACTTCATTATTAAGACTTAATGTGATTGATCACATTCCATAAACAAATGGTGTCTTATTAATCTTCTAGGTTGGAGTCTTATTGAGTATACTCAATCTACTAACCTTGATAACTTTTGAAAGAAACTATAGTTATCTTGAATCAAACAATGCCAATAGATTTTGATTCTTCTAACTGAACATACCATAAAAGTATGGTATTCCATTAGAATTAATATTGTAAGATAATCTAACAATATTTAAGATAACCATCTATTCTTTGGCTTACCTATTTACCAACAGAGTAAAACTTAATGGTACAATAGAATTACCAAATCAACTGCATGTATTATAACACAAGTATTCTTGACCAAGTCAAAAGACATATCAGTTATAATCCCACTATACGTTATAAGTCATTGATCAACTCATTGACTTCATGCATATGTCTTAAAACACAGCAAGTTAACGTCTTACTTTATATTGTAAGTCTTGTATTAAAAGACTTCATGTTTGTGACTTTACAAAATCATAAACATTTATAATTAAAGTAATTATGAACACCACCTCGGGTTTCAATTTAATATTTCAAGTTAATATTTACTACATATATTTAAGTCATTCAATGAATACTTAAAATCAAAGTAGTATTAGTTTACTTAATTTAATTATGTCATTCCATGAAATGTTCAATGTAAGAAACTGCAAAATCATCCATGCTCGTTCTCACGACACGTGGATATTTTATCTTGGTCTATAATCTAGTTCACGTTCTCACGTAACATAAATTGCAACAACATGTGTTTCTTAAATATTGAATGACATAAATATTTAAAATAAAGTAGTCTTTGTTATAATCTTGACACATGTTCTTAATAGGGCAATCATACACATTTAAATGTATAATTCCTATTAGAACGTTACTCTCTTACCTTGCGGTCAAGAGAATCCATTTAAATCATATTTATATGTGTTGTACCTTGCACAAAATAAAGATTTCTCCCACTTGTGCATGTAACAACATCATGTAGCAGATAAACAACACGATACACGTTCGTTTATTTGATTAATATGATTTGTGTCATAGATATAACAAGTAGATGTAGGACTATATTGATTAGTAAGGAAACGCACATGACTCTCCTTAAAAACATAAGTGCCTACAATTGGAAAGTAATTATCTTTGAAGATAATCTAGGTTACTACACAGGAAATAAGGCTTGTAGCTCCCACTGAATTAGAAATCAATAAAACAACTTCTTATTCAGTAATGCAACACAAATGCTCCCACTGAATCTGACAACATTGTAAGTGTTGCATAACCAGTGAAAACAACTTGCTTGCTTTTAACTTTCCTACACCTTTAAGGAACCATACGTAATCATTACTAAGGTACTAAAAGGTGTATTCTACTCTGTGAATGATGGGTTATCCATCAATGTTATTAACTTGAAAAATTGGGTATGCAATTTCTTCCTTAACAGGCCTACCATGCCCATACTGGTATGTAGCACATTTAAAGGCTAAAGCAAAACAACTAGATAAAATATGCTAGTTTGCCTTTTATCAATTTTCGCGGTAATTTGTCTAGCTTCTAATTTTGTAACTCATATACATGTTTTCCAGTTAACCAACATTCATGTTTGTTACAAAAGGATTCATTCACCAAATGAGGGTAATGAAATCTTTATGGAAAATATGATGTGCAATTCATTGCTATGAGTTACATTAAAATTTAGACAATTTAAACGTTCCTATTATACCTTTCTCATTCATGAAAAGGAATAGGATTGAGTCTCATGCTTCTCCAATGGAAAAGAGACTTTGTTTGTCTTTTCGGTAAATTATTCTCGATCAAACATTTGTTTGAAAGCAGAATGGATCAATTTACTGATCAAAGACTAAACCTCATTTACGGTTAAATATTGCATTTATACATTCAAAAGAATTACAAAATTCAATTTTAGTATTTTCGATAATTAACCTTTTCAAGAAAATTAATTACCCATGGTTCATAATCATACAACCATTTAATTTTCACTCAAAAACTAGGATCCAAATTGACATAGTTTCATCACATCAGTTGATCTGCTAGTAATGAAATTATTCAAGATGGTACGAGTCGAACCTCAATTGCCAATTTTCAAATTGCAATTCCTAGATTTATGGGATTTACATTTAGCCAATTTCAATTGCCATGTAAACATGTTTTATCCCCATCTTATGCCTTGAGTTGCGAGTTCTCTCTACAAAACTCAATTAAGTTGTCCAACTTAAGAAACTGCAAAATCATCCATGCCCGTTCTCACGTCACGTGGATATTTTACCCTTTAATTACGATCTAAATCACGTTCTCACGCAAATAAAAGGTAATCTCGGGTGTTTTCGTTTCGTTGGATGGCATACAACTTAAATTAAAGGTCATAATTTTGATGTCAAATCAAATATGAACAAAGATGTCATGCATTCATCTTCTTAGCATAGGTTTAATTAAAAAATTTATATCCTTGTTTTAATGTTTAAGCTTTTCATCATCAAACTTTAATCAAGGTATTGGATAACCAATTAAAGAATTACCTTTAATTACCACTATATCCTACTGCTGCATGAGTCATAAGACCCAAGTTATTCGGATAATTACCACAAAAGTGGCACGTAGAATTTAGGTAAATTCACCCTTAAGATTTTATGCACACATATAGGAATACTTGGTAACTCCATTAAGACGCACAAACGAGCGGAGAATCAGGTCAGCGCGAAGCATATTAAAAACCTTCATCTTTAGGGCATCACAATTTAATGCGTTCCCTCTTTGTACCCATCACACAGTTTGTCATTAATGGGTGAGCCGTTCTAACTATTTTGTGCAAAAAATAAATCAATTAAACAATTATGATTACTATGCTTAAAAATACATGTTTCACCATTGTTTAGTTCAGTTTATTTTTCTTGTAAAAATACCCTTGTTACACATAACAAACAAGCAAGTATTTAAAAAAAATAAACAAATAAACAATGAATGCATAACAAAAAATAAGTCATGCATATCAAATAGCCACATGCAAACCTTTTTGATAAATCCTATTAATAACCAATTCTAGATCTGTCAATATGCATATGTTTAATTAAGACTTTCACCCGTTTGACATAATGTACAAGGTGAGCCACATGCATCGATTCATCGATTGCGTAAGTCAAAATTAAACACATACCACATAGCACATAATTGATTAATTAATAATTATTGAGGTCTTCCCCAATTTAAGATCTATCAAAATATTTATTGTATATCACTCAATCAAGTAAAACATACAATAAAAGCAGATCAATGATAAAACATGCATGTAATTATCATGGACATAAATCCCACTTAACAATTAATGCAATTAAACAGAGTTACGCAATACACATAAAATTGCATGCATCCTAGGGTTTCTAATCCAATTAAAACTTAAGTTTACAAATTCCTAATTCAGGTACCAAAAAAACGCCCCCCCTAAAAAATTAGGGTTTAGGTTTTGCAAACCCTAGATCTACGCATACAAATAATAACACAATCATGTTTATTTTAATTTATGTGTTTCAGTAATTAATTACTTGTTATACAAGGCTCTGATACCACTGTTGAGTTTATAATACATGACATACAATAAAACATGTAGACATCAAGAGTACACAGCAGAAGACTTAAGATCATAACAAATAAATAATTAACTAAAAGTATGCGTAACGTACCTCTTGCGAATGTCAGATCTCTTGAACAAAACAAAAGAAGTGGTTTAAAGAGACGTCCCTTACCGTTTTACAACTCAAACCAATTAGGTGTGAGAATAGTGTCTTACTACCACGTTCTTGTACACACGAATTAACCAACGAATCAAGCGATTGCTAGATCTAACACAAGTCCTTGTTTTATGAAAAAACAAGACCAAACTCCCTAACTTGGGGTGTTCGGCCGAGAATTGCAAGAGAGAGGAGAGGAAAGATCTAGGGTTAATTCAATGCACAAAGTTATGAAAAACCCTAGAACCTAGCCTGGTTTATATAGTGTATGGAAACCTTTGGGAACAAGTTAGGGCTTGGGTTGAGAACCCTCCCCTTGGCCGGCCATGATACAAGCCCAAGAGAAACCCAAAATTTTTCCATTTCAAGATTTTCCATTACTAGTCCTTTCTCTTTTCATTTAACGGTCGTTAGTCATTTTCCCGTTAAATACTTAACGATCGTTAAATAGACTTTATGTGCAATAATTAATCGTAAAAATTAACATTAATTATTTAACTTTAATTCTCATTCGCTAATGTGTGCAATCCCGTGGTCACGAGTTCAAATCCGGACATTCACGTTTTATAAATATATTCATATTCCAACAGTTCTAACTTCTAATAGTCACTAAAAAGGTAAAAAGTAAGTCATACGGTATTTACCTTGAGACGTGCGATAGGAAAATGTAAATAGTCATCTCATGAAATTGATTTTATTTAGAACCATTGTCCTAGACATGATTTACCAATGTTACTAGGACATTATCCTATCAATCAATAGAGAAAATTAAAGAAATATCAAATTCTCACAAATTGACAAACAAATCGTATAGGCAGTAAGGTAGACTGTCATTACTTAGTTTTGGGCATTTTGAGTTAAAAAATAAGGAATTCTTAGGTAAACAACCTACTTGAACCCAATGTTACTAATGATTCCGGCCTGGATTTGGGCGAGGGCAGGCTGAACCGACCCATGGGGTTTCCAAACCCAACCAATGCTTAACTTGGTAACCAATTTATCTTGTGTATAAATAAAAGGCCTAGGGTCATTGTATTTTATCTCTTGTACTCATAATCTAAAACCAAAAGGTGTTTCTGTGCTTTTTTGTGTCCAACCGATCGTACACCTCTCTTGGTGGTCGATCCATATTGTTTTTCCAAGACACAATATTTTGTGCTTTTAAAACTAGCATTACTTTAATTTGTTAGAGTACGTGTGTACAAGAACGTGGTACTAAGTGTTAGTATCTTGGATTGAATTACAAAATCGGTAAGGGGTAATTCACATAATCCTATAAACCCTAATTAGGTTTCATCACTTGCTAGTTTAAAGGAATTGATTCTTGTTGGGCTAGTTACAAAAAGGTACGCATACATTTATGTTTATGTTAATTAGTTATTCATTAATTCGTTCCTATACGCTGTGGAAAACGGTGTACACTTTTTTTATAAAATTAGATTAAAAATAATAAATAACATAAACTAAATAATAACAGAAAATTAAATAACATACAAAACGGGGTAGAAGCAGAAGACAGACACTATTCAACGATAATTAAGTAAAGCAGTAAAGGTCGTGGCACGAGGCTCGTGTTTAACACGATTCCCTTAAAACAGATTCGCCGTCTGTTTCCCAGGGTACAACTGCCAAAGCTGATGTACAGCCGGACGTGACAAACTTGCCTGAAAGATCACGAAAGCAACTTGCGTTTCTGATCGAACGAATTGCTAGAAATCGGTTACAGTGGAGCTACGTTTTTCTATGTATAAAACCGAATGAGACTAGGTTATATTTATAGTGAAAACCTATTTTGTTCACCAAGATTGAATCACTGTTAAATATACATAATATATGCAGATCAGTTTCATTCTAAAACAGATTTAAATATCTTCCATTTATTTAAAACAGATTCTTTATAACTTGTTGACAAAGTTAAAATCAGTTCTAAAAATAAATGGACACAAAATCTGGAAAACGAATTCTGCAGCAAAAAGTTACCCACGTAGGCGAAGTTTCAGAGATGCATTAGTGTCCGCAGGCTCGCATGAGTTCAGACCCCCTGCGCGCGCGCACTTACAGGCGGGAGCATAACCAACCTTAAAGAATTTGACAGCCAATACCAAGATTTCCTTATAAACATGCTTTCATTTTCTTCTTTGGGCGATGTGGGATACTCTCCCAAAACCCAATTTTTGTGTTTCAAGTGCCTCACTTTGAGACACGATATCTCATTCATTTCAACTCCATTTTGGACACGCTTTAGCTCGTTGCAAAGCTCTCGTCAAGGAGAACGCAAAGCTACTAAGAAATATAAATATATATAACATATACATATATTAAATAGTGTCCAAAAATTTACAAAATTCACTTTGCAAAACTCTTTTTCCAACATACGCTTCCGCATGTTTCTTTGATGTTTTATGTGTTTTATATATGATTGTCATGTTATATAATTCCAACATAACCAACTTTGTAGACAAAAGGAAGCTATGGTCAAATTTTTGGTCTTATCTTGTAACCTATAGGGACATCAAATTATGTATTGTCAAGACTAGACATTCTCCATGGTGTTGCTCACTTTTCTAGCAGGCCCTGCCAACAAGGATTCTGTGGATATACTTCATATTATTATCTAAGAAGGTATTGGATACTTAACTTTATGAAATTCATTCGTCAATCTCTTTTAAGTAGTGATTAAACAATCTCAGAGTTTTAATGGTCACGTTAACGTTACGTGGATCATTTACAAAGATGAAATGTATTCAAGGACGGATCACGAATATGTGCTAAAATATATTACCCATCTCTTAACAAATAATTATAAACCTTTCCAAGTTTCAGCCAACCTCCATCGAGGACGAGGGAGAGTCATACCCTTTTTCTTTGCCGTCTCAAGAAAATCAACACCCTTTCCATCATAAACTTCACCACGACCCTTTCCTTTTCCCTCCGCAACCAACATCTTGAATACGCGATTAATAGTGTCTTTAAACACATCATGTTTAGAACACTCACCTCCCCTGCTATTCTCCGTCAATTTCTTATCCAACGAAACTGGCAACTTACGCTTCCCTCTTCTTGTTCTCTCTCAGGCATTTCAATCAACTCCGTATAAAAATCTTATACATTAACTATCTTTTCACCATAAATTTAAGCAATTTCTGGGTGATTGAGGTTCTATACGAGTTTGGTATCAATTTTCTGAAATTTGACAAGAGAAGAAACATATAATGTGTAAAAGGAACATATTTAATCTTTGATTATAGAAAAAAAAGTGTTATGTCTCTAGAGCAACTTTTAGTGGGGCTGGTTGTATGAGACTTCTTTTATGTTTTTAATCCCACATTGGTTGGAGGAATGAAATTCTGCTTCCTTATATACTTCGGGTGTTTAGAAATGTGATAAGGTGAAATAAATGTAATGTTGTTGACTTTGTGTTTCACATATCGTAATAAACTGGATGGCATTCACATGGGACAACAACTAATGTAAATTATTAACTTTTTTCATTTTAAGTAGCCTATCTTTTTATATATACGATGTAATTAGCTTATGACAAACCCATCTTTTTCTGTAAATGGCATTAGCTCATGATAAATCTGATATTGCTTATATTGACTTAATTATACATATATATAAACGAACTAACACTCATCAAAGCTGTACAATTCGGAATAAATTGTGTTGCTGGTGATATCCAACTCCAATCATTGACACTAAACACATGTGTTTAAGTATCTTTCCAATAGCTTAAAAAGAGAAAAAAAGTTATTACAAATTTTGACGTTGTTCCCTTTTTTATAAAGAAATAAAATAAAAAACCTTTTAGTTCCACATGAATCAAAGAAACGGAATTTTACTAGCTAACATAGGTGTATATGGTTCGAGTTTTGTGATATTGGATTATTAAAGTTTAGGTGCTCTATTATACTAAATTTGTTGGGTTTTAGGTTCCTTGAATCATGAATTATTCTAACTACTGGAACCACGGACAGGCTTGGTATAACTGCTGATAGAAGAATGTAACCACGGATGAAGACAACCGCGGCTAGTAGTATTGTGTAACCACGGATAGTATATTGTAACCACTGCTAGTCTTGTATAGTCGGTTAAGTTTATTGTATTAGATAAATATGGAAAAGATATATATCTTGTAGTGTTGGATCAATGTACTCTAACCAAACTAACTTAACTAGCTTGTTTAAGATTTAATAACCTCGGATAAATCCTAAGTTATTAACAATGAAACACTGAGTAATCTTTATTAAGTACGCGGAATTTACTCAATAAATCTAAGAAGAATAACTTTATTAATCTCTAAATCTGCTTCTTATGCAGATACTTCAACAACACTAATAATATCGAACTCTCTAAACTCTAAACAACTTTGTAATCGTAAATTCTAAATTTGTGAACTCGTACCTCTAATGCCAATCTAGGGGTCCTTTTATAGGCTCAAGGATAACCCTAGTCGGTTTACAATTGTATCCTTGTACGACAAGTAATATATTCTAGAATTACAATACTTTCCATAAACTAATAAACAGTTCTTTAACTCTTGCAGTACTTTGACCTTCAAGTGCAGTACTTTGACTTTATCTTTAGCAGTACTTTGACTCTTTGACTTTCTCCAGTTCTTTGCCATTCTGCAGTACTTTGTAAATCTTCAGTACTTTAACTGTTCAGCACTTTCATATCCCGACAATCCTCCCCTAACTTGAATTCTACTTGATTGACTTCAAGTTCCTTTGTAACTTTCTTTGTATATTAATCTTTACTCTTTCATCTTCAAGGAATGACTATCTTTGTCTTTGAATTGTAGTTTCTGCACTTTAGCAAAGTATCTTTAGTCTTTTTATAGCATTATCCAGCAAGCTCCATCTTTACAGCAACATATGACAATTTGTACATTAATTCAGTTTAAGTTGCATACTATTCTCATCACTTCTGTGAGAGGTGAATCATTGAAAATTAATGGATTTTAATCTCTTTACCAAAGCCATTAACTCTGGAGTAGCCAAATGTTTTGGTGTGTAAGACCATGGTACATTGATAACCATATGATTTTTAGCAAATCACCAGCTATCAACAGATTTGATTAGTCTTTACCAAAAGTTGTACCCTTTTGGACTAGTTAGTTCTTTTATCTAAAGGTGAACTAATTACCAATAATGGTTTTTCCACAGCCTTTACCACAAGCCATTTTCTTGTGGGCTAGCCAACTCTTCACTTAAACAGATATGGTGAGTTGATTACCATACAACTTATTAGCAAGTTGTTAACTAAAAACAGATTTGAGATATCTTTACCAGAGCCGTTTGCTCATGGATTAGCCAATCCTTTTGTAACCACGGTGGATTGATAACCTATTGATGTTACCATCTCAAAAACCATTTATTAAACCTTTGTTTCAAAATATTTATTACTTTAGCAAAAGGTTTATTCTAAAAATTATTTAACTGGATTTATGTCTGCAAACAGTACTTTGATGAAAGTACTGTTTGATCAGCAGTACTTTGAATAAAAGTACTGATATATCAAAAAGTATTTATTCAAACAAAATTCATACCAGTTATTTATCATCCTCAGCAATAGTAGTCCAGTTAATAAACAAATTGATGACCATGAGAGCAGTTTCATTCTCTTCCTATACTTCCATTCCATGCTCCAACATCCTTCTCATAAGTTCAATAGTGAGAGGATACCTTCTGTCTGCAAACATATGGATCATAGTCCCATTTTCCAGCTCTAGAACATGAACTCCAGATTCTTCAAAAAATCTCCTGCAAACAATTTCCCAGCTCTCTTGATCTTTCCAAATATCATCATTACTCTGTTCTTCAGTTTCCCATGCAGTAGTAAGATCTCCAAGTAATACTAATCCAATTCCCTCTAAAGGGTGATGTTCAAAGTAGTTTTGTACCACATGATATAAATGGAATAAATCCACTCTGTCAATTGCATGTAGAACATCCCACAACCTATTAAACACCTTGAAGCTTTCATCATCTCTGTGAAACATCATATAGCTTCCATTTTTGGATTCCACAACTTCAAACTTAGTAATCTGAGATCTGTTCATCTTCATATCAGCATCTTCTTTTGAATAATCAAAATCTACTACTCTGAGATAATTTCTTAGTGCATCCTTAGTCTCAGTTCTTAATTCAACTTTCTCTTTCTTTGAAAACTGCACATCTTCAACATCAGTTTTCCTTTTTCTTTTTAAACTCTTCTTTCTTTCAGCTTCAGTCCAAGCAGCTTCATCTTTATAATCTCTGATACTTGCAACATCCTTTTTGTATGCTTCTGTCTCAGCATCATATAATCTCTTCATGTTAACATAGTTCAGCTTTTGTAACCCTTTATACCCTCGACCTTTCAGATAAGCCATCATAGTGTTCCTTTCTTTTGCAATATTAGATCTTCTAGTCATATAAGCAACAGGGGTTGGTGACTGTAGAGGTTCAGCATCTGGTTCAGCATTCAGTTCTTCATGTAACTTCCTAGCTACTTCTTCATCCAGTGCCTCTTCATGAGTAACTTCAGCCTCTACTTCAGCATTAAGCTCTTCTTGGACTTTCCTAGCAGCTTCCTCATTCCTAGCAATTTCAATTGCTCTAATCTCTGCTAAGGTTAGCTTCTTCTTTTTAACTTCTACTAAAATACCCTTTCCTTTATCTTTAGGATCTATAGCAGGTTGAGATATTCTTGTTTGTTTCTCTGCAGCTTCAGAAATAATAACAGCCTTCGGCCTTGATAGATCATGTAGAATAGTTGCAATAAGTTCATCATCACTTGCAGTCCTTTCAGGTACTTCTGGTATAGCTGTTGTTGAAGGACCTGCTTCTTCTTCAAAATCTAATCTTCTTGGAAAAATTGCTTCTTGTCTAAAGCTTCCATGAAAAGCAGTACTTTGATGTTCAGAACCTTGATCTTCAATAATCAGTTCTTCAGTACTTTGAGGTTCAGTCCTTTCTTCAGTACTTTCAATATTAACCAGTTTTTCAGTACTTTGAGATCCATTCTCCTTGTCATCTGATTTCTCCTTATCATCTTCTTTCAATTTCTGTTCTTTGAATTTCCTCCCCAAATGGACAGAAGATGTTTTATGAACCTTCTTACGTTTTAATTCCTTTCGAAGTTGCTTACGGCGTTTTTTTTCCTCTTTAACCCATAAGTTGTAACCTTGAATATATGGTTTAATAAAATTTCTTAACCACATATACTTACGCTTCAACTTCCTAAGCGCTTTAGCTTGCTCTCCAAAAGATTTCTTCAATCTTGTCAATTCTCTAGTTAAAGCATAATTGTTGAGAGCTTCATCTCCTTCAGATTGTGAGTGAACTTCTTGTTGAGATTCGTGTAGAGATGGTGGAGGTGTAACAGCTACTTGTTCTTGAGCATCAGTACTTTGCTGAGAAGCAGTACCTTGTGATGCAGTACCTTGTGTGGCAGCACTTTGTGATGCAGATCTTTGAGAAGCAGCACTCTGAGATGCAGTGCTTTGTGAAGCAGTACCGTGTACAGAATCAGTACCTTCACTTTCCTCATCCTCTCCAGCTTCATCACGTACAGCTTGAACAACTTCCATCATTGTTGCAGTCAATGGAGTATCTCCACCATGAAATAGATCACTCCGTCTTGCCATAAAGGTAAATATTTTGGCTTGTTGTACAATAACAGGTAACAAATCAGCAGGTTTAGGAACATCAGCCAATTGCTTGTTTAAGAAAACCTGTACAAACCTTGGGTACATCAACCATTTCGACCCAGATGATATATGTGAAAGCATCCCATCCAAAATAAGCCTTGAAAAATTAAAAACTCTGTTTGTAGCTAATCCAACCACTGCAGACGCAATATTGGATCCAAATTGCTCCCAAGAAGTACTTTTAGCACTTATGCAATGGAGCAGAACATGAATCAAGAACTTCCATTGAGGACAGAATAATGCTTTCTTGAATGTTTGTTCTGTCAAAGACCCTTCATAACCAAGATCCCTAAAAGTATCCCAAATCAGTTGCTTGTCAAATTGAATAGCCCCTTCTTCATCACCAAATAATAAATCGTCTCGAATAGAAGCCTCTGTAATCTTGATAGTCCGTCCAGCAACTATTGATCTAATATAATATTCATCATCCTCCATATTATCTCTAGCATTAGCCCAAAATTCTTGAATCCAAGGTTCAATAATATCCGGCTCAACCAAAAGAGCATAACTAATGGGCGATCCAGTAAGATAATCAATGATATCATAAAAAGCCACATTCGCCTCAGTCTTTTCCAAATTAGCCACCATATTGTGCTTTGAAACAGTTAATCGATTCGCCATGGATGAATAAGTGAGCACAATGAAAAGATATTATCGAATAATAAAGAGATGGTGATTGTGAGATAAGTATGGAAAAGATGCTAAGTAATAATATGAGAGGGAAATTCGGGAAGTAGTTATTTATAGGTGGGATTTGAAAAATCACAGCCCATAATAACAAAGTTACCGTTACAATCAATTACCCATCAATATTACCGTTGGAACAGTACTTTAATACGAAAAACAGTACTTTCCACATAAGCAGTACTTTCCCAAGCAGTACTTTCCAAGCAGTACTTTCATGAAACTTAAAAGCAGTACTTTCCGAAATTCCTCTGTAACAACTAAGTATATAATAGCCTCCCCTCAAACAAAGCACAGGACTACACTAACACCTTATAGTCCTCCCCTCAAATGTAGCTCAGTAGTTAATCATTCCAATGCTCACGACCAAGTGATAGAATCGTGACACATCAAAACCTTTTGTGAGTAAATCAGCTACATTGTCATCCGTGTGAACCTTAACCACATTAATAAGTCTATGCTCATAGCAATCTCTGATAAAGTGATGCCTAATTTGAATGTGCTTGGTCTTGGAATGGTAAACTGGATTCTTCACAATACAAATAGTACTTTCATTATCAATATTGATAGGAGTATTGATTCGTGCTAAACCGTCAAGTTTTCTCACACAAGCTGGCCACTTGTGAATGGCCAACCGTAAGAAACTTAAAACAGCTCAGACACGAATGCAATGAAGATCTGGAGAGTATAGTGTTTCCCCGGGTCGTTATGTCCCAGCGAGCTATGCGAAGAATCACCAAACGTATAGTGATCGAGAGATTTGAGCGGAAAAGAGTTTTTGAATTATTATAACTACAGAAATAGCCTATAATTACAAATGCTTAAATGCAAATTAAAGAGAATTAAAAAGATAAAAAAATTAAATAAACGCTATCACTATTTGCAAAATGATGTTTTTGATTTTATGTTTTTAAAACTTGAATTAAAAACTACGCGACGTACAAATGAAAATATGAAACTTACACAATACTAATCCTAAAAATATGAAAATGACATTTTTACAAACCTAATGATAAAAGAAAATATTTAGAAAAAGAAAATTATTTTTAAAACTATTTATCTAATTATTATTAATTAAAAAACTATTTTTAACTATTTAATAATAGCCTAAAATACAAGAAAATAGGAAATAAAGCTAGAAAAATAAAATTTTGACTTGGAAAAATCTAAAATATCAAAAGAGAATTTTCAAAACTATTTTTGTATTTTTTTTGATTATTTTTCTATTTTCTATGAATTAAAAACTATTTAAAACTACTTAAATAGTTTAAAAATACAAATTTAACTAAGAAAAATCTGGAAAAATACTTTTTTGACTTTTTATATTTATCTTAACCTAAGAAAAATGAAAAATTATTTTTTTGAAACTTTTCTTAATTAATTGTATTAAATGCTAATTAAAATGACTTAAAAACTAATTAAAATGAAGAAAAATACCAAAATGACCTAGAAAAATCTGAAAAATTCAAGATAAGTCTAAAATAATGTTTAGCATCTAGGAAAAATATAAAAACAGGTGGTTGTGTGCAAGAATATGGAACTGCTATGACAAGTGCTTATAAATAAGCACTTATTTTAAGCAAATGGACACACTAAGCTACCAAACTGATACAGAAGCTATAAACTGCTAAAAGTACCAAAATGCAACAAGTTTCAACTAGCATAGACCTCTGAATTACACACTGCTATGATCTTGATGATTTGACTAATGTGCTTAAAATCAGTTTTAGGTGGGCTACTTTAAGCTTAAGTAAAAGCTACAAAATAAGCTGAAAATGAAAACCAGCAATTGGAACTTAAACTAGACCTGGCTGAGACCTTGTAAACCAAAATTCAGACCTAGACAAGCTCTTGAGAGCTTTGTGCAAGGACTGCAAGAAGTGCACAACACCTGTGCAGTTGAGTGCCCTGTGCACAGGGCATATAAGCCCATTTTGATAAGCAGTTTTGGACCTTATAAAAATTTCATAAAAATATACAAAAATGCTAATAAGAAATTAGACCAGTTGGAGATTTAAAACCTACAATTTCACTAAGTTTGACCCAGAAATGAAGCTATTAAAAATCAACTCAGTTGGGCATAAACTGACTTTTTTCACTATTTTGACTTTTAACAGTTATGAGAGTTTTGACTTTTGTGAGATTTGAATCCAATTTGAGGACTGATATTGATGTTTATTGATGAAATGAAGCTAATACAAGCTCTGTCTATAATATCTAAGCACAAAACAAGTGTTTGATCTTCAAAAACTTCACAAATTAGCTAATTAGGACAGATTAATGGTGAAATTGACTTTGGTGGGTTGCAGATGCAAAATAAAGACAGATATGAGTACAATAAAGCTTAATAAGGATAGAACAACAAACCCTAACTACTGAATAACCCTCCAATACAGTTAAAGTAGCAAATCCAAACACCCTTTAAATCACTGAATTGTAAGTAAAACAAAGCCAACTGCTAAACTAGCCTATGCAGACAATCAAACTGAATTAAATTACTCTAATTACCACTTAATTAACAGATTAAAACCAACCTAAACCACAAATACAGATTATGCACTAATACTTGAAAATAACTCACAAATGGTCCTTAGCCACAATGGCTTGAAATCAGCAACCAATGAACCACTAGCCTATTTCTATCAACCCAATTGACCTAAATCAACCCAAATCCAGCTCTGCTTCAACCAATTCCATTTCCATTTCAGTTTTGGCCCAGTTTAACTTTCTTTGACCAAAACCCAATTTTGCTTTAAACTAAAATGTGAGCTTATAAAAAGCTCTAAGTAGATTATAAAAGCTTATTAGAACTTAGACTGAGCTATTTGCAGCTTGAAGGTAGGAGATTGAGACTGAAATTTTCAACAGTGGCATAAAAACATGAAACTTAAGTAAACCTTGGAATTGATTCTTAAAATTAGATTAAACTGAGAATATTACTTGAGTTTGATACAAGAAAACAAAATATTAAACCTTTTACACTTAACTAAAACTTTTAAGTAAAAAACGACATTGATGGAAATTAAAAACTACAAGACTACTCTTCTTCTCTTCCTCTTGCTTTCTTTTATACTCCAAACTTCTTCTCTCCTCTCTCTGATTGTTTCCCACTTTTTTCCCTGGCCATTGGATGTCTTGAAGCTATCTTGGCCGTTTGATCAAGTTTTGGCGCCAAAACTTATATTAGCCAGTTGTAGGTTGAGTGAGGGGTAGGAGATGCATTAAATGCAATTTGGAAGGTAGTTGAAGGTGGGGGGACATGGAAGAGTGAAGGTGAGGAGGGGGGATGGGAGGTTTGGGTGTTGCAGGCATTTGGTGGGAAGAAGAAGACTTTGGGCGCGAGTTGGTTTTATTTGACCAGAGGGTTGACTGGCTAAATATTAAAAGGGAGGTCCAAATTGTAATTGACAGGGGGGTCACAAGGTAAAAGGCAGGGTCCAAAGGTTTATGACAAGGTCCAAAATGGTTTAAAGGGTTTTAATAAACAAGGACTATTTGTGCAATTTCTGAAAATCAAGGGACCAAGGCAGCCGTCTTTGCAAAGTTGCTCCAAGGGACTAAAAGTGACAAGCTCCAATAGTACAAGGACCAAACTTGATATATTCAAATTTCCAAGGACCATTTTTGCCAATTTTTAAACTTGAAGGACCAAACTTGTAATTTCTCAAAACTTTTGACATTTTTCACCAAAGGACTAATTTTGACAACTTATGATTTTAAAAGGACCTTTGGTGATTTTTTCTTTTGAAATTAAGTGCTCAGGGACTATTTCTGACAATTTTTGAAACTTGGGGGACTGAAACTGCCAATTATGCAAACTTAGCTCATTTTTCATCTGATTTTGAACATTTTGCATCTGAAACATATAAAATGCAATTTTTGAATATTTTCAGTATTTTGATGCATTTTTGAGCATTTTTAAACGTTTTGCAGTTCAGATTTAACCAAAAATGATGAGTATTTACACACTCATCAAGTATTCTTAAAATTGAACCCATAGTCCAAGAGCTGATTTTGCATCCACAATACTTGTCCACAACAACTTGCAGCAACCACATATTCAGCTTCAGTAGAGGATGTTGCTGCAATTGTCTGTTTCTTGCATTGCCAGGAGACTAATCTTCTTCCAAGATATTGGCATCCACCAGTTGTTGATCTTCTATCATAGTTATCACCTGCATAGTCACTATCTGAAAAAGCTTCCAAGTGAAAAGGTGACTCCTTAGGATACCACAACCCCAACTTGGGTTGTTGTTTCAGATAACTAAAAATCCTTTTTACTGCATTCATATGAGAGACCTTTGGTGAGACTTGATATCTGGCACATAAACATACTGCAAACATGATATCAGGCCTTGATGCAGTGAGATACATGAGACAGCCAATCATAGATCTGTATAACTTGACTTCAACAGGTTGTCCATCTTCATCTTTGCCCAATGAGTTAATTGATTTAATAGGTGTAGTTACTGGCTTCATAGCATCAAAACTGAACTTCTGGAGTATGTCAGAGACATACTTGTCTTGACTTATAAAAATACCTTCCTTTGACTGCTTAACTTGAAGTCCCAAAAAGAAAGTTAACTCACCCATGGAACTCATCTGAAATTCCCTCTGCATCAGCTGCTTAAACTCCTTAACCATGGACTGTTTGGTAGCCCCAAAGATGATATCATCAACATACACCTGAACTAACATGATATCCTTCTTGTCTCTCTTGATAAACAAAGTCTTATCTATAGCCCTCCTTCTGTAACCATGTGTTAATAAGAATGTGGAGAGCCTCTCATACCAAGCTCTAGGTGCCTGATGAAGGCCATAAAGAGCCTTAACCACCTTGTAGACTTTGTTAGGGTGTTTAGGATCTTCAAAACCTGGAGGATGCTTAACATAGACCTCTTCTATAATAGTGCCATAAAGAAAAGCACTCTTGACATCCATCTGGTAGACCTGAAAACCCATATAAGAAGCAAAAGCAAGAAAGATTCTTATTGCTTCAATCCTTGCCACAGGAGCAAATACCTCATCATAATCGACCCCTTCTTCCTGTCTATAACCTTGAGCAACCAACCTTGCCTTGTTTTTGTTAACATTGCCTCTTTCATCTCTTTTGACTCTAAAAACCCATCTGGTGCCAATAACTCTCTTCCCATCCGGAAGATCACATAAAACCCAAACTTCTTGAAGTTTAAATTGAAGAAGTTCTTCCTGCATAGCTTCAACCCAGCTTTCTTTAGTCAATGCTTGAGCAATATTCTTAGGTTCCTCTTGAGGGATGAAACATGTAAATAAGCAGGTTTGATGGTCCTTATGATTCAGCCTATTTTGCTTATATACAAAGCTAAGTAAAGCATTATGAGGTGTTATGAAACTCTTAGCTTTGTGTCTTGTCATAACACCAGAAGTTGAAGGACCAATGATTTGATCAATTGGATGATTCTTGTGAATTCTTAAGTTTGGAGACTGTGGAACTTCATAAGTATCATTCAAGTTAGTGAAATCAGCATCTTCATTAGTATCTGAGAAAATACCTTCATTATCCAGCTCATCATCAGTATCTTCTAATCCAGGCATTGTAGGATCATCCAAATCATCTAAAGTACTGTCAACTGGAATATCAGTACTTTGATCGAAAGTACTGTCCAAAGTACTGTGAGAATACTCTGCATGCTTATTCTTTTTCTTTGCTGCTTCATAAGCACTTCTTTGTTCATCAGAATGAGAATGTGCCATTACATCTTGAAGAAGCATCTGATTAAGTGTCTCTTGAATAGCTTGATCCTCAGCAGATAATGAGGATTTGGGTTCATCAGTACTTTGGTTTGGTGCATCATCAGTACTTTGTTGTGGAGCAACAGTACTCTTCTTAGGTTCTTCATTAGTGACAAAGATCAGGTCTAATATGAACTCCATGAAAAACATATTGTGAATCTTCTCCATGATACACAGGTTTGTTCTCTTCTCTTACAGGTACATAGTTCATGGATGGAGTCAAAACTTCAAGATCAAACATCCAATCAGGACCTTTACCCTTCTGATTCTCTTGATCTTCTAAAAACCCAACGTGAAGACAATCTTAAACCTTCTTAGTAACTTTGTTGTAGACTCTAAAGCCTTTGTTGTTGGTACAATAGCACAATAAATAACCTTCTTCTGACTTGCCATCAAACTAACCCAGATTATCAATGGTGTTTAAACTAGTGAGAGGGCATCCAAAAGGCTTAAAAAATCGAATGTTGGGTTTGTTGCCCATCAGCAACTCATACGGTGTCTTTATTTGTGGTTTTGTGACAGATACTCTGTTAAGAACATAACAAGCAGTACTTACAGCCTCAGAATTGAATAGGTAGTTGAGAGTCTGCAAGCATAGTTCTGGCTGCTTCAATCAAAGTCCGATTCTTCCTCTCTACAACACCATTTTGCTGTGGAGTTCTTGCAATACTGAACTCTCTTTTGATTCCTTTGTTAGCACAAAAATCATCCATAAGCTTATTCTTGAATTCAGTCCCATTGTTACATCTAATACCTCTAACCTTGAGTCTCAATTGGTTTTCTAGTGCTATGATTAGAGTCTGAATAGCATCAAAAGTGTCATCTTTAAAGCCCAAGAAAAATACCCAACTGAATCTACTGCAATCATCTGTAATAACCAAGCAGTACTTCTTTTTGTTTAAACTTGCCACAGAGACAGGTCCAAACAAATCCATATGTAACAACTCCAATGGTTCTCTTATAGTTCTCTCTTCAAGCTTCTTGCATGAAGCTTTATGCTGTTTACCCTTCTTGCATGCCAAACATGAATGATAATTCTTGTAAGTCTTTGAAGGTAAACCTCTAACTAAATTTCTTTTGACCAGTTTGTTGATATTCTTGTAATTAACATGGCCCAATCTTCTATGCCACTGATGTGCTTCTTTAGTTGATGCTTTTGCCACTAAACAGGTGGCCCTTCCATAAGAGTGAAGACTCTTCATGTCCAGACTATACACATCATTAGTCCTTGGTACTCTAAGTACTACCAAGTCATCATCAACAGGTTTGAAGTCAGATGAAAGAATGAGACATTCTATGTTAGTGAATAACATAGGATGCTTTTTATCACAGATTTGAGAGACTGACAACAAGTTGAACTTTAGCTCCTTCACATATCTGACATTCTCAAAATCGATTCTTCCAGCTTTGATTGTTCCTTTCCCAGTAATTTTTCCTCCATTGGGATCATTCCCAAAAGCAACTCTTCCTCCACTAATAGATCTAAAATTAGACAGAATTTCTTTATCTCCTGTCATACTTCCAGAGCAACCACTATCTACAATCAGATGATCTTTAAGCTCCTCTTCTGGGTTGCCCTGCACAAAGATTTAGAGAGTTAGTCTTTTAGGAACCCAAGCCATTACTGACTTGTGTTCCCCTTGTGGAGTTACAAACTCAAATTCTTTGAGTATGTAATTCCCACTATTTTTTAAAACATGATCTAGAATTATCTGTTGATTGTTCATTTGTGGATTTTCAACACTTTCTGGATTTTTATCAAGACTCTCTTTTGCAAAATCATTCACATTATCTTGTATCACAAAAACATCTGATTCACTTTTTGTTGAACGTACTGTATGTCCCTCAGCAGTACTTTCCCTTTTAACCCATTTAGTTTTAACAGGTGGTTCCTGTGATCTAGTTCCTCTATGTGAATTGTAGTACCTTCTAGGTTGATAAAAGTGAGATCTCCTAGGATTCCTGTTCCAATTAGTGTGAGCAGGACCTTGTGTAGGCTGAGCAGTACTTTGAGAAAGTACTGCTTGTGAAGGTACTGGTTGCCTAGAAAACTGTCTTCTCTGGTGAGGGTACCTATGGTCTGATGAGAAATTACTATGATTTATTCTATTAGAATGATTCCAGACTGGTTTGTGCTCTCTAGGTTGCTGGTTGGCAGACCTATTCCTTGAAAACTTGCTTAGATATTCTGAGTGTTTGTCACAATCTTTGATTAAGTGATGAGGACTGTAACACACAAAACACAGTTTTTCACCCATACTTCCAAAGTGTCTACTTCTATGTCTATGGCCAAAATTATTTTGCCTCCTAGGTGTATGATTAAATCTGTTTTGACCAAAGTTATCCCAAAAAGGTTTAGCAGTACTGTTTTGAAAAGGTTTTCCTGAAGGTACTGCTTGTGGAGCAGTACTTTGAGTTGAAAGTACTGCTTGACTTTGAATATTGGTGTTAACAGATTCTTTTGGGGTTTCAGACCTAGGTTGACCAATAAGCTTCTTCCTAAACTCAAGACTATCTACACCAAATCTAGAAACATCAGGCCTAGGGGGTTGATGTATTCCAGTGGGATGGGGAACTGCATGATAACCAGTGTCTTTCTTAGGCTCAGGAGGAAAATCACTAGTTGAACCCTCATTACTAGATGTGTCTACATAATTAATGAGTTCATCATCACTAGTGGTTATGTCTTCTAAGTCTAAGTCATCCTGATTACTAGATGTATTCTCTTCCATGTTAGTAAAGTCCATACCAAATCCTAAGCCAGTTCTAATGTAGGCTCTTCTCTGTTTTTCAACATAAGAAACATGTGACAGGCCAGATTCATTCCAGGCATTAAACTTAGCTAACAGTTCATCTCTTTCCTTAGTGAGTTTCTCAATTTCAGCAATTTTGCAGTTTAGCTTCCATTCACTAAGTTTTAACTGGTAATCCTGTTGTTCATATTTTTTAGCCCAAGCCATTTCATTATTTTCATGAGTTAATATTTTGGCTTCCATAGACTCTAAAGTGATTTGGTAACCTGCTACCTCAGACCTAGCCTTAACACAGTTATCTCTTTCATAAACATAATTGCTTAATAGTTTTTGATAGAAATCATGACAATTTGAGCATACCTCAGAGATAGGAGATGAACTTGGTGATGTAGCTACCATAGCAAGTAGTACAGGATCATCTTCAGACTCTAAGCTCCAGTCAAATCCTCCTAGACAGTCTCTGGGTTCCAAAGCAGCATGTTCAGGTTCCTCATCAAAAGCAGAGCTCCAGTCCAGTTCTTCCACAGAATCTTCAACCTCTTCCTCCAAAGCAACCATGCAGTAGGTTACTGGTTCATCATCAAACTCAGCACTCCAGTCAACCTCTGATAAACTCTCTTGTGCAACCAAAGCTTTGGTTTCAGTAATAGGGATTTCTTTGAGTTCCATCTTTGGTTTTTTAGTCATCCTATTTGCTTGATACTTAGCAAATCTGCACTCCCTTGCAAAATGTCCAGTCTTTTGACAATTGAAGCATTCAATCTTTGATTTGTCAAAAGTTATTCCCTGTTTTGGCTTGAAATCAATGTTCTTTCCTGTCTTCTTCATGTACTTCTTAATTCTTGCAGTAATCATTGCTACTTGCCACCTGATATCAATTTCTTCTGAAGCATCCTCTTCAATCTGTGAGAGATCATCTTCATAGGTGACAGGTAAAGAAGCCTGTTGAGCAAAGAAAGAACACGCAACTTCATCTGAGTGCATAGTAGTAGGTGGTAGTGCTTGCTGAGTATGGGTGGGAGCAGCATACGAGACAGTACTTTGAGTCACATTACTTTGAGTGGGAGAAGCAGTACTTTTAGTTGAAGTACTGCCCCTCTTTTCAGATGATAGAAAAGCAATACTGTGAGTCTTAGCACTAGTTTGACCATTCATCTCATGCTCATAGACCTTTAGATGGTTGTAGAGATCATCAAAGTCCATGACATCTAAACTAGGTTGTCCTCTGATCATTGTAGCAATAACATGCCATGAAGATGGCAAACTCCTTAGAAACTTCAGATTAGCATCTTCAACTGATACTTCTGCCTTGTATAGCTCCAGCATGTTGAGAAGATTCTGAAACCTATCATATGCAGCATCAAGACTCTCTCTTTCACCAACTGTGAAAGTTTCAAACTGTTGCTTAAGAATATTTCTGTGCATCTTCTTAGAGGCTTCATTCCCTCCGAATCTTGTCTTGAGAGCAGCCCAGAGCTGCTTTGCATCTTTAGCATCATGAAACTTCAAGAGATGGCCATCAGGTATAGCAGACAAAAGAATATTTAGAGCCTTCTCTTGATTCCTTATGGTAGAAACTGGTAAAACGGCTTTGGGTGGTTTAGGTTGTCCTTCAACTGTAACAGGTTCTGGAACAGCTTCATTACCATTGACAATTACATTCCATAAAGCATGGTCTGTAATGGCAATGTACTGCCTCATCTTCATACACCATAAGTCATATTCGCCCTTCTTAATGATTGGAATCCTTAGTGAGGTGATTGATGGTGGTGGAACAGCTTCAGTCGACATCTTTAGATTTGTTGTAGTAGGGTTTCTTCTTAGTCAGAGTTTCCACACAAGCTCTGATACCACTTGTTGGATCGATGTACTCTAACCAAACTAACTTAACTAGCTTGTTTAAGATTTAATAACCTCGGATAAATCCTAAGTTATTAACAATGAAACACTGAGTAATCTTTATTAAGTACGCGGAATTTACTCAATAAATCTAAGAAGAATAACTTTATTAATCTCTAAATCTGCTTCTTATGCAGATACTTCAACAACACTAATAATATCGAACTCTCTAAACTCTAAACAACTTTGTAATCGTAAATTCTAAATTTGTGAACTCGTACCTCTAATGCCAATCTAGGGGTCCTTTTATAGGCTTAAGGATAACCCTAGTCGGTTTACAATTGTATCCTTGTACGACAAGTAATCTATTCTAGAATTACAATACTTTCCATAAACTAATAAACAGTTCTTTAACTCTTGCAGTACTTTGACCTTCAAGTGCAGTACTTTGACTTTATCTTTAGCAGTACTTTGACTCTTTGACTTTCTCCAGTTCTTTGCCATTCTGCAGTACTTTGTAAATCTTCAGTACTTTAACTGTTCAGCACTTTCATATCCCAACATGTAGGTTACGTATTGTATAAAGTATAGGACTCCTTAGTCTATAAAAGGAGGTTCTAGGTTAGTTTAGATAGACGTAAGTTTTATATCTAAAGTCGATACACTTCAAGGTAGCAAAACCCTAATACTGTAAGAGTATTCGTATTATCAATAATATTGAGGTGTTGAATGTTAAGTTGTTCTTCTTCTTAAGATTAAGTGTTAAATTCCGCGTAATACTTAATAAGCTTTTGTTACAAGTCAGTTTTTATATTAGATCGTTTGCTCAACTGGGATCAACAATTGGTATCAAAGCTTGGGGAGCTCGTTACCTAGGGATTCGCAAGGTTTTATGTGGCGAAAAGATGAAAAAAATCGAAACTGAAAATTTCCGTATGGCTTCTGCAGCACTGTTTTAAAAATGCGGTAACTTTTTCGTTAACCGTTGGATCATGGCGAAATTTTTGGTGGACGTTCTCCATATATCAATCTAACTTTTCACCGAAGGGATCGTCGATCTGATCTCCCAGTAAAAAGTTATTAATGGTCGAAGTCTGCTGCAGAAACAGGTGGGTCGATGTCAACATAAATAATTCATTCATGAAAGAAGGACGGTGCCGATTACCTCATACTTCATGCAAAGTGGGTCAGTGTAATACATTGCATATTAATTATTAGTGAATCGTGGGTCACTGAATTTGATGAATTGTTAACCATCGGTTGGTGCATCTTTATTCTCACTTATGGTAATTGTTTGTAACCACTGCTAGCTTATATCGAAACCACTGCTAGCATCAACCGTTTCTTGAAACCACTGCTAAGTGATTCGAAACCACTGCTAGCGTTATTCGAACCACTGCTAGGCTTCTTGTTACCACTGCTAGTAGATTTCGTTACTACTTCTGCTACATATCATGATACCACTCGTTACATGATACTACTACTACGTTTAGAGAATGTGTAACAAGTTTCTTACTTCTGTTGGAAATTGCGAAGTTTTCAAGATATTGATTATGGATTGCATGGAGGCAGGACTATTCGAATGCTATTATTGGTCAAAGATTGCATGATATTTGAAAGTAGCATGTTACATGGGTCGGTGCTAATATCTATCATGGGTTGATGGCACACTTGTTCAATGATGCATAATTACGTGAATTTTAATATGCCATATATCAATGAGTTGCTTGGTGCTATACGATTGATGTATCACATGCATTTAGGATACTGCTCTCAACTTATTCAGTTTGGTAAACATGGTCTTGGTTTTCAATGAGAATTAAAGTTCCTTCTTAATTTGAGGGGAAGTAGATCATGTTTGGGATGTTGGACGACACACACATAGGTTATTGGTTCACACACAAGAAAAGTTATTGGAAGTTGTTCTTAAAGGTTTTAAAAAAGCTCGAATTTGGTTTTATTGAAGAATTCATTACGAAGAGGATTATTTATCACTTATTTGAAGGTGAAGTGGAATTACTTGGATACGTGTTTTATTTTATCTTAAAAGTATCATACCTGCTTTTAAGATAACTTGTTCGTGCTTAAAGGATGTTGACGAAAACTTGCAAAATCTAGTTTTCATAGGTCAAGGGGTGGATGGATGAAGACCTAGTTAACTATCACTTAAAGGAGTTACATTGTAGTGCTCAGTGTCTCATTGAAGATGAGGATTTTGTCAAGAGATTGCGGTCTACTTATATGGTGTTATTATAAGTTTGGAGTCACATGGATAAACAAGACATAAGACACAAGTTTGGGTTATTTTACTTCTTCATCAAATTTGTTATATTTGGTTTTCTTCACAAGTGATCATTACATAGAGCTTACTGATTTGAAGAATCATTTTCATGCACCACTCAAGGGGAAGTTTCTAATGTTTACATTCTCTATTTGTTGATAACAAAAAGGGGAAGAGATATTGGAGTGCGATGGCATGGATTAAGGGGATGACAAAGGAAGACAAGAATGTTTCATTCACGGAGATGTTTACATCTTAACTTCTGCTACTTCATCTAGGGAAGTTCGTACACGACTTTGTTTGTTTTGTCATCATCAAATAGGGGAAGATTGTTGGGTTTTAGGTTCCTTGGATTTGATGAGACAAAATAAATAAAAGAATGAAACATCAAGGGCTTAAAGAGAAAGAGATGAAACCTACAAAAAGATGGAAGGACTTGCTTGCAAAAGAAGATTTATTATTTAGTCCTTCGTAGTATTTTGTAAACCCTAATCCTCTAGTATATAAAGAGGACATGGGGTGTAGGTTTAATACAAGTCTTCCATAATGTAGTCTAGAAATGGTGTGTGTGTGTGTGTGTGTTCTAGGGTGTCGTTCATTGTAAACGCCTAGAACTAGTTATCCCTAAGATCTGAGATGGCTTAGATCCCTGTTACAGTTAGGTAACATGTTATATTCTGATCAATACATAATTGGGGAAGATATGGAAAAACCTTGTGTCAATAACAAAGTGTTCTTATGTTTATTCCGTTGTGCAACGTTTATTATCTTTGTTATTGTTAAACCCTAAGGCTCAAAATGATCTCAAGGTAGTAAAGCCTCATAACAAGACCCCCTATGAGCTGTTACATGATAGGAAGCCAATCATTGCATTCCTAAAACCTTTTGGGTGTCCTGTTACTATCTTGAATACCATAGACTACCTAGGCAAGTTTCAAGAAAAAGCTGATGATGGATACTTTTTAGGCTATTCTACTAATAGTAAAGCCTTTAGAGTATACAATAGGAGGACTAGAATTGTTGAAGAGAACTTACATGTTCAATTCAGTGAAAAGACTCCTAGTGTTGAGACCAAAGGACCAGACTGGTTGTTTAACATTGATATGCTAACCAAATCTATGAACTATGAGCCTATCATTGCAGGAACTTCCACTAATGTTAATGCAGGTACACAAAAGGATTCTGAAGCTGAATCAACCTCTAAGGAAGCTGATTCTCCTAAGGAGTTCTATTTGGTTGAAAAGTGGAAAGCTGGTTCTGTTCCTTCCATCATTAATAAGCAAAGTCCCACTGTTGATGATGTACTGAAAGATGTAGAAAATGTCGATCATCATCAAGATAAGGATGAGTTGTTGAAGGATAACTCAGTGTCGGTAGAAGAAATTAAAAAGAAGAAAAAGCAGTCTACAAGCACTGCTAAGCCTACTCAAAGCACGGCTAAGCCTACTGTAACTGCTGACAAGCCATCTTCTACCACTGCTAGTTCAAGTGAAACCCCTGCTGCAAGTACTGATGATAGTACTTTCTTTGGACCACATGCAAAGCCACTATTTCATGATGAGGAGTATCCACATGATCCAGACATGCCTGCTTTGATTGAGATTGATACTCCTACTGATGATGAGGACTTGGATGATTTCTTCAATGCAGATTTGACTAATTTGGAAACTATCATCAATGAAAGTCCTATCACCACTACAAGGATTCATAAGATTCATCCCAAGGAACAAATACTTGGAAATTTGAATACTCCAGTTCAAACAAGAAGCAAGGTTAAGAACACAGAACCCTTTCCTGAACATGGGTTCTTTGCAAGATCTCTTCACAAAAGAAACAGTCATAAAGATCTGCAAAATTGCTTGTTTGCTTGTTTTCTGTCTCAAAAGGAGCCCAAACGAGTGGAAGAAGCTCTAACAGAAGAAGGATGGGTAGAATCAATGCAAGAGGAGCTACTACAGTTTAAGCTTCAAGAGGTTTGGACATTGGTTGATCTTCCAAATGGAAAAAGGGCAATTGGGACTAAATGGGTGTTCAGAAACAAAAGGGATGAAAGAGGAATTGTGGTAAGAAACAAATCAAGGTTGGTTGCTCAAGGATACACACAAACTGAAGGCTTGGACTATGATGAAGTGTTTGCACCTGTTGCAAGGATAGAGGCTATTAGACTGTTTTTGGCTTATGCTTCATTCAAAAATTTTGTTGTGTATCAGATGGATGTTAAAAGTGCATTTTTGTATGGCACAATTGATGAGGAGGTTTATGTTTGTCAACCTCCTGGTTTTGAGGATCCTGATCACCCTGACAAGGTTTATAGGGTGAGGAAGGCTATGTATGGTTTGCATCAAGCTCCTAGGGCATGGTATGATTGCCTGTCTACTTATTTGATGGACAATGACTTCAAAAGAGGACTGATTGATAAAACTTTGTTCATAAGAAAGCACAAGGATGATATTCTATTGGTTCAGGTTTATGTAGATGACATCATCTTTGGCTCAACTAACAAGGAGCTATGCAAGGATTTTGAGAAACTTATGCATGATAAGTTTCAGATGAGTTCTATGGGAGAACTCACTTTCTTTTTGGGGCTGCAAGTTCAACAGAGGACTGATGGTATCTTCATTAGTCAAGACAAGTATGTAGCAGATGTTTTGAAGAAATTTGGGTTTCAAGATGTCAAGAGTGCAAGTACACCTATGGAGACTCAGAAACCACTGCTACCAGATGATGGAAGTCCCAAAGTTGATTTGAAGTTGTACAGGTCCATGATTGGATCTTTGATGTATCTTACTGCATCTAGGCCAGATATAATGTTTTCAGTATGTGTGTGTGCAAGATTCCAAGTCACACCCAATACCACACACATGAATGCTGTTAAGAGGATCTTTAGATATCTTAAGGGTCATCCTAAATTGGGCCTTTGGTACTCTAAGGATTCCCCTTTTGACTTGGTGGCCTACACAGATAGTGACTATGCTGGAGCTAGCTTGGATAGGAAGTCTACCACTGGAGGATGTCAGTTTTTGGGAAGCAGGTTAATATCTTGGCAGTGTAAAAAGCAAACTATTGTGGCAAATTCTACAACTGAAGCTGAATATGTGGCTGCTGCTAGTTGCTGTGGTCAAGTTCTTTGGATTCAGAATCAATTGCTGGATTTTGGGTACAATTTTATGCATACTAAGATTTACATTGATAATAACAGTACAATTTGCATCATTAAAAATCCTGTTTTACATTCTAGAACTAAACATATTGAGATAAGGCATCATTTTATTAGAGATTGTAATGAGAAAAGGCTGATTCAAATGGTAAAAATCCATACTGATTTCAATGTGGCTGATCTTCTCACTAAAGCTTTTGATGTGGGAAGGTTTCAGTACCTTGTTGTTAGTATTGGAATGATTAATCTCTAAACTCTCAAATTGTTTTGTATTAGTTTGTACAAGTATTGGACTGTTATTATGTAAACTTAGTTTTGCTATTCTTGTTTCTAACCACTGATAGCTTTGTTCAAACCACTGTTAGTTGTCCTGTGTTTCCACTAACCATTATGCAGATAAAAGACAAGTCATTATAGAGATTAAAGAAGTACTGAAGTTCATTCATCAAAACAATTTACAGCTTACAGCTTACAATGACACTTTAAGTGCTACATCAAAGTCTACTTCTATACATGATTTACTCCTAATATTTCTACTACTGCTATCCTTGCTTCTATTGCTCAAATGCTGGCTATGCTTTTGTGACATGCATAACCAACACTAACAAGCAGCTAAGGATCAAAATGGGGAGGATGGATTGATGAAGACGAAGAAGCTGAAGCTGATTGTGGCAGGTAGATGAGTGATAAGATATTCCTTTTGTGCTTCATCTATTCGTTCCACCATACAGCAACTTACTCCATCTTCCTTTTACCTTCCCCGTTACGATGTGTGAAGAAGCACCATGACTTGGTGCATAAAGACCAAGAACCACCTCTCTGTCTTTTGGGAGTGGTGGGTTTCTTGCTCGTGGTCTTGGTTGGGGGTTAGATGATGAAGGTTTGGGGTTTGAAGTTCTCTTCTTAGAGGTGTAATCAGAGTCTTCAGAGTCCTCACTAGGATCCACCACACTATCATCTTCAGATGATGGGAGAAATGGGGATTTTCTTGGTCTTGGTTCTTGTGGAGGAAAGTAGGACAGCCAAGGGTTTCCATCTTCACTTGATGATGAAGAGGATGAGGAGGATGTTAGATCAATCACCTCTGGTTTGTTCCAACTAGGGTTCCACATTTTGATTGTAGTTGATTGGGGATTTTGGAGCAATTTAGGTTTTTAACTTTTGATTGGTTTAGGCGTTATGTGATATTTGGGTTCTTTTTATAAGCAAAGATATGGGTTATGCAAATAAATGAGGGGCAGGTTAAATGTGGTTGAGGAGTTAATGAGATTCTTGGGCGTTGGCTTAATCACAGTTCTAGAAGTTGACTATCTTGACTTTACTGTGGTAACCGCGGATAGGTCTTTTGGAACCACTTCTGGTTCTCTCTAACCACTGCTAACTATAATCTTCAACTCTATGTTTGTTTTGTGTTTGTCTTGCAGGAAAGAAGGATATGTGTGCATAAGGAGCTAGTGTGTTTGCTGCTTGAGTTAGTTAACAAAAAAAAATAAAAAATAAAAATAAAAAATAAAAATTGTGTAATCCTTCATATCTTTGTGAGATCATTTTTAAATTGGCACAGATTCACTTGCTCTAATTTGGACAGTTGGAAGGAGTGTTACTGAGTATCCACTGATGGGTTGTTTCTAAGCGCGGATGGTACTCTAGGATCCGCGGATAGCTTGTTGTTTTGTTTTGGATAGTACAGGGGCTGTTTGGTAACATTGGCAAATGTATATATCTCTCCCCAAATCACGGATGGATCAATTACATTGATCTTCAAATCACTTCCAATTGGCGTACATATTACTCTTATCACTTTCTTTGCATAATTCACAAAACCCACTTCATACCAATCATTCATCACAATGGCGGAAAAGTATTCCACTTCACATAACCTTGTTGCTATTCTCACCAAAGATGATCAATCTGAAGGGTTTCATCCAATGATTGATTTCCTGGTTCATAGTCCCATTCACTATGCTTTAACTGTTAAACCCACCATTCTTAAAGCCTACATACATCAATTCTGGAGGAATGCTACAATTGAGGAGGTTGATGGCATGGAGGTGTTTCGTACTGTTGTGGATGATCATGCTATTTCTGTTTCTGAGGAGATCATTAGGGAAGTTTTGAAGTTTGATGATGCTAATGGGGTTGATAATCTTTCAGATGCTGAGATTGTTGCTGGTTTAGAGAGATTAGGTTATACACATAGGGGTGAAAAGGTACAATTCTTTAAAAGTTTGTTTTCCAAACAATGGAAGTTTTTGATTCACACCCTGTTGATGTGCATGAGTAATAAGACCACAGGCTTTAATGATTTTCCTTCTAAAATTGCAACTGCTATTATTTGTTTATCTGATGGAAGGAAGTTCAATTGGTCTAGAATGATTTATGAGGGGCTAGTTCAAAACATTAGGAAGAAGGGTAAATATTATTTGTATCCTAGGTTTGTTCAACTTATTGTGGAAAGCCAAATCAAAGAACCTGTTGAGCATGCTAGAGAATATGATGTACATCATATGCTTCCTAAAGTTTTTGCACATATGAGGAATCAGCCACAGAATGTAGATATTGTAGATGTTCCTTTATTTCCTCACATGATTGCTTTGCCTGCTAGTTCTGAGTTTGAGGAAGGTTTTGAGTCACAACCACTTGTCACTACAACTGCTGATGATACTTTTGAACCCACTGCTTGTACACCTCAAACAACTGACAGTATCATCGTAACCACTTCTAGTCAAACCCAAACCCCTGTTACACCTATTGTATGGACTAGGAGAAGAAAGGGCACTAAGCTTCCTCAGGCTAGTGTTAGTGGTGTTGTACATGAGGCTGTCACAAGGAGTGCAGGTGACATGATTGGAAGGGCTTCCACTACTGAGTCATGCTTAGATGCTGCTCAGGATAGTGGAAACATCATTAAGACCCAACCTTTGGCAACACCTAATGTGGAGGGTTCTTTGGAACTCAATACAGGTGGAGGAATCCCTAGCCAACTGGCTGCTACAGGGTACATAGATGTTTAGGCCAGGTCTGATGCTATGTTTTCTTTATCCAAGGATTCACCTCTCGGAGCAGGTTACACAGCTCGAAGTGATGAGGATAGTTTGGAACATGCAAATGAATTGACAGATCCTACACAGGTACATGATGACTTTTCCAATGAACCACCTCTCGGACCAATTAACACAGGTCGAAGTGGGGAGGATATTCTTGAACGCTTAAATGAATTGACGGTTAAATGTACCACAATGGAGAAGACAATTTCAGGTCTACAAGAGTTAGCTGTGTTTCAGGGTAAGGACATTCGAAGGCTGAAGCATAGGGTCTTGGTTTTGGAAAAAGTGAAAAGACCTGGGGTTGCTGTGTTGAGATCCATGAGGAGAAAGAAAAAGGTGGTTTCCTCTCCAGCTCTGAATGTGGAAGATGTATCCAAACAGGGGAGGAATGATGGCATGAATACAAGGGAGGCTGTGGATGTATCTGCTGATGTATCTATGAATGAAAATGGTGATAGTGGAGATCAAGGGTTTTTGGTGTCTGATAAAGATGGGCATGAGGTGGTACTTGAAAATTTGAAGAATGTTGAAGGAGTGCAAACAACAACAACTGATAGTATAGCTGAAACCATGGTTAGTTATCCTGTAACCACAGATGGAGTTTCAGATTTAGCTATTGTACCCACTCCTGTCATACCTGTACCCACTGCTATTCAAACCACTTCCACTGTTGTCACAACTCTCTCTATATTACCACCTAAGCCTAAAGAAGTGGAGAAGGAAGCTGCAAGTACATTAATTAATCTGAGCAAAACATCATCTACTTCTACACCCATAATTACACCTGTTTTATCTGTTCAATCTACTGCAACCAAACCCAAAGGAAAAAGTTTAGTTATTGGTGAACCATTGAAGAATAAAGTAGTTCAACTAGATATTGGAAAAGGAAAAGGGGTTGCTGTACCTGAGCTGAAGTTTAAAAATAAAGTAGAACAAGAAGCTTATGATGCAGAGTTTTCAAGAAACTTAGTTGCTGAAGAAGAAGCAGCTTTGGAGAAAAGAAAGCAAGAAGAAGAGGAAGCTAGTGAAAGATTGTTAGCTATATGGTATGGATCACAAAACTATCTGGAAGCTTCTCGACAAATACACAATGAATATACTGCAAAAGAATGGGCACTACTGGATGATGAAGAGAAAGCTAGATTGATTACTGAATTGGCAAGAAGCAAGTTATAAGGAAGAAGCCTCCTACTATTGCTCAAATTAGGAATGTTTTGATGAAGATTATCAAGAACTCAGGCATTCATGTTACTGATAATCTTAGTAAATGTTCATTTGAAAGAATCTTGGAGATTTATGAGAGATGTATGAGAATTAATAATGATTTCTGTCCAATGAATTCTCAAAAAGAAGAAGAATGGATTCAAAGTAGAACCAAGAGAAAATCTGAGCTTAAGGAGTCATCTGATGTTAAAAGGTTAAAAGTTGTTGAAGATGTTCCTCTTGAAGATATCAATCAAATTATTTCTTATGAGTTTCATGTTCAAGATGGAAGTGAAGGTGTTTGGAAAATTCTAAGACTCAACAATGAAGTATATGAGTATAATAAATTTTCACAGATGCTGCAATATTTTGACAGAGATGATTTGATGAATCTTTGGGTGCTTTACAAGAACAAATTTGGTGAAGAACATCCAAATGATTATCATGAGAGACTGGTTTATCACCATTTGAAGATTTTGTTTGAACCTACTCATGATGAACCTGAATGGCAAGGACTCTACAATGGACATGTTACAAGATGGTTTTTATATCAAACTTGTGGAGTTCATGTTTTAACTGTTTCTGGGAAGATTATTCACATGCTTGTAGAAGGTGATTATCCTCAGTTGAATAAGCATCCTGGAATCATTGCTCAGATGTTAAAGCCTGGTTGTATCAAGTTGTTGTTGCCCTATGATGGTCAAGCTTACCAACTGTTGCTGAAGTATGAGAATATTCTCAAGGCTAGTAAGTGTTTGGCTACATCCTCAAATTCAGATGTTTTGAGCTTAAAAGAAACTTGAGAATTCTGTTGGAATGTATAAAGTTTAGGGGAGGATTGTTGGGTTTTAGGTTCCTTGAATCATGAATTATTCTAAGTACTGGAACCACGGACAGGCTTTATTATAAAGAAATAAAATAAAAAACCTTTTAGTTCCACATGAATCAAAGAAACGGAATTTTACTAGCTAACATAGGTGTATATGGTTCGAGTTTTGTGATATTGGATTATTAAAGTTTAGGTGCTCTATTATACTAAATTTGTTGGGTTTTAGGTTCCTTGAATCATGAATTATTCTAAGTACTGGAACCACGGACAGGCTTGGTATAACTGCTGATAGAAGAATGTAACCACGGATGAAGACAACCACGGCTAGTAGTATTGTGTAACCACGGATAGTATATTGTAACCACTGCTAGTCTTGTATAGTCGGTTAAGTTTATTGTATTAGATAAATATGGAAAAGATATTTATCTTGTAGGTTACGTATTGTATTATGTAAAGGACTCCTTAGTCTATAAAAGGAGGTTCTAGGTTAGATTAGATATACGTAAGTTTTATATCTAAGGTCGATACACTTCAAGGTTGCAAAACCTAATCGTAAGAGTATTCGTATTAATCAATAATATTGAGGTGTTGAATGTTAACTGTTCTTCTTCTTAAGATTAAGTGTTAAATTCCGCGTAATACTTAATAAGCTTTTGTTACAAGTCAGTTTCTATATTAGATCGTTTGCTCAACTGGGATCAACAAAAATTTTCTACTCTAATATGGGTAGGTTTTAGGTTCCTTGAATCATGAATTATTCTAATGTATAATCTGATAGAAGAATGTAACCACGGATGAAGACAACCGCGGCTAGTAGTATTGTGTAACCACGGATAGTATATTGTAACCACTGCTAGTCTTGTATAGTCGGTTAAGTTTATTGTATTAGATAAATATGGAAAAGATATTTATCTTGTAGGTTACGTATTGTATAAAGTATAGGACTCTTTAGTCTATAAAAGGAGGTTCTAGGTTAGTTTAGATAGACGTAAGTTTTATATCTAAAGTCGATACACTTCAAGGTTGCAAAACCCTAATACTGTAAGAGTATTCGTATTATAAATAATATTGAGGTGTTGAATGTTAACTGTTCTTCTTCTTAAGATTAAGTGTTAAATTCCGCGTAATACTTAATAAGCTTTTGTTACAAGTCAGTTTCTATATTAGATCGTTTGCTCAACTGGGATCAACAAAAATTTTCTACTCTAATATGGGTAGGTGTTAGCAAGGCTGTCAAGATCGGGATCTCGTGTGGGATCGTTTTTGTCTTTACAAGATCGAGATCGTAGGATCGGATCGCGATCCCACCAATTTGTCATAGTTTGTAAACAAATGATAAACGAGTCAAACTGTTTTACATTTGAACTCAACGTCGAAGATAAATTCGTATAATATCCTCTTGAAAATGACAAAGTTCAAATTTCAAACACCAAAGTAATTATAAAACACAAAAAAATCAAGTTTTAATCGTTAAATTAACGATTTAGCCTCAAAACATACGAGCCATCTATATGATTTCAAGGAAACAAACACTTCATTAGTGGCATTCCAAAACATACGCTTTGATTAGTTTAATCACAATGAAGTAAAGTAAATTGAATTATTTGAACACTTTTAGACTATAATCTATTTAGAAAAGTAGAAAACTATAATATATTTAGAAAATGAAACAACATTGGTTTACTTATTAGACATTAGTAAAACACACATTTGTTTTTTGGCTTAAGCAAGTGATATGAACATAAAAGATTGAAAAAGTAATAAAAAAAGAAAAGAAAAAAAAAAGTGAACTCGGATCGCGTGACGATGTATGGTAATTTGAATTATGGTTATTAATTTCTCTGCTGGTTGAAATCTTTTGATCGAAAGCATATGGACTTAAGCAAAAATCTAGTTGAATTCTTCCTTCGTTTTTGCTTGATTAACAAAACATCTGATCCGAAAACAAACCAATTTTCTACATATTCGGAGCCATTAGAAGCCTTTAACTCGATAGAAAATGAATATATAAACTTTTTAAAACTCGGTAGAAAATGACATGCAAAGCTGTAAGGAATATACGCAAAACATATACTCAAGCTCAATATTAAACTCAACCACTTTTTGCAACCAATAGCATATGCAATTGGTAATTGGCTTTAGTATAACCATGGAGGATATCCATCTCAAATTAAATCATCGCTAAATAACCGTATTCGAGTTTGCAATCAATTTTATGTAGCTTGATAAGAGAAGAGAACATATGTAATCAATGATCATGGCAACAAATGTGTTTTGTCCCACATCAATTAGAGCAACTTTTTCATGGGGTTACTTTTGTGAAACTTGTTCTAAATTTTAAATCCGACATTGGTTACTGAAATGATATTTTGCTTGCTAATATACCTATTGTATAAGCCATTTCAATAAGTTGAAATAAACACTATGTTGTTATCTTCGAAGTTGTCAATACCATTAAAATAACAATGGTAGCAAACAACTAGAAGGTCACAATTAGTGTTAGATTGACAACTTTTTGTCATTTTAAATAGTCTTTTATCATTTTCTATATATGTCGTTGACCTTAGTAATAGTGAACTATCAGTCATCAAAAGTAGTTACTTGGGTTTCCAACTCGATATTTTGAGCCGACTAATCTCAGAGCGACTACCCTTTTAGATAGCCCGGAGTTGACGCAAGTGAACCACCGTGGCCACAAGGAGATTAATTTTCTCCCTGTTGGATGGTTCGAGTTTTATAGTTATATATTGGATATGAAGTCGTTGGCATCGACATCCAAGTTTTTAGTACCATGTAACGAAAGGTTGACATTCTGTTAATAAAGGCGACAAAATGAAGATCTACTCAAGAGTTTAACAAAAAAGTTTATAGTAACAATCCCACTTATAGAGAAGACGATGAAGATGTATATAGGGAGAATAGATAACAACATGAATCCAAGGAGTTTTTGGTTTCCCCTACTTGTCCCAAAATGACAATAAGTGCTAGCGGTCTACCTTATCGTTTAATGTAATTCGAAGAGATAAATAATTATATTTGAGACACTATGTTCATAAAAGAGTATTATACAACAAAGGTGTTTCGCGTCAACCCAACTCGAGTACCCGTCTCCTACAAAAAAAACCCTGTTTTGACATGTCACCGAACCTGCAACCCCACTCATCTTGCCACTCCTACCATAACGGTTAGAAAACCTACAGAAAATACACAACAATGGATGTAAATTGTGTCACATTCTATAACTGAACTAAACAATCTATCTTAACACTACCTAAGAAAAATGATCAGGACATAGTCCTAAGTTTTGTTTAGCAAATTTATTTCCACCTTACCGAAAAGATTAACACTATGACTATGATATCGGTTGGGACTCAGTGATCTTTTTGTCGTCACATGCAAAGGATAAGTTAAATGAACTTGATAAAGAACACCAATTTTCTACATATCCCGAGCCCTTAGACGCCTAACACCAATTTTCTACATATCCCGAGCCCTTAGAAGCCTTTATCTAGATAGAAAATGAATGCGTAACCTTTTTGTAACTCGATAGAATAAGACCCGTAAAGGTAGCTGTAAGGAATATGTAAAAAAAAATCCTTGACACTTGAGACTCGAGCCCAATATCAAATTCAATCGATTTTCGCAACCAACAACATATACAATTGGTAAATGGTTATACTATAGGTAAACTAAAATTAAATCAAAATGATACGATAAAATTTTGGCCAAATTTTCGAGTGATTGAGGTACTACACATGGAAGATATCCAACTCAAATTGCATTGTCACTAAATAAAGGTATTGGAGTTTGATATCATATTTTTCTAGTTTGACAAGAGAAGAAAAAGGTGTTATATTTTAGAGCAACTTTTTTATGGGGAAAGGTGTGTCAGACTTGTTTTAAGTTTTATATCCCACATTTGTTGGAGAATGAAATTTTGCTTCCTTATATACTTTGGATGTTGAACATAGACAATTTGAAATTAACATTATGTTGTTGTCTTAAGCTTTCGCTCATTGTAACAATTGATGTGAGTAAGCTCTAGATAACAATTAATATAAATTAACGACTTTTTGTTATTTTAAGTAATCTATCTTTTTATATAACTTAAATAAACAATGCATCTTAACACTACCTAAAAAGTATGATATGCGTTGGCAGTCGTGATCTTTGTGCCATCAATTGCTAAGAATAAAATTAGTGAACTTGATAAAGAAGAAAAAATTTCTACATATCCCGAGCCCTTATAAGCCTTTAAGAAAATATAAGCTAGCCATAAAGAATCCGAAAACAATCATTGTTGAAAGAAGAATTATAAACACAAACGCATTCCATTTACATTCACTGCCTCACATTAGGTTGCTTCTATTAAAAACACTCCAAGTGTTTTGAAACAGCTTCTACTGCAGTGGTTGCTAGTGGGAAGCCGGTTTCCTATGAGGGTGCTACATCTAATGATCTTATGAAACGAATGTCTAACTTTCATAGGTTGGAGTGTAGCAATAAAACCCATGGGGTTGATCTTTCCGTCCCGATGAAAGTGGTTGAAGTGGTAAATACCATATTTGAGAATACTTTGTATGGCTATTTTCTTAGTAAACGTATTGCTTTCCCGATTGTTGGTTATTATGAACATAATAAGTGGGCTAAGTATCGTTCAAAATGTCATGATGAATTCTAAGGGTTTCTTCTTCTTTAAGTTTAATTCAAAGAAAGGTGTTGATGATGTGCTTGAAAACGGCCCATGGATGATTAGAAATGTGCCTATTATTCTTAAACATTGGACCCTAAACACCAACCTTCTTAAAGAGGATTTGACTAATATTTTGGTATGGGTTAAATTCCATGATGTGCGCCTTGCTATCTTTTCTGATAATGGTCTCAGCCTCCTAGCCACATTGATTGGTACGTCAAAAATGTTAGATTCTTACACTAGTCAAATGTGCTTGGAATCATGGGGTCAAAGTAGTTTTGCTAGGTGTTTGATTGAAGTTAAGGCGGATCACGTTCTTAGGGCGAGCATCACTGTTGAGATACCATTACTTGATGGGACAGGTTCTACTATGGAAAATATTTGGGTTGAATACGGATGGAAACTGCCTCGGTGTGATACGTGTAAGCTTTTTGGTCATACGCTACTTGATTGTCCTAAATCTGTTCCACCTCCTACTCAGCCTAAACGGAGTGTCAATGATGGTTTTCAAACCATCAATAACAAGAATAACGGTAGGAATGGTGGTCAAAGTGTTCCAGGTAAGGGTGGTTTTACTAAACGTGGTGTGGGTCCAAGTTTAGGTATCAACCTAAAGCGCCTCCTCCTGAACCCAAGAAAGTGGATAATACAAAGAAGAAAGCCACTGAAATGGCTAGTACGAGTGGGACGAAGATTGCTACATCTAATCCTTTTGCTTCCCTTAATATGATCAATACTAATGAATGTGGCATTCCTACTTATGTAGTTGATTTTGGAAGTACAATGGAAGCTAAGGAGGTTCGGTCTCTTAAGACAGGTAATGTATCACAAGAACCGCTTGTGAGTAATTCAATGAAAGCTAACGAGGTTGGTCCTACGCCTATTGTTGAAAAAATTAGGGAGTTTAAAAGCTTCTTATTGATGGGAAAGCTACTCTTGTTGATGATGATGGTAATCCTATTAAAAAAGTTGATTATCCAGGTAATAAAAAGGATTTCCGTCTACTTATTCTACTAAGAGGGTTAACCCATTCTCTTAGGTGGGAGAGATTGTTGATTTCGATGGTGATGAAGAGGAGGTTGTGAACACTTTTAATGAGTCAATGAACCTTTTTTGTGGTGGTCATGATCATGAAGATGATTATGATGACTATAGTCTACGATCTTCCAAGGAATTTGGATGCTTATTATGATACGTATGGTATCAAGCTCCAAGGCCTTGTTAGGAAGTAAATTTTTTTTCATAGGTGTCTAAAGTTATCTTTTGAGTAGTGGTTTATTTTCTTTTTTAGAGAATAGGAAGTTTCTTGTTATGTAAGCTTTCCGCCTATGTAACGGGCTGAGATATGGGATTCACCCATATCCTTTGTACTTAAGCGTTTTTTGGAGTAATATATTTACCGTGTCTTTGACCTTTTACCCAAAAAGAAAATGACCAGTAAAGATGTAAGGAGTATACACAAAACGAATACTTAACACACTCTTGAGACTCAAGCTCAATATTATACTCAGCTGCTTCTCGCAACCTAACAACATATGCAATTGGTAACTGAATTTAGTATAAGTAAAAAATAAAGATATGATACAAGTTTGACCAAATTTCCGGGTGATTGAGGTACTATCCATGGAGGATATCCAACTCCAATTGCCTTGTAATAGTTTATGGAAACAAAAAGTTAGAGCAACTTTTTTTTATGGGACTAGTTGTGTGAGACTTGTTCCAAGGTTTGGATCTCACATTGGTTTGGGGAATAAAATTGTGCTTCCTTATATAGTTTGGGTTTTTGAAATTATGACAAGTTGAAACAAACATAATGTTGTAGCTAAATTGAACCACTTGAAGATTCAGCATACACTTCATTAAATCTGTACGATGGAACATGAAGTACACCTCAATTCTGTTTCTTTGATTCACGTGGGACTAAAACAAAATTTTCTTTTTTTTTTTCTTTTTTTTTATTATTTTTTTTAAGCTGCTAGAAATTCCAAACTTAAACACACGTAGTTAGTGCCAATGTGATTGGTGTTGGATATCACCCGCAAAACAATTTATTCCAAAGATAAATGCTAAGAAAAAAAAAACGTGTTTTATAATTTTGATGAGTGTTAGTTCATTTATATTTATAATTAAGTCAATTATAAGCAATATTAGATTCAGCATTAGCTAACAGTATAGATATAAAAAGGATGGAGCTCAAAGTGACAAAAAGTTGTTAAATTACAATAATTGTCATCTATGTATCTTTAGATAATGTTGGTCTAAATTTGTAACAATATACAAGATATACAAAGAACAACATAATGTTTATTTAAACTTACGAAAGGTTGAAACACCCATAGTAAATAAGGAAGCACAATTTCATTCCTCCAACCAATGTGGGATTCAAAACATAAAACAAGTCTCACAAAAGTAACCCTATAAAAAGTTGCTCTAGTGACATGACACCTTTTGTTGCCGTAATCATATATGGTATATGTTCCTATTGTTTTGTTCTTCTCTGATCAAGCTGAAAAGAATTTGAATACAGTTATTTAGTGACAATGCATTTGGAGTTGGATATCCTTCATGGATGTACCTCAATCACCCGAAAATTGGTACAAACTTATATCATATCGTTTTGATTTTCTTTATTTTTTAGTTATACTAAATTCGGTTACCAGCATATGTTGTTGGTTGCGAAAAGCGGTTGAGATTGATATTGAGCTTGGGCATTTGTTTTGCCTATATTCCTTACAGCTTTACATGTCATTTTCTATCGAGTTATAAAAAGGTTACATATTCATTTTCTATCGAGTTAAAGGCTTCTAAGGGCTCAAGATATGTAGAAAATTGGTTTGTTTTCGGATTTGATGTTAGTTAATCAAGCAAAAACAGAGGAAGACTTCAACCAGCATAGCAATTAATAACCATAACGCAAGACAACAACACTAAGACTTGAATAGTACCTAAAACATGCCAACATTAGAGTAGAAAAAACGAGTATAATAGAGCACCTGAACTTTAATAATCCAATATCACAAAACTCGAACCATATACACCAATGTTAGCTAGTAAAATTCCGTTTCTTTGATTCATGTGGAACTAAAAGATTTTAATTTTATTTCTTTATAAAAAAGGGAACCACGCCAAAATTTGTAATAACTTTTTTTTCTTCTTTTGAAAGCTATTAGAAACCTGATACTTAAACACATGAATTTAGTGTCAATGTTTGGAGTTGGATATCATCAGCAACACAATTTATTCCGAAGATAGATGCAAAGAAAAAATTATTGTACAACTTTGATGAGTGTTAGTTCGTTTATATCTATAATTAAGTCAATTACAAGCAATATCATATTTATCATGAGCTAATGCCATATACAGAAAAAGATGTTTGTCATAAGCTAACATCGTATATACAAAAAGATAGGCTACTTAAAATGAAAAAAGTTATTAATTTACATTAGTTGTTGTCCGTTGTGAAAAACATCCCGTATTCTACGGTATGTGAAACACAAAGACAACAACATAACATTTATTTCAACTTAACATATTTCTAAACACCCAAAGTATAAAAGGAAGCACAATTGCATACCTCCAACCAATGTGGGATTAAAAACATAAAACAAGTCTCATACAACTAGCCCCATTAAAAGTTGCTCTAGAGACATAACATTCTGTTTTTGCGGTAATCAAAGATTAAATATGTTCTTTTCACACATTGTTTTTTTTTTATTCTCTTGTCAAACTTGAGAAAATTGATACCAAACTCGTATAGAACTTCAATCACCCAGAAATTGATGAAATTTATGGTGACAAGATACCAAGTTGATTGAATCCCAAAATGATGCACACCACAGTGTTTGATGAAATGCCTGAGAGAGAACGAGAGGGGAGTAAAAATGATGTTTCAGATAAAGGGAAGCGTAAGTTGCCTGTTTCGTTGGTTAAGAAAGTGACGGAGAATAGCAGGGGAGGTGAGTGTTCTAAGCATGATGTGTTTAAAGACACTATTAATCGCGTATTCAAGATGTTGGTTGCGGAGGGAAAAGGAAAGGGTTGTGCTGAGGGTTATGATGGAAAGGGTGTTGATTTTCTTGAGACGGCAAAGAAAAAGGGTATGACTTTCCCGCGTCCTCGATCGAGGTCGACTGAAACTTGGAAAGGTTTATAATTATTTGTTAAGGGATGGTAATATCTTTTGGCATATATTCGTGATCCCTCCTTGAAAACACTTCATCTATGTAAATGATCCATGTAACTTTAACGTGACCATTAAAAAGTTTCTCTCGTGACATTACTCCTTTTGTTGCCGTAATCATATATCATACATGTTCATTCTTTTCTTCTTCTCTAATCAAGCTAAAGAAAACTGATACCAAGCTAGAATACGATTATTTAATGAAAATGCAACTGGAGTTTGACATCCTTCATGGATAGTACCTCAATCACCCCGAAATTTTAGCCAAATTAATATTGTATCATTTTGATTTAGTTTTGTTTTATTTTTCCTATAGCCGATTACGTGTGTTAAGTATTCGTTGGGCGTATGTTGCTTAGAAATTTGTTGGGTCATTTTCTATCGACCAATAAATAGTACTCCGTATAAATTATCTCTAGATTTGATGCTTTGTTGTGTTGCTTTTTTACTATTGGAACGGTGGTACATCACCTTGTGTAAGAACGCTTCACAACCAAATGGTGGTTGCAAATCCTGACCAGAACCACTTGCCTTCCCAAAGGGTCACTATGATCAAACCAAATGGCCAAAAAACTTTAAAATTCTCATAAAAAAGTAACCAGGCCAAAAAAATGTTTTCTTTTAAAGGCTATTAAAAATTGGAGTTGTACGTCCCCCGCAAAACAATTTATGCCAAAGACAGAGAAATGCCAAAAATGTTTGTGGTTTCTATAAATTAACATTCTTTCAATAATTTTTTCATGAGTAAACTTCAAAATACGTGTTTGTGGTTTCCCCATTTTCAGTTCATACATCCTTGTCATAAAAGTTGAGACATATACATTCTTCCGTAAATAAACGTTAGAAGAACCATTCAATAACAGGAAGTTCAAGAGCAAGAGAAGAACTTCGAACTAGAACTAGTGGTGTATCTATAGTTCTATACAATGAAAATGAAATGAAATTTGGGCGGGAAAATCAGTTGTGTTTTGTTCTCACTTGTTTAACAATTTATCTTGACTTTTGTTGACTTTCAATTATGATTCATATCAATGTCTTCCCTTTCAAATATTACTTTTCCTTAAGTAATCACAATCAAGCATCCATATCAATAAGGAAGGAAATCTACCTGCATTGCCTCTTTTAGCCAACTTTCTGTCCAAAAAAGCAAAGGGTTCTAATGCTATCACTCCCTCTTTATGGAACTTAGGCAAAATAGCCGGTGTACTAGGTGGACCGCCCTTATGCAACTTCAATTGGGATTGGCAAGTCCAGTTTATAGGCAACTTCAGTTATAATTCATATCAAAGTTTGATATTCAGCTCGACTTTAAAAAGTGCGTTAAGTATTCGTTATCAAGAAGGAAAGTGGAGTATTGTACCAAATCAAGACTACAACGAAACTATACTCATGAGTCATGACTATACCAAAACCAAACACAATCTAAGGCGTATCCGGTTTCTAATTAATCACTATAACCAAACCCGTGAAGCAATATTTGCTAAACCCTATAACACTTTCAATCAAAAGACTTCAACCAGCAGAGCAATTGATAGCCATAATGCAAACTACCATACTTCAAACTTGAACAGTCCGTATTAGAGTAGAAAACCAGTATAATAGAGCACCTGAACTTTAATAATCCAATATCACAAAACTCGAACCATATTCACCTACACCTACATTAGCTAGTAAAATTCCGCTTCTTTGATTCATGTGATTAGAGTTGGATATCACCCGCAATACAATTTATTCTGAAGAAAAAAATATTGTATAATTTTGATGGTTATAATTAAGCCAATTCTAAGTAATGTTAGATTTATCATAAGATGCACACCACGTTATAAGAAATCTGATGGTTATAATTAAGCCAATTATAAGTAATGTTAGATTTATAATTTTGTTGGTTCATTCATGGTTATAATTAAGCCAATTATAAGTAATGTTAAATTTATCATAAGCTAACAACATATATATAGAAAGATAAACAACTTAAAATGACAAAAAATTGTTAAATTACAATAATTGTCATCTATGTGTACATCGTTGGTTTTTATTTTAAAGATATCAAAAAGTTTTGAAATTGCAACAATTGTTGACTTCGTGTTATTCAAGTCATTGGTCTAACGATACAAATATCACAAACACAACAACGTAATGTTTTTTCCAACTTGCACCCTTATAAACACCCAAAGTATATAAAGAAGTAAAACTTCATTCCTCCAACCAATGTGGGATTCAAAACATAAAACAAGTCTCACAAAAGTAACCCTATAAAAAGTTGCTCTAGTGACATGACACCTTTTATTGCCATAATCATAATATTCACACTGTTTTCTTCTTCTCTGATTAAGCTAAAGAAAATTGATACCGAATTCGAATACGGTTTAGTGACAATGCATTTGGAGTTGGATATCCTTCATGGATGTACGTCAATCACCCGAAAATTTTGTACAAACTTATATCTTATCTTTTTGATTTTCTTTATTTTTTACTTATACTAAATCCGGTTACCAACATATGTTGTTAGTTGCGAAAAGCGGTTGAGTTTGATATTGAGCTTGAGCATTTGTTTTGCGTATATTTCTTATAGCTTTACATGTCATTTTCTATCAAGTTTTAAAAATTTTATATATTCATTTTCTATCGATTTAAAGGCTTCTAAAGTTCTAATGGCTCCGGATATGTAGAAAATTGTTTTGTTTTCGGATCCGATGTTTAGTTAATCAAGCAAAAACATAGGAAACCTAGATTTTTGCTTAAGTCCATTATGCTTTCGATCAAAAGACTTCATCCAGCAGAGCAATTAATAACCATAATGCAAATTACCATACATCGACTTGAATAGTTCCTAAAACCTACCAACATTAGAGTAGAAAAAAACAGTATAATAGAGCACTTGAACTATAATAATCCAATATCACAAAACTCGAACCATATACACCTATGTTAGCTAGTAAAATTCCGTTTCTTTGATTCATGTGGAACTAAAAGGTTGAGTTTGATATGAGCTTGAGTCTCAAGAGTGTGCTAAGTATTCGTTTTGTGCGTACTCCTTACAACTTTACTTGTCATTTCCTATCGATTTATAAATGGAATGCATTTGTGTTAATTGTTCTGTTTTCTGCAGTGATTCATTTTCGGATCCTTTATGGGTAGTTTATGTTTTCTTAAAGGCTTCTAAGGGCTCGGGATATGTAGAAAACTTGTCTTCTTTATCAAGTTCACTACTTTTATCCTTAGCAAGTGACGACACAAAGATCACGACTGCCTACCGATATCATAGTGTTCTTTTTGGTATGGTGGAAATAAATGTACTAAACAAAATATAGGACTATGTCCTGATCATATTATCTTAGGTAGTGCTAAGATACATTGTTTAGTTCAATTATAGGATGTGACACAACTTGCATTTATTGTGGCGCATTCTCTGTAGGTTTTCTAACCTACAGAGATGAGTGGGGGTTGCGGTTCGGTGACAAGTCAAAACAGGTAGTTTTTTTTTGTAGGAGTCGGGTACTCGGGTTGGGTACTTGGGTTGACCTGAAATGGATAGTTATTTTCTGATAAATTTGGACAAAATTTATTGACTTGGGTTGGGTTGACCAACATCCCTTAATTAATTTTTAAACACTGGTAGTTAAAATACTACAGGTGCATACAATTACTATGCCTAAAGAGTATGTAATCATGAGTCAAACTTTGTTGGCATATAAATTTTGCAATGACTACGTTAGTTACTAACTTCAACAGGGCAAAAATTAGAGAACTTTTAACTAACGGCTAATTTGGGTACGACCACCAGTACTTGGCTTTTAAACATTCAGTAGCTAATATATTTGGAGTATAACGCATATTGAAAGGCTACTATTAAATCACCGGTCAATCCTTTGTGGTATTAACTTCAATGTGATAAAAAGTTGAGAATTTACATGAACTGTTGGTAACTGAAGAAGGCCGCTATTTTTTCTTTTAACAGCATCCAACATCATGTACCAACAAGTAACATAACACTAATCTCAAACTATGTTACATGAATACACCACTCTATATGACCTATCAATATTTCCTTTCTTCAACCCATGTGGGATTAAATACCTGGTTTACAGATTTGTTCTCCAGACACAACACATTGACTCTTCTAAAGCTATGAGAAAATTGATGCCAAACTCAAATACCTAATTTTAAAAGTTGCTAACACATTATGTGGGAAGAGAAGCTGTAAAGGGTTGCGTAAAGTGGTTTAGATAAATATTCAGCTTGTCTCTGAAGAGCGTGATAAGTATTCGTTCTTAGAGAGGATAAGGGAGTACTTTACCAAGTCAAGACTACAATGAAATAATCTTTGTGACTATACTAAAAACTCAACCAACTGAGCAATATCCAATTTAGAATTGATCTAGCAACAAGAGTGGAAGAGGGTATCCAAAAAGGCACCATTGCCAAATCCATTAACCAATATCGTAAGTAATGATAACCAATATCGCTTTCGATCAAAAGACTTCAACCGGCAGACCAATTGATAACCTTGGCTTCATGTCATCCCGTTATCCTGGGAATACCTTATCCATGTCATCCCGTTGTCAACCCCTGAAGTAATTATTTTACCCAAAATGCCCAAAACTAAGTGACGACATTCTACCTTACTGCTTATACGATTTTTTTGTCAATTTGTGAGAAATTGATATTTTTATGATTTCTCTGTTTACTGATAAGATAATGTGCTAGGATGCAAGCATCTCAATTTTTTTTTGAAACTATTTTCTGGTTTGAAGTTTCATTGGTATTTTTTTACTAATGGAACAGTATCGCACGTTGTGTAAGAATAGTTCACAACCAAATGGACAATTGTTTTAAATCATGTCTAGGATAATGGTTCTTAATCAAATTACTTTCATAAAACGATTATTTACATGTTTTGCCTATCGCACGTCTCAAGGTAAATACGCTACCACATAGTTTTGTTACGTTTTTGGTGACTCTCGGAAGTTAGAACCACTTGCCTTCCCAAAGGGTCACGATGATCACACCAAATGACATCCAACAACATAACATGTGTACTTCAACCAATCAACGATTTTTCTTCTTTGATCCATGTGTGACTATAAAACTTATAGTTTCTCATAAAAAAACATGACAAAAGTGTATTTTTGTTGTAAAGGCTATTAGAAATTGAGTTAATTGCATTTTTGGTTCCTGTGGCCAAATTACAGTAAGAGGTGGGGGACTTGTCTTACTACCTCTTACTCGTTTTGTAAACTTTATATACTGTAATATATTTGATTGTTTATTACTATGTTATATTTATGATAAAAAGTCTTGTTTCATATTTACATAAGTTACTTATTATCGCATCGTGTTGGTTTAATAAACAAATTGCATAAAGGTGCACTTCAAATCATTCTAACGATTATACAAAAACAAACAACATTATTTCGTTCAGATTTAGACTTTCTAGCCACTTCTTACTAGTAAGATGTGGTAGTCAGATTCAGACCCAAAACATCTTAATGAAACAAACACACCATAACATCATATATACAAAAAGGATAGACTACTTAAAATTTAAAAGAAAAAAAAAATGTAAATTTACATTAATTCTCATCTCTCTGATTTACATGTTGTTTAATACAACACGCGAAACAGAAAGACAACAACATAATGTTTATTTCAACTTGTCACAACTTTGAACACCCGAAGTATTTAAAGAAGCACAGTTTTATTCCTCCAACCAATGTGGGATTCAAAACTTAAAACAACTCTTACACAACCAGCCCAAAAAAAAGTTGCTCTTGAGACATTTTTTTTTAGTTGATCATATACTATTACATACGTTATTTTTCAAATATTGTTTTTTTCTTCTCTTGTCAAACTTGAGAAATTTGATACCAAACTCGTATAGAACCTCAATCACCCAAAAATTGTCGAAACTTATATCGTATCAATTTAATTATGATTGCATATGGTATTGAGCTTCAGTCTCAAGAGGGTGTTAAGTATTTGTTTTGCATTAATTGCTTACAATTTTATTGGTCAATTTCTGTCGAGTTATAAAAAAGGTTATGTATTCATTCTGCGTTGTTAAGGTATGTGTAGTTCTACAACGTGACACATGGTATACATTTGTGTTTTGTGTTTATTGCTCTGCTTTCTGTAGTGGTTTGTTTTCAGGTCCTTTAGAGCTAGTTTATGTCTCCCCTTAAGGCTTCTTAGGTCGGGATCGTCTTCATTATATCTAATCTTATTTTTGGCATGCATACTGCACTTTCCTCCACGTTAATGTGCCAAAATGCTAAATTTCGTGTTAATTGTTTCATTGTTTCAAGATTCAGGTATGATTCGTAGCCTTTTATCACGTTTTGTTTCTTTGTTATTATAGGATTCGGAAATCACCCTCTTTCTATCTGTTTGTTTCTTTCAGGTTACGGGTATAATTAGTGGCAAATATATCAGATTCACCTTTGTTTTTATTCTCATCTGTTAGCTGTATTAGATTATGATATTGACCAAACAATCAAAATGTATACTTTTCTTTTGAAATTGGAACTTATCAGGGTTGCTTTCTAATCTATCCAAGGGGTTCTAACCTCTAACAATATACGAACGTTGGTGCTAAGTTAGTGCACTTGGATTCATGTCATATATGTTGACAGTATTGACATGAATAAACACTTGATCCCTGCAATGCTCACAAATTAATAGTTAAACTGTGCGTTTACATCTTCAAAGTTACAGTATAGAAATTCTGATGTTTCATCATGCGTACGTTCTTGTGGTATGTATAGTTCTACAACGTGAAAAATGGCACACAAATGTTGTTATTTGTTCTCATTTGTTATGTTGTTGACTCCTGTATAGCTAGTTTATGTTTCCTTGTAGGCTACAGGCTACTTAACACAGCGAGCAGACTACATTCCCTCAAATAAGTATGCCTAAATGCTTTTCGTGCTATTTGGTTATATGCATTTTTTAGTTTCAGGTATAATACTTTTTTCTTCTTTGTTTTAGGATTCGGGTATAAAATGTTGTATTATGGGAGTTGGTATGCATAGAAACGACTTGTATAATGCAGCACCTGAACTTTAATAATCCAATATCACAAAACTCGAACAATATACACCTACACCTACGTTAGCAAGTGAAATTCCGCTTCTTTGATTCATGTGATTGGAGTTAGATATCATCCGCAACACAATTTTTTCTGAAGAAAGAAATATTGTATAATTTTGATGAGTGTTGGTTCATTTATGGTTATAATTAAGCCAATTATAGGTAATGTTAGATTTATCATAAGGTAACAACATATATATAGAAAGATAAACAACTTAAAACGACAAAAAAAATTGTTAAGTTACAATAATTGTCATCTATGTGTACATCGTTGGTTTTTATTTTAAAGATATCAAAAAGTTATCAAATTACAACAATTGTTGACTTCGTGTTATTCAGATAGTTGGTCTAACGATACAATTATCACAAAGACAACAACATAATGTTTATTTCAACTTGTCATGCTTTTAAACACCCAAAGTATATAAAGAAGTAAAACTTCATTCCTCCAACCAATGTGGGATTCAAAACATAAAACAAGTCTCACAAAAATAACCCTATAAAAAGTTGCTCTAGTGACATGACACCTTTTATTGCCGTAATCATATATGGTGTATGTTCACACTGTTTTCTTCTTCTCTGATCAAGCTAAAGAAAAGTGATACCAAATTCGAATTAGGTTGTTTAGTGACAATGCATTTGGAGTTGGATATCCTTCATGGATGTACCTCAATCAACCAAAAATTTGTACAAACTTATATCATATCATTTTGATTTTCGTTATTGTTTACTTATACAAAATCCGGTTACCAATTGCATATGTTGTTGGTTGCGAAAAGCGGTTGTGTTTGATATTGAGCTGGGGCATTTGTTTTGCGTATATTCCTTACAGCTTTACATGTCATTTTCTATCGAGTTATAAAAAGGTTACATTTTCATTTTCCATTGAGTTAAAGGCTTCTAAGGGCTAAGGATATGTAGAAAATTGGTTTGTTTTTAGATCCTATTTTTAGTTAATCAAGCAAAAATAGAGGAAGATGTCAACCAGAAATTTGCTTAAGTCCATTATGCTTTCGATTGGAAGACTCTAACCAACAGAACAATTAATAACCATAATGCAAATTACCATACATCGACTTGAATAGTCCCTAAAACCTACCAACATTAACTCATAATACTCCAGTATCAAAAAACTCATACCATATACACCTATGTTAGCTAGTAAAATTCCGTTTCTTTGATTCATGTGGAACTAAAATGTTTTTTGTTTTTTTCTTTTTTTTTCTTTATAAGAGAGGGAACCATGCCAAAATTTGTAATAACTTTTTCTCTTTAGAAGATATTAGAAGTGTGATACTTAAACACGTGTATTTAGTGTCAATGTTTGGAGTTGGACATCTCCCGCAACACAATTTATTCCGAAGATAAATGCGAAGAAAAGATTATTGTATAATTTTGATGAGTGTTAGTTAATATATATTATGTGAAATTTTTAAAAAAAATGTTAAAACAATTAATTATGACACATATGTTTCAAAAGGAAATTATTACTACACATCAAAAACCGGGTTGACCCGGGATGCTTCAAACCCGACTGGTTGACTCGGTTTAGTTTGACCCATTTTTTCGACCCAACCCATCGGTTTGTCTTGACCCGTTTTTTGACCGGAAGGATTTAACCCGTTGAACCACCCGGGTCGAACCGGGTTTCAAAACATTATGCGTAATCCCCAAATCATCAAACTTTTATTAGTTTACGTTTATAATCCATAAACATTTTTTATCACAAAAACTATCTGCCACTATAAAATTATCAAGTATATACAAAAAGATAGACTACTTATTAAGAAAATAGTTGTTAATTTACATTCGTTACTATCGCAATGCTAGACATCCCGTTTATTACATAATGTAAAATCTTGCAACATGACATGTCTCATCTTTGGGATGTATGAACTTTGTTTGAATATCAAATACATGTTTTATCATTCACATTCTCCGCTAAAAATTGGACAAAGTGATCAACTGTTCATCCGAAAATAGTCCTAAAACGCATGATGATTAGCTTCTAAAATTAGGTTTAAAACGACAAGGCCTAATAAGGAGTTGCCAAACACCAAAAGTGTAGTAAGGTCGTATGCCCTTGATCTAGAGATTTCACCCAAAGGAGAATATATTATATATCAATGCATAGACAGAACTTGATAAGTTTAACTAAAATGGCCAAATTGTAATTATATTTATTTTAGGAGGGCCAGATTACATTTTCATTTAACATTCGTACTTATAATGCCTACTACTATTATATTTAAAGGTTAAAAGTGTACTTGTGACTAAAATTTTTGAGAGAGCCACAACCCCTCCCGACCCCTAATAAGTTCCATCCATGTATCAATGAGCAAGCAAACCTCGGAAAATGTCAAATATATGTTAATTTCTACCTAAAATGATTAAAAAAAAAGGGAAAAAAAAAGTCAAAAAATTGTTATTTCACATTAATTACTACTACCATTTCCTACCACGGAAACGATATACGACCGACATTAGAAAGCAACATAACTTTTATTTCAACTTTTAAAAAATTTGAACACCTGAAGTGTATAAGGAAGAAAAATTTCATTACTCCAACCAATGTGGGATTCAAACCTTAGGACAAGCCTCACACAACTAGCCCCAAAAAATAGTTGCTCCATGGTCACATATTGTATCCTTCTTCTCTTATCAAGCTAGAGAAAATTGATACCAGCTCGAATACAGTTATCTAGTGGCAATGCAATTGGAGGTGGAAATCCTCCATGAATAATACCTCAGATAAATAATACCTCAGTCATCTGAAAATTTGACCAAATTTATATCGTATCGTTTTGATTTAGTTTTAGTTTTAGTTTTATTTATATAGTTGTGCTAAAATCTATTTTGCTAAACTCGTAGACCGTCATTTTGTCATATATGTTAACAAGATGCCAGCCTTTCTTTACACAAACTGTAAATAAAAAGAGAATATGGATAGTTTTATCCTATAAATTTGGACAAAAGTTATCGTCTCGTGTTCGGTTGACTAACATCACTTAGTTTTAAACACTAGTGATTAATATATTACAAGTGCATACAATCATGATGTCTAAAATAGTATGAAATCATGAGTCAAAGTTGTTGGCATATAAATTTTGGCCCAAGCAACAAAATCACTTAAGTTAGGCATATACACAAAACTGAGAACTTTTACGAACGACTAATCTTGGTACGACTAAGTACCAACAGCTATTATATTTGGAGCTAGTACATACGATAACTATGTCTAAATTCTAAAATAGTATGAAATCACGAGTCAGTCCTTTGTGTTATCAACTTCAAAAAAAAAAAAAGTTGATAATGTCTTATACTATTTTTATCTTTTAACAGTATCCGACATCATGTACCAACAACATAACACTAATTTCAAACTATGTGAACCAAATACGGTTTTCAGAAAAGTAATTGGGAACAAAGTTGTTCTCAAGACACACACTTTGTTACTTAAATACATATTTTAATAGTTCCTAAAACATTATGTGGCTACAATGAGAAAATCTTTGTGACTATACTGAAAACTGAACAATCTGAGCCATATTCGATTTTGAGTTGATCTAGCAACAAGAGTGGAAGAGCATATTAAAAAAAGCACCATTACCAAATCCATAAACCAATATCATTTGTAATGATAACCAATATCGCTTCCGATCAAATGACTTCAACCAGAAGAGCAATTGATAACCATAAAGCAAATTATCATACATCAAACGTGAATAGTGCCTAAAACCTTCCAAGATTAGAGTGGAAAAAGCAGTATAATGTAGCACCTTAACTTTAATAATCCAATATCATTTAATTTGTAATGAACTAGTTAAATTAAACCACTTGAAGATTCTTCATTAAAATTTGTACGATGAGACATAAAGAACACTTCAATGCCAACTTGGGACTTAAAAAGCAATCTAATAACCATAAATTTTGAACCATATACATCTACATTAGCTAGTAAAAACTATTTGTTTTTCTATAAAAAAAAAGGTAACCACGGCATACTTTGTCATAACATTTTTTTATTTTGAAGCTATTAGAAATTCGATACTCAAACACATGTATTTAGTAAGGCAATGTCATAACATATAAGCATACATATAAGAAGATAGATTATGTAAAATGTCAAAAACTTGATAGTTTACATTAGTTATCATCTGCATCTTTGAGCTACCGATTGTTACAGTAGGCGAAAGACGCAAACAACAATATAATGTTTATTTCAGTACGCCATCCACGGGACACCTTTCGTAGTGAGGGAAGTCCTCAGTTAAAACACCAAAATATATAAAGAAGCAAAGTTTCATTCCTCCAACCAATGTGGGATTTAAAACTTTAAACAAGTCTCACACAACTAGCCCCATAAGAAGTTGCTCTAGAGACATAACGTATTTTTTTTTTTATCTTTCCGACATCAAAGATTAAATATGTTCTTTTCACACATTATTTTTTTCTTCTCCTGTCAAATTTGAGAAATTGATGCCAAACTCGAATACGGTTATCTAATGACAAGGCAATTGGAGTTGGATATCCTCCATGGATATCAATCACCCAAAGATTTTGCCAAATTTATATCGTATCATTTTGATTTAGTTTTAAATTTATAGCTGTAATAAAAACTATTTTGTTAAACTCTCTCGTAGACCCTCATTTTGTCATATTCATGGATAATATTTTCCTATAAATTTGGACAAAATATATCGACTCGGGCTGGGTTGACCAACATCCTTGATTAGTTTTTATACATTGGTAGTTAAAATACCACAAGTCCATACAATAACGATGTCTAAATGACTGAATGAGCCAAAATTGTTGGCATATAAATTTGCAATGGCCAATTTAGTTAAGATCATTCAACATCATATACCATTCAGGTATTGATCATTTAGTAGTTGCTTTTAGTGGAGCGATAGCAAGTATAGCTGCTAGAGAAATACTTAAAGAGAAACGAGAAAACGTGGCAAGATAGATTGTAAATGGTTGAGAGAAAAGCGGTTGAGTTTACTATTCAGCTTGCCTCCGAAAGAGTGTGTTAAATATTTGTCGGTAGGGAGCCAGGAAATGAAGTAACATACCGAATCAAGAGAGACTACAACAAAACTATACTCATGACTGCACCAAAAACTTAACGCAATATATATATGAGCCATATCCGATTTTGAATTGATCAAGCAAAAAGAGTGGAAGAGCAGATCCGCAAAGGCACCATAACCAAATCCATAAACCAAACCAACCATTTCGATCAGGAGACTTCAACGTCCAGCAGACCATCCAAGAACTGAGTAGAAGAGAACAGTTATAATGCGGCACGTGAACCTTAATAATTCTATACCATTTGTAATGAACTATCTTAATTGAACCACTTGAAGCTTCAATGCCATTAAATATGTACATGGAACATGAAGAACCCTTCAAATGCCAACTTCAAACTTAATAGCAATCTAATAACCATAAATCTCTAACTATAAACACCTACATTAGCTAGTAAAATTCCGCTTCTTTGATTCGAGTGGAACTAAAATGTTATTGTTTTTTTTTATAAAAAGGTAACCACGCCAACATTTGTTATACAGCATTTTTCTCTTTTGAAGCTATTAACAATTTGATACTCAAACACGCGTATTTAGTGGCAATGTGACTGGAGGTGGATATCACCCGCAACACAATTTTTCCGAAGATAAATGCTAAGAAAAAGTATTGTATAATTTTGATGAGTGTTACTTCGTTTATAGTTATCATTAAGTCAATTATAAGCAATATCAGATTTATCATAAGCTAGCACCGTATACAGAAAAAGTAACATGATATATACAAAAAGATGGACTAGTTCAAATGAAAAAAGTTGTTAATATACATTAATTGGTATCTTGTCATGTTTACTTCAACGTCCAGCAGACCATCCAAGAACTGAGTAGAAGAGAACAGTTATAATGCGGCACGTGAACCTTAATAATTCTATACCATTTGTAATGAACTATCTTAATTGAACCACTTGAAGCTTCAATGCCATTAAATATGTACATGGAACATGAAGAACCCTTCAAATGCCAACTTCAAACTTAATAGCAATCTAATAACCATAAATCTCTAACTATAAACACCTACATTAGCTAGTAAAATTCCGCTTCTTTGATTCGAGTGGAACTAAAATGTTATTGTTTTTTTTTATAAAAAGGTAACCACGCCAACATTTGTTATACAGCATTTTTCTCTTTTGAAGCTATTAACAATTTGATACTCAAACACGCGTATTTAGTGGCAATGTGACTGGAGGTGGATATCACCCGCAACACAATTTTTCCGAAGATAAATGCTAAGAAAAAGTATTGTATAATTTTGATGAGTGTTACTTCGTTTATAGTTATCATTAAGTCAATTATAAGCAATATCAGATTTATCATAAGCTAGCACCGTATACAGAAAAAGTAACATGATATATACAAAAAGATGGACTAGTTCAAATGAAAAAAGTTGTTAATATACATTAATTGGTATCTTGTCATGTTTACCCTGGTTTATTACCATTACCATATGCAAACACACAAAGACATCAACGTAATGCATACTTTAACTTGTCACAATTTAAACACCCAACGTATATAAAGAAGCAAAATTTAATTCTTCCAAACGATGTGGGATTCAAAACTTGAAACGAATCTCACACAAGTAGCCCCATAAAACAGTTGCTTTAGACACATTACACCTTTTCCCTCCGTAATCAAAGATTAATGGGCCATTTGGTTTGTTGCTAGGAATCACAATGACAATAGATATGAAAAAATGAACACAATCGCGACCCAACAGAGCAATAGTTACTTACTTGTCTTTTTCAAAATGAGAGCTCTAGATTAGAAAGTTGAAGTAGCGTCATAGGAAGGTATTAGTTAAAAGTGATTCAAGGTTAGCACCAATATAGATACTCAGATATTACGTGTACAATGTTTTTGATATAAGTTAGCTGGTCGTAGCTTTTTTAGGAATCAATCTATTTGATGACGTATAGTCTACATCCGGGTCACGAACCCGGCTAAAGTCCAACACTAACTTAGCCCGGTACGAGTCGGGCTAGACCGATTAGAGGTTTGGGCTCACGAAGGCCCAAGCCCAAAGCTATTCACGGAATACATATCCGATATCTTCTAAATAAGAGGATTATCATTCCCAACCGACTTAGGCGGGATACGCCGAAGGTTGAGGAACACGGAACCAACAAGGATTCCGTGCGTATATAAAGGGAATAGCTTCCCTAATTTAAGGTACGATCTCAAACCCTAATTCTCCTTAAACCCTAAACCGATTACTTACTCTCACGCCGGAGGATAATCGTGGGAGACAATCCCACGGTAAGCCTAACGGTGTCTTTTGTCTCTTAGTGCGCAGGTCTCAGGCAGCAATTCTCAATTGGTACGAGAGCCGGAGCTCCAAACCAGGAACGCCCAACTTTTGTATCAACAAGTGGCGCCATCCGTGGGACCCTACACTAAGAATCAACACTAGAATGACAAAGCATGGAAATCAGCGATCGCAGTCAGACCTTATGGGAAAGAAGTCGCAAAGCGGACTAACTCCTAAGCAGACCTCTGGGACAACCAGCGCTGCTAAAAATAAGGGATCAGGCCAAGACTTGATCTTCCCTCTGGAGGAACCGCGCTCGGGAACAACCCAAGCCACTATAACCACCACGAGTGGAGTAGACCCACTGCGCACCGTCTTTACTACTCCCTTCCAATCGGTGCTAGAAACTGACCCGACAAAGGCACCAGACGCACCTGACCGAAATAAGGGTATAGTGATAGAAACAAACACACTTGCTCTTGAGGGGGTCGCACCAGAGCTAGTACCAGAAGTTTTCGTATCCCAGAACTATGAAACATTAACTGCCCTCATGCAAGAGGAAGAAAAGAAGAGATCAGGTCGGAACTTGAAAGCCCGACTCAATTTCGATTCTGAATACGAAACTTCCCCACTGCGCCATCAGAAAGAGAAGCGCGGGAGAGACAGCCGCCGACCCCCAGTATTCAACCGAATCGGGAGAAGAATCGAGGAGGATGAGACATCTCACTCGCATCATCTGAGTGAGAATGATGAAGATGAAAAGCATACCAATGTCCACACTAGACTTGGTAGCCGCAGAATCCAAGACAGATTGGGATGACACTATTCCCCAAGTGAAAGCCCTCCGAGTACGAACTTCGGAGGGCAGGTCGGTATAGCTAGCCGAAAGAGAAAAATTCATCCTCTGAAAATTCCTCGGACAACGAGGATAGTGAAACTGGACACTGGAAGTCCAGAAATAGATATGATGACGGGAGGATGAAGATATATCCCTCCTTGGCGCCAAAAGGTGGATGCATTCACTCGGCGCATCGGTGACTTCTCGAGAAAGCAAAGAAGGCGCATGCCCGCCAACGTAAAGACCTATGATGGAACAGGTGACCCTGATGATCACCTCAAAATTTTTGAGTCAGCTGCGACAATTGAAAATTGACCGCAGCCTGTGTGGTGCCACATGTTCAACTCCACACTAGTGGGAAACGCGCGGAACTGGTTTAGCAAGCTTCCACGCAGAAGCATCAACGGATTTGAGGAATTGAGAAAGGCATTTCGCCTAAACTTTACTCAAAGGAAGAAGTGCGCTAAAAATCCTGTCGAACTCGCCAGGTAAAGCGGCGCCAAGGAGAGTCTACAAGCGTATTCATGGAGCGCTTCAAAGACGAATGCATGCAAGTTAAAGCATGCCCAGAAGTATTGAAGATCTCTGGTTTCATGAACGGGATTAACAATCCATAACTCATCAAGAGGTTGAACGACAAGATTCCCGAAACCTTTGATGAACTCATGAAATGCTCTCGGTCCTTCGTCCAGGGAGAAGCCGCTGCGGCGGATAGCAAAAGGAACTACTCGAACTACCGGTCACAGGAACAACCTTGGAGACAATCCAATGACCGGGGTAGTAACCGTAATAGGAGCTATCGCAGCCAGGGGAGCGGGAGGGATAATGACAGATACACCCCGCTAACCAAGACCCCGAAGGAAATACTCGCAACAGAAGGTGCGAATTTTCCAAGACCGACGCAGATGCACACTCCAGAAGATCGGCGCACTGGGAATGGATAATGTGATTAGCATGCACAGAAGGGCCATACCACCAAAGAATGCGTCCAACTACGCCAGCTCATCGACAAGATGGTTAAAGAAGGTAGATTGGACCACTTGGTCAAAAACATTAAAGAGGGAAAGGATAGACAAAAAAGTGGAAACAAGAAGGAAACACCAAAAGACAAGGCTGACACAATCTACATGATACAATCATGGCAGCGAATCACTAGGCAGAAGGTCAGCCAAGAATTTTCACGTGGAAAGGAAATCTCTTTCCCTACCTTAACTGCGGACAACGCAGAGGTGGAACCACTCACTATAGAGATAAGCGCGGGGGGTCACGACATCCACCGCATGTATGTCGACGGTGGAGCCTCTGCAAACATTATGTATGAGCATTGTTTCAAGCGGTTGCGCCCTGAAATACGCAGTCAGTTAAGCCTGGCCAGCACGGCGTTGAACGTGGTTTTACGGTGAAAAATATGGCCGATGGGGCAAATAAGACTACTAGTTAGCATCGGAAATGAACAACATTCCGCGACGACCTGGATGGAATTCATGGTGATCAAATCTCCATCGCCATATAATGGCATTATCGGGAGACCTGGGATATCAGCTATGCGCGCAGTGCCATCAACAGCGCATGGGATGCTTAAATTCCCAGTGGAAGGAGGCATCGTTACTCTCTACAGTGCCACTATCCCACATAGAGAATGTAACGATTACATGCGAAAGCGGCCGAGATCCCGAACAACGTGCAACCAGAATTCCAAATCTGAAGGTTGCAATTCACCCGAATACCTACCGACAGGAAATATCCATCGGAGGGTCATTGTCGGACAACGGCAAAGCGGTACTGTCGCGCGCTCTTACAAAAGAACTTGGACATTTTCGCATGGGAACCAAAACACATGACCGGAGTACCACGTTCCATAACAGAGCATAGACTGAGAATCCGACAAGGGTACTCACCAATACGCCAGAAGAAGCGCGGGCAGGCTCCAGAGCGCGCGCAAGCAATCCTGGCGGAAGTACACAAACTTGTGGATGCATGAATCATGTGGGAAGTCTATTACCATGACTGGCTTTCCAATCCAGTCATGGTAAAGAAGAGCGACGGCAGCTGGCATATGTGTGTAGACTACACGAACCTTAACAAAGCATGTCCACAAGACTGATATCCATTACCAGAGATAGACTGGAAAGTAGAGTCTTTGTGCGGATACCCATTAAAGTGTTTCCTCGATGCATACAAAGGATATCATCAAATACAGATGGCTAAAGAAGACGAGGAAAAAACAGCCTTCCACACAAGCCAAGGCGTTTATTGTTACACAAAAATGCCCTCGGCTTGAAAGAACGCGGCGCCACCTACCACGGTTAGTAGATAATGCTTTCGAAAGCGGTGGGCCGCAATCTAGAGGTCTATGTTGATGACCTAGTCATAAAGAGCCATACTGAAGGCGAGTTAGTACGCGACATTGAGGAAACGTTCAAAACTCTATGAGAGATCAACATGAAGCTGAATCCGAAAAAGTGTACCTTGAGACTACTTAAGGCATGTTTCTTGGATACCTTATCGAACCTGACGGTATAAAACCATGCCCAGAAAAAACAAAAGCGGTCATCGATCTTCCCTCACGCACCGCGTTGAAGGAGGTCCAATCTCTCAATGGAAAGTCGGCCGGCCTAAACAGGTTCCTATCCAAGTCAGCAGAAAAATCGCTACCCCTTTTCAAGACACTCAAGAAGTGCATTAAGAAGGGTGACTTCACTGGACTACGGAGGTGAAGTAGCCTTCACTCAGCTCAAACAGCATCGGCAACGCTCCCAACACTTGTTGCACCCGACCGGGGAAGAGGCGATCATGTACTTATGCGCAGCTGATGGGCGGTCGGCGCAGTGCTACTAACAGATAGGGATTCAGTACAAACCCCCATCTACTTTGTAAGCAAAGCGCTCAAGAAGACGGAGATGAATTATAGTGCAATGGAAAAGTTAGTTCTAGCATTGGTGTTTGCTGCCAAACGCGGGTACTTCCAAGCGCACCCGATAGCAGTAATCACAGACCAACCGATCAAACAGATCATCTCCAAACCTGATGCATCAGGCCGACTCCAAAAGTGGAGTGTATTGCTAGGTGAACACAACATCTCTTACAGACCGCGTACCGCAATCAAAGGACAAATTCTGGCAGACTTCATCATCGAGAAGCCAGATACCGACGAGATCCCCGCACCAAGTAAGAAGGTACTACTAGATCCATGGATCTTGGTTACAGATGGATCCTTGTGCGTGGACGGGTCAGGAGCTGGCCTCATTCTCACAAATCCAGAAGGAATGGAATTCACTTACTCACTGCGTTTTGAATTTACAGCAACAAATAATGAGGCAGAATATGAAGCTCTAATCGTCGGACTACGCATTGCAGCTCGAATGGGTGTACGTAACCTGGAAGCAAATGTGGATTCCCGGCTAGTGGCTAACCACGTGTTGGGCGAATCGTGGCTAAAGAGGAAAATATGATTCAAGATATCTCGACAAGACCAAGACATTGATCAAAGGCTTTGATAGATTCACCATCAAGCAAGTCCCTAGAGGAGAAAACCGCAAGGCAGACGCACTAAGCAAGATCGCCTCGACAAGCTTCGCACATCTGTCAAAGCAAGTGCTGGTGGAAACACTGAAAAGCAAATCCATATCAGAGATGGAGGTTTCCACAGTCATAGAGGAGGAAGGTCCTACATGGATGACACCGATTACGGACTTCCTAAACAAAGGACTGTTACCCCAAGAGCGAAAGAAGCTCGCGAGGCACAAAGATTCGAACTTCGAGACAACATACTGTACCGATGCTCTTTCCTTCAACCATGGCTCCTGCGTGCGGGACCACTACAAGCAAATTACGTTCTGCGAGAAATCCATGAAGGTTCATGCAGCATGCACTCAGGACCACGGTCCGTTGTAGCGCGCGCCATGCGATCAGGGTACTACTGGCCAACCATGCACCGCGATGCGCGGGACTTAATAAGGAAGTGCAACGACTGCCAAGTACATCGACCCGTCCCACGCAAACCACAGCACGAGCTAACACCAATCACATCCCCATGGCCATTCTATAAGTGGGGTATTGACATTGCAGGACCTTTTCCAGTCGCTGCGGGAGGATTAAAATTCCTCATAGTTGCCATAGACTATTTCACTAAGTGGATTGAAGCAAAAGCAGTTGTAACAATCACTGGCAACCAGGTAAAGCGGCTTCGTCTGGGAAAACATTGTATGTCGCTTCGGTTTACCTGGCGAAATCATCTCAGATAACGGGAAACAATTCTGCGAAAATCCTTTCAAAGATTGGTGCGAGAAGTTGAACATCACACAGCACTTCGCATCAGTTAAACACCCACAAACCAATGGCTTAGTAGAGCGCGCAAATCGCAGCCTGGGCGAAGGAATTAAAGCGGCGCTGGACGACACAAAGGAAGATGGGTGGAAGAGCTTTCGCATGTTTTGTGGGCACACCGCACCTCAATAAAAACTAGCACGGGAGACACTCCCTTTTCACTAGTCTATGGAACAGAAGCCGTCATACCGGCCGAAATTGGAATGCCAACCATTCGCACCGCTGAGGTTAACATGGCAACTAATGACGGCGAAGCGTCGTCTTGATTTGAACTTGCTTTGGAAGAAGGCGCGAACGCGCATCTATAAGGGAGGAGAAATCAAAATCAAGGATGAAAGGATACTATGACGCCAAAGTACGCAGTGTCTCCTTCAGACCAGGTGATTTCGTCTACCGCGCTAATGATGCGAGCCACGCAGAGGACATGGGCAAGCTCGGACCAAAATGGGAAGGACCCTACGAGGTTACTGAAGCATCAGGTACGGGCTCGTACAAGCTACGAGGCTTGGATGGTCGTGGAACCACGCACATGGAACATCTGCAACCTCAAGAGGTGCTACCTATAGGAAGGGCTACGGCCCAGCGCACAGACGCTCTCGCACTTTCAGTGCCCAATAAACATCTATGTAGTCACTCTTTCTTTTACTTAGTATAATTGTCTTATTTACTTATCATCAAAACTTGCAAGTATCAATAAAACGCCGCGGTTTCTAGCTAACTCCGCGACATATTTTAATTTGTTATTTCCATATACTGTATGTCTTAACAATTTTTTATTTCTTGCCCACGATGGCGTGCATGCACCATAATAAACCCACGTTGGTAAAAGGATAAGTTAACCTACTAAACAACTTGTTGAGTAAGAGGGGTTGCAAACCCATCAACACTGGATCACGCATCCTTGTTAAACACCTTGTTCTCAAGACGTTGGAATAAGTTCTGCGCGCATCCCACGACGGGTGCGCAACATTGCACATGTGCACGTTTAACAACTTTGGAACCAAGATACTTGCTTCCTTAATTTTACAGTACGCTGAATATTATTAGCATACACGACTATGATAATACTTGAAATTTTTTGGGATCTTCATACACGATTATGGCTTTCCTGCATTATTCACACGTGCATATATACATGTCACAATGCAAACATCTTTTACGTAAAGACAAGCAGACAAATACCGCATCACAAATTGCAACAATATCCACGTGAACTCACCAAGAGATGATTTTATTAAATAACCACGCGTTATTACAAAAATATTGTTATTTTGCAACACATAAACCTACCAACTCTTACAACGCTCAATAGATGAGCCACCCACGCGGTTCGAGGTATCTTTGGCCTCGTCAAGCCTCTTCAACAGATCTGAATCCTGCTGAGACACAGTGGCAACACTTTCCGGCACCCCATCAGATCTTGGCTGGTGCGCTGCACCAACTCCGCACAAGATTGCCTTCCCCTTGATACCTTTCTTTTGGGCAAGTCTGGTCGCATGTGCTTCTAGTACTTCCTTCAAGGGCACTTCTTTCTCTAAAGCAAACGGATTCAAAATATCCTTTGGACGCATGAAAACAGGTACCTGAAGCTGTGAGTCATGGGGTTTCAAGATGTAATCCGGCTGGGTTTCTGCACCTTCGGCACGATGACGCGCAAGAGTCAACCCTGCCATGATGACGTCTATAGGATAATCCTGATCACTCTCAAGATCGGCAATCATGGGGATTTCTAACTCTTTCATCCTTTTCATTGCAGCAACCAGGTGCTCACACGCTTTAGCATCATAATTTGGTACCTCATTAACAGGTACCTTCAGCAGTTCCGATTCATGCAGAGCCTCTACAGCTTCTGCCTTGCCGCGTTCAGGCGCCTGAACTACTTCCCGAAGGCATTACGCACTTCTGGTGACTCCAGGGTATTAAGTGCGGCAAGACGAAGACCATGACCTACGAGCCACCTGCGCTCAGCTATAGTAGACATCAGTTGCGGATACAACTCCTCGTCATACTCAATGCTAAGTTTGCGCATTTTTGCCTCTTGCACCTCCAGTGCTTCTTTCACAGTGGCACAAAATCCTTCAAGTTGGGATGTCATCGCATCTTTGCCCTTCTCAAGGTATTTAAGTACCCAGTGGCACGCAGACTTGTACCCGGCAACATCCGCACGCTATTGATTTATTTGGCACATCAGCGCCATTTTTTCTTCAGCTTGCTTCTGAGCGTACGCGCTCAGATCCTTTGCCTCCGCTTGGGCGCTATCCAGCTGCGCCCGGGTGTTCGCCAGTTGCGCCTCCAGCAACGCTATTGTTTGGTCCTTTTGTGAATCTTGATTCTCCCCACCAGAAACTCGGTCTTTCAGCTTCACGATTAGCGAAGCCTGATGTGCGGAGACCTGCACCAATTCTTCGACCAATTGCTCCATGGGTGCATCTACAATAGACAGGTCTTCATTGTTCTGACTATGTGGCTCAGAATGCGCTGAACGTGCAGGACTAGCCTTGGGGGGTGACTCTATAACCTGCTCCACCCTGCGTACGTTCACCAGAGAAATGTCAGATTCACAACTGGCACATCAACCAACAAAGGAAACAATACATATACGGCATTACTTACTGCGGTCCCGAGATATTGGCAGAAGGGTGCGAAGACGCTTCATCAGTGGATGATAATTCCACAGTATGGATCACGGGGCGCTTTTTCCTTGAAGTGCCTGCACCATCATCTCCTCGTGTCCTTTCGCGATTGAGCCCAGATTCTTGTTCTTCTTCCTCCATAGGGTGAGGCACAGCTAAGGGCGGTGGCTGCGCCACAAGGGAAGGTACTCTGGGATTAGGAAGGCTTTGCAGTGGTGTCACCTCCACTGCGACTGAGGAACTAGTTCCTGTCTCCCCTACATTCAGCTCCATGGTACGCCCTGTGGTCGCAGCTAGAATCGGCTCCTCATCATCCTTCAAGGGCCGTACTCCTGTCTTTACCTCTACGGGCTTTGCTAGCTGTACTACGGTAAATAGATCCATCTCTGCGCAAAACAAGACAACATATACACACAGGTTATATAATGCGCGAAATATAAGGAAGAATGCTCTTACATTATTTACACACAGAGGTACGGAGGAATAAGCACCCACCCTGGCCATTGGCGTCTAAGAAGATAGGGATCTCATCTTCGGGACCAAAATAATTGCGGCTGATTCCCATGTGTACCAAAAATCCCTCAGGATAGGCACTAATGGGGATGCGGTTAGCATTTATCAGTTCCGCATCCTCGGCGACATAAGACCCAGGCAACGGGCACTCATCCCTCTCTAGTGTACCCCGGGTATAAAAATCATAATTCCAGGGAAAGCATGTATCATCTACCCAGAAGAAATACTCCTTCCAGTTCCTAAGTGAATCTAATTTATCCGTATAACACTGCAGTCTACCAGCGCTTCGCAAAGGACACCCACCCATGTGCCCACGTAGTATGATAAAAGGCGCGGAATAGGTGGATGGTGGGGTTAATCGCCAACAAACGGCAATTTACCTCAAAATTGGTAATTTTGGCCGCGCCAATACAGTGCAACTGCGATATGTGTAGATTATAATAGTTTAACACGTCGCACAGAAAGCGTGACAGGGGCACATGTTGATTCGCGAATTCGAATAATCGTGTATATACACCCACTTTCCCTTCGGGGAAATCCGCAATTGTGGCTCGCGCACCCGGAACAACCGGATGCACATCCAGGGGTATAAAGTACTCTGAGGTGAATTCCATCAGATCGTTCACGGTGAGCTCGGAGGTGAAGTCCGACAGCTGTTTAACCATAGTGTTATTATTTTTTGATCAAGCGCACGCGCGGTTACCTTTGTGGTTGACTAATTTCTGGATTGCAACTACTAGAATGCTTTAACAATGGTGGATGGAGTTTTACTGTGAGAAACCCGGTGAAAATGAAAGGATAAGTTATATAGTTTTTCTCATCCACACGATAAGCGACACGTGGACTCCACTAACCCTAACTGTGTGGTTGAGATTGCTTGATGGGACACCGGTGCAGTAACTTTCCCCCAATTTACGAGGCGCCCATTTTTTAATATTACGGCTGGATACAATGTATCCAGCGCATATTTCTTTGGCTTCTTTGTTACGTTTGGTATATTTTTCATTGACTATGGTTATTAGTCTAGCATCCGCATTACGACTGCTACGCATACTAGGCGAGGGGGACATGATGACGTATAGTCTACATCGGTCACGAACCGCTAAAGTCCAACACTAACTTAGCCCGGTACGAGTCGGGCTACACCGATTAGAGGTTTGGGCTCACGAAGGCCCAAGCCCAAAGCTATTCACGGAATAGATATCCGATATCTTCTAAATAGGAGGATTATCATTCCCAACCGACTTAGGCGGGATACGCCGAAGGTTGAGGAACACGGAACCAACAAGGATTCCATGCGTATATAAAGGGAATAGCTTCCCTCGTTTAAGGTACGATCTCAAACCCTAATTCTCCTTAAACCCTAAACCGATTACTTACTCTCACGCCGGAGGATAATCGTGGGAGACAATCCCACGGTAAGCCTAAAGGTGTCTTTTGTCTCTTAGTGCGCAGGTCTCAAGCAGCAATTCTCAATTGGTACGAGAGCCGGAGCTCCAAACCAGGAACGCCCAACTTTTGTATCAACACTATTATTACATGCATTCATCACCTTTACATCTCGAGCTTTATTAAACAGGAGAGACAAGGCTGTTTATCCGGTTTCATTAGAAGGCAAAGGAAGTGCATCAACCACAAGACCTGTTGGTGGGGTATACCCCACCCGAGATGTACAATCACTTTGGTCAAATGAATGAAAAAAAGTAAAAAAAAAAAAACACTAAAGTATGAGAGACGTGTTTCTTTATGTTCTGAAGAGGAAACCAATCAGCCGCTTTTGGAGGAAAGTTTTAGAATATTGGATGCATTCATTGTATCCTCCTCTCTTCTTTATTAGCCAGATTTAATTACATTTTCTCTTACAGAAATCAACACAAGTGACGTGCGTCACGTGCAGGTAAATCAATTTCATCTTAACCTTTATGCGTTATATGGTTTCCATATCTTGTCTTATCAAGCATCTGACGACACAAAGGTCACGTACGAGTCCCAACCCATATCATAGTATTAAAACTTTTGCTAAGATGGAAAAAATTCTGCTGGACATTATCTAAGGCTATGCCCTGATCATATATTTAGGTAGTGTTAAGACTTGAGATACATTGTTTAGTTCAGCTATAGAATGCGACACAGTTTGCATCCATTGTGGCGCTATTCTCAATAGGTTTTCTAACCAATATGGTAGGAGCGGCAGGTTCGGTGGCATCTCAAAACAGGTAGTTATTTGTAGGAGTCCGGTACTCGGGTTGGGTTGACCCAAAATGGATAGTTATTTTCCTATAAATATGGACAAATTTTATCGAGTAGGGTTGGGTTGACCAAAATCGTTTGTCTAAAATGGTACGAGGTATTGAGTAAAAAACGTTGGCACATAAATTTTTGTCCACCTGCGAAAACTTTGGAGCTTATATGAACGGGGGATTCTAAACACTCGTAGCTAATACAGTATATTACTAGTGCATACAATCGCCTTGTCTAAAGTAGTATGAAACATGAGTTGAAAATGTTAGGCGCAATTTATCATGAAAAAGTAGAGGTACAACCATTGTTTGATATAAAGGCGGATATGATATCAGAAGCACTAATTACATGTAAATGGGTACAAAAAGAGGTTGAGTTTAGTATTTAGCTCGTCCTTAAAAGGTGTTTTATATTCGTCGTCAAGAAGGGGAGTACTATACCAAGTCAAGACTACAACAAAACCATACTCATGAGTCATGACTACCAAAAACTAAACATATTCTGAGCCGTATCCGATTTTAAATAGATCGCTAGAACCAAACCACTAACCAATGATTGCTAAACACCATAACCCCTTTCTATCAAAACTTGAATAGTCCCTAAAATCTTCCAAGATTAGAGTAAAACTTTGAAATTGCCATATTGTCCCTAAAACCTTGCAATATTAGTCTTACGAGTAAAAAGTAAAAAAAAATAATAATAATAAAAAATAAATAAATAAATAAAAACTCTAATGCAACACATGAACTTCAATAATCCAATATACACCTACATTAGCTAGTAAAATTCGACTTCTTGGATTCATGTGGAACTACAAAATTTATTTATTTATTTCTTGAAAAAGGTAACCACACCAAAATTTGTTACCTACACTTTATCATAATGATAAACGACCCGTCTCACCGTGACCTTCTCTTGAATACTCTAAATTTATGTCGCTCTATCCCCGCAGGGGTAAAGAACTCGCCGTTGTCTCGGTTGTGCTATCAGAGGCTCTGGGGAAGACACCTGTTCTACATATCAATATTTTAAAAAATGAAATTTATAGTAATAGGAAAATCTGTCAATTTAATTAGAAATTTGATATACAAACAGAAGTATTTAGTGGCAATGTGACTTGAGTTGGATATTACTCGCAACACTATGTATTCCAAAGATAAATGCTAAGAAACAATTATTGCATAACTTGGATGAGTGTTAGTTCATTTATGTTTATAATTACGTTAAGTATAAGCAATATCAGAGTTATCATAAAATAATACCATATATAGAAAAAATGGGTTTGACATAAGCTAACATCATACATACAAAATGATATACTTAAAATGACAAAAAGTTGTTTATTTACATCAATTATTATCTGTTCAAATTTTCCAACTGTTTAGTAGAGTAGGTTAACAGGCGGTGAATCTCACAAACAACAACATAATGTTTATTTCAACTTGTCATAAGTTCAAACACCCAAAGTATATAAGGAATCACAATTTCATTCCTCCAACCAATGTGGGATTCAAACCTTAGAACAAGTCTCACACAACTAGCCTCATAAAAAAAAGTTGCTCTAACTTTTTGTTTAAATATTTTATTATAGAGTGAGGACCAAATGAGAATTTTAATTAGGGAAAATGACAAAAAAATGCATCGAACTTGATACTTGTTGTCATTGTGTGTAGTCAACTATTTTTTTTTCATTGTAACACAAACCTTTTGAATTTTTGTCATTGTATGTAGCCAGTTAGGTGAATTTGTATTATTGTATGACCCAGTCAGGCTTAGCGTTACATCGTTAGTCCTTTTATATTAACCGTCGTTAGTAAATAACTTAAAATTTCGTTCTCTTACGTTTTTATTCGTTTTCGTCCATTATTAAGCGTTTTTGTCCGTTTTATACCTTTTTAGATGCATTGCTTTTCCGTTTTCGTACATTTTCTTATGTTTTAGTCCGTTTTTATACGTTTTCGTCCGTTTTACACGTTTTTGCTCGTTTTCATTCATATTTATACGTTTTCATCTGTTTTCTTACGTTTTCATCCATTTTTATGTGTTTTGTCCGTTTTTTACGTTTTCATTCGTATTTATACGTTTTTCATCGGTTTTCTTACGTTTTCAACTGTTTTTATACATTTTTGTCTGTTTTTTTAATGTTTTCGTCTGTTTTCTAACTTTTTCATCTTTTTTTATACGCTTTCGTTGGTTTTCTTACTTTTTCGTTAATTTTCTTACTTTTTCGGACGAAAATGTATAAAACTTAAGAATACGGACAAAAACGTATAAAAATAGATGAAGGTGTAAGAAAACAGATGAAAACTTAAAAAAACGCATACAAACAGATAAAAGACGAGGACATATAAAAACAACGCGTTAGAAAATCGACGAAGACATTTAAAAAGCTTATAAAAACGGACGAAAAATATAAAACGGATGAAAACGATTGAAAACGGACGAAAACATATAAACGGATGAAAACTTATAAAACGGACTAAAACGTTTAAAGCGAATGAAAACGTATAAAAGCGGACGGAAACGTAAGAAAACGGACGAGAATGTAAGAAAACGACAACGTAAAAACGGGAAAAAGCAGCGGACGAAAAAGTATAAAATGGACAAAAACGTTTAATAACGGATGAAAACGAATAAAAACGTAAGAGAACGAAATTTTAAGTTATTTACTAACGACCGTTAATATAAAAGGACTAACGATGTAACGCTAAGCCTGACTGGGTACATACAATAACACAAATTCACCTAACTGGCTACATACAATGACAAAAATTCAAAAGGTTTGTGTTACAATGAAAAAAAAATAGTTGACTACACACAATGACAACAAGTGTCAAGTTCGATGCATTTTTTTGTCATTTTCCCTTTTAATTAAGATGAGAATAATAAGAAAGTACCACAACCACTATCGCCCAATTATTTTTCTTTTGTTATTTGAATTTTGTAGCTAGAATTCTTTCTCACTCTTCTCATTTCAATAACTCTTCTCATTAAATCGTGCTTTTCACACATTGTTTTTTCTTCTATTATCAAACTAGAGAAAATTGATACCAAACTCGAATAAGGTTATATAGTGACAATGCAAGTGGAGTTGGATATCTTCCTTGGATAGTACCTCCATCACACTAAACATTGTTTAGACTATGGGTGCATATAGGGCTGCTCAAACGGACCGGACGGACCGGACCGACCGACAAAACCGACCGGACCGGACCGAAACCGACCGGACCGATGGACCGGCGGTCCGGTCTCGGTCTAGGATTTTTGCCGGATTCGGTCTCGGTCCGGTCCGGTCCAGACCCAAAACCGACGAAAACCCGAAATTTAGCCTTGTGGACCGGACCGACCGACAAAACCGACCGGACCGGACCGGACCGGACCGGACCGGACCGGACCGGACCGACCTCATTCGGTCTCGGTCTCGGTCCGGAGTTTTTGCCGGATTCGGTCTCGGTCCGGTCCGGTTTTCGTCGGTCCGGTCCGGTTTTAGACCGATGAGCACCCCTAGGTGCATACACCCCTATAAGCTTATTATTAGACTTTGGATATCCCCATAAGAACCCTATAAGCTTATATAGAAGAAGGTAGACTACTAAACATGACAAAAAGCTGTTTCGGTCTCGGTCCGGTTCGGTTTTCGTCGGTCCGGTCCGGTTTTAGACCGATGAGCACCCCTAGGTGCATACACCCCTATAAGCTTATTATTAGACTTTGGATATCCCCATAAGAACCCTATAAGCTTATATAGAAGAAGGTAGACTACTAAACATGACAAAAAGCTGTTAAATTCCAAAAATTGTCATCTTCGTGTCACATATACTGTTTGTCTCAATTCATTAATGGTGTTTCTCCGAAGGTAATAACATAATGTTTATTTCAACTTATCGCTCATCTAAATATCCAAAGTATATAAGGAAGCAAAATTTCATGTCTTCAACCATTATGGGATTCAAAAGTTAAAAGAAGTCTTACACTAAGTAGCCCAATAAAAAAAGTTCCTCTAAAGACATAACAATTTTTTTTCCCGTAATCGTATACTATTACATACGTTCTTTTTCAAATATTGTTTTCTTCTTCTCTAATCAAGCTAGAGAAAATCGATACCAAACTCGAATACAATTATTTCGTGACAACGCAATTTGAGTTGGATATCCTCCATAGATGGTACCTTAATCAAACGATAATTTGGCCAAATTCATATCATATCAATTTCATTTAGTTTTAGTTTTACTTATGTTAAAGCCAATTACCAATTGCATTGAGAACCGGTTGAGTTTGATATTGAGCTTCAATCTCAAGAGTATGTTAAGTTTAGTGGGATTTCAATAAATTGGTGTCTCTTAAAATATTTAGTTTTTAATAACTAGTAGTTAATATATCACAAGTGGATACAATCACTATATCTAAAATAGTATGAAATACTAAGTAAAACCGTTTGCACATAAATTTTTGTCCAAAGTCACGAATTCCTTGAGGTATCAACTTCAACATAAGAAAAAGTTGACAAATTATATGAACTGACGATTTTGGTACAATCAGCAGGACTTAGTTACTAAACACTCGTAGTTTATATATTACTAGTGCATACAGTCACCATCTCTAAAATAGTATGAAATCATGAGTTGGAAGTGTTAGGCACAATTTATCATGATATAGTAGAGGTGCAACCATTGTTGTTTGATATAACTCGGGTTATGATACCGGAGTTTATATTCGACTCAAGTTTAAAAAGTGTCTTAAGTATCTTTCTTTAAGGAGGAAAGGGGAGTACTATACCAAATCAAGACTACAACGAAACTATAGTGTCATGACTATAGCGAAAACTAAACACAATCTATAACGAAACCCGTTAACCAAAAATTGCTAAACACCATAACATTTTCGATCAAAAGACTTCAACCAGCACAACATTTGATAACCATAACGTAAATTACCATACATCAAACTTGAATAGTTTCTAAAACGTACCAAAGATTAGAGTAAAACAATTGTTATAATGCAACACCTAAACTTCAATAATCCAGTATCATAAATCACGAACCATAGGCACCTATATTAGCTAGTAACATTTCTCTTTTGTGATTCAGGTGGGACTCAAAAGTTTTATTATTTTTATATTTTTTCTTTTCAAGCTTTTTAAAATATGATACTCAAACGCTTATATTTTTATTGGCAATGTTTGGAGTTGGATATCTCCCGCAGCATTTACAAATTGTTTAAAAAAACTAATTAAAATAATTAAGTCGATTATAAGCAATGTTAGATGATTCGTTATTTTAGCAAAGGGCAGTTTTAAAATTTGTTTTCCCGATTAAGATAAAACAATCACTTGAGGACAAGTAACAATCAACCTTCCGGATGTCGTATTCCTAGGCGAGAGATGAATTGAATTTTATGTTTTTGTTTGTTCGTTTTAAACGATGCTTGATTATCGATTTGGTTTTTTGTTTGGTTTTGTAGGCTAATTTTTAAAACTTTTTATACTAATTAATAAAGCAACTATTTTAAGAGAGATAAAAATTAAACTAATAGCAAATAATAGATAACGACTAACGATATATGATAAAAAGCTATGCTTGTCAAGTGTGGTGAAAAGTTCATTAAGTGTGGATTTTTCCTTAAATGCACTTATGTAATTAATACCCGTCGAAACAAATTATTTCCTCACAACATTGGCTTATATTGAAAACAATTATTTTTCGAGGTAAAAATTAGTAGAGTTTAAATAATTAATTATCCCAACGGCTTTTGCCCGTTAAAATAACCAACTAATCAAATCATCGATTAATCCGGAAATTATTAATTAACAACCTTTAATTATCCGTTTAGAAAGTAGATTTTTCTCACAACGTTGGTTTATATTGAAAATCCTACTTTTTATTTAGATAAAATCTACTTGGTTAAATAGTTAAAATCCTTAACGGCTTTTGCCCGTTAAAGTTTCTAAAAATCAAACCAAGTAAACCAAAGGCTACCAATTAATAATCTCTAATATTCCACACTAAATTTCACAATTCACCAATCACTTAACAAGCATAATAAAAATCTACTCACTAATAATCATAACTAAACCAACAAAGATAATAATAATAAGCTCAACAAACATCATTTTCTACAAGCTAAAAGAGAAAGTAAGGAAAATAGCACCCGATCTACAATACGAGACGAATAAAACCACCCGATTTTATAAACTTATCAAACCCTAAAGTTTACCTCTTTATAAGTTTTAATAAAACCAAATATTTAATAAAGTTTGTGACTTTATTAACTAATTTAGCTTATTAAGACTAAAAAGCTTTAAACTTTAGTTAATAAGTAAGCTTATAAAACCCTTAAGCTCCTCGCCTTAGGATGAAAATGATGAGAAACTAAGCAAGATCACAACTTTATCAAAGGTTAGAGAATAAGCAATATTATGGATCAAATAAGCTATGGAAAAGCTTATTGATCTAAAAAGTACTAAACTTTAAACAAAATAAGCAAAGAAAAAGCTTAAAGATTAGATCCAATATCCACCCAAAACTAAGTGGTTCAAATCCGAAGATTAAACGTGAGTTGGGTATATTTAAGGACTAGATCTAAATAAATAAGCTAAAGATAAGCTAAAAAGATTAAAACTTTTTTTTGATTTTTTTTTTTTTTTTTTAATAAAAGAAGTTGTAAAAGAAAATAAATCTAAGTAAATAAAAGAGTTTTTGAAAAGAAACTAAAAATAAAAAGTGCTTATTGAATAAGCTATATGAAAAGCTTACCCAAAAAGCTAGTCTTTTATATCTAAAAATAAGCTATAAGGAAGAGCTTATTCAAGATAAAAAGATGTGTAAAAAGCTTAAAATGAAAAAGCTATAAGAAAGCTTGACCAAAATAAGCTAATCTAATAAACCACAAAGAGCTAATAAGCTATTATGGCTTATTTAGATAAGAAAAAGAAAAGAAAAGAAAGAAAGAGATGAAGAAAATAAGCACTTAAGTAAACTCCATAAACATCATTATCATTAATAAGCAAAAATATTTGAGTACAATAAGTTCTTAAAAATAAGCCAAAAGCTTAAGCAATAAGGTAAAGAAAATAAGCTACTAAAACTATTAAGCTAAAAATGAAAAATAAAGAGTGTGTGAAATTTAATGTGTGAAATTAATGTGTTGGTGAGACTCGGATCATGTGCCAACTTGAATTTATAGCCAATATTAATATCTCGATCCTTCCATCCTCGGATACTCTCCTATGCTTTTCTTTCCGACCAAGGCGCCACATGGCGTGACGAGATTGGCTGCAGCAAATGGGGTAGTGGGCGAGTGAGGAAAAGGAGGCAAGCACAATTGCTATCTTGAATTAATTTAGGAGCGTGGGCCACACTCGCTTGAAAGAACAGATGCAACAAAAATATTTTGCAATTTCATCAAATGCAATTCACACACTGGGCCATGTCATTCTTGGATGGCTAGATCTGATCGCTGGGCTTGGGCCTCGGATATTGCACTTAGACTTGGATGGTTACTTGGAGCTGGGCTTGGAATTGCTGGATCTCGCAGCTGGGCTTGTAGACGTTGGGCCTGCTGCAATATATTACAAAAATAATGACACAAGTGGGAATTGAACCCAAGACATCTTGCTTGACAAACATGTCCCCAACCACTAAACCAAGAGCCTTTTTGTGTAAGTCTTTTGCATTTAATTCTTTTTATCCCTCTTTTCCTTGATCCAATATTTAGCCATTATCTTTAAAAATATTCTTCGTTCATGCTCCATTTAATCTTTCAAATTTTCTTCTCTTCCTTGATGCTCCAAATAAAATAACCATTTGAATCGTTTTTTCCGTGATCTTTCCAATGGTGTGCTCGGATAATTTTTATGACTTCGTTTGAACCTCGAAAAATATGAAAATGTCGTTGAAACTCATCCGAAAATCACCGTTTTTGCTTTGTTTTCAAACCCTTGTACCTGCAAGACATAATAACACATATACAACATTTTTGCAATATAATTTGACATATTTCATGGTTATTAGTCCGATTTAGCATATTTTTAGATATAAAATGATGTGTGTTTTAGCACTCATCAAAATACCCGACACTAAAACCATTCTTTGGTCCCCACGCAATGTTAATTATACACGTAGTGAAAGAAAATCTTTTAAACCCCCTTAACTAATAATCCCTCACATCAAACAAGAACAGAAAGATGTTCATCAAGGGGTACAAAAATCTTTATCTTTGAAAACGCCCCGTTTTAAACCATTTTATTTAATATATAGATATATCATTAAGCACTTTCCTTTTTTGTGACGGTTTGTTGAACTTTCATGTCAATCGATAACTCCCACATTTTTCAAAAGACATTTTTAGGATCACGGAGTAGGAAACACAACTCAGCGAGGAGTGACCATACGGATAGAATACATCGTCCCTGATTTTTCACAAGTCCCCAAACTAAGCGTAAAATCAAAATCATTGTTAAATATGATTTTAGATGCTAACACTACCCATGGAAGTTACTTGTGTAATTACATTTTGCTCCCATTTTCCTATTTTTCCTCTATTTATTTTATTTTTGTGAGAAATGAATTTCTTCATATTTTCTCGTTTCGATAGGTTTTTATTCCGATAAAGATATAAAGTTAAGTCGCTAATTAGTTATCCATCTTCTCTCAATAACCATTGTCTTAAAAATGAGGTCCACATCAAGGAATTTTTATTCACTTTATATTTTTTTGACTTTTTCATCATTTTTTTTTTTTTTTTTTTTTTTTTTTTTTTTTTTTTTTTTTTTCACTTATACTTTTTACTTATATGAGCTATGAACTACGGAGCTTCACAGGGTAATTCCAAGACTATAAGCTTCATGAAATGAGGATCCCAATTGGTTAGACCAAGAACCTCACCCAATCCTGGCTAAAGATCCAAGGGTCCGATCTCGAACCGCAGCTCATAACTTTACTTATTACTTATTACTTATTACTTACGGATCCTTGATGCGTACCCAATTTTTAAAACAAATATTCTTTTAAGAAGATAAAGAACTAACTATCGCCAAAAACTCAACATCTCTAATTATTTATTCACAGATATGGGGTGAAACAATTTTGTGGGAACAAAAAGCCATAAGTACCTTCGATGGGCTCTAAAGAGAACCAACTACTCCACGCTTAGCATCTAAACTCATAAGTAACTCTATCATTTCTCGATCTCCACAAATTTAAAATCCCAAATAATGAGATCCGCGGATGCTTAGCCGATAATTAAATTATCTATGGTTAAGGGAACAAGCTAGGGCTCAACACGCCCGGTCAAGTCAGAATTCTATTCCTACCCTCACCAGCGGAAAGTCAACAAGGTGTCAAAACGTATATTAATTTAGCAAATTCTTCGTCTAATGAAATCAAGTTATGCATATTTAAAGTCACTTAGGGAAATTTGCAAATCATTGGCCTTGTGAGCTAGAATTCACTTTTTATAGCTTCTTGTCTAAGAGACTAGCAAACTTTTCAATCATAAAACTAGCAAAAGCTTACAAAAATTTGTGATTGATTTTTTTTTTTTTTTTTTTTTTTTGGGAATTAAATGGTTAAAAACAGAGTTGCATGGGGACCATACAAAAGCAGGAAAAGTCATATTTCGATAAAAATCCACCCCACACTTAAAACTTAACATTGTCCTCAATGTTTAAAAATTACGGGTGTTAACCCCACACTTAGAATTGAAAAAGGCGAATGTTTTTTAAAAATTCTAAGTGTGAAAGGTGAAAAATCATTTTTAATTATGACAAAGGGTTATCCCAAGATATAACATATAAATGATCGGAGACCGAGTGTTGGAGGGTTTGAAAACAAGCACGGAGGTCTTCACGATCATAGGGATTCTTCAAGCAAAACGGGAACCTGCAAACACACATGGAAAGAACACAACCCCACACTAATCTACAACACACTTATTAGAAGAAAAATAAAGATAGATAGATAGATAACACGGGTTGCCTCACGAGAAGCGCTTGTTTATTAACGAGTCACGAGCTTGACTCGCCCCCGAATTAGTTGTCCATGGGGAAAGATGGAGATCTGGGACATCCAAAGTAGGAATGTCCCCTCCATGGTAGTGCTTGATCCGATGCCCGTTTACCTTAAAGTTTGGGCCATCAGGTTGGGATAACTCGACGGTTCCATAAGGAAACACTTCAGCAATAGTAAACGGGCCGGACCAACGGGATTTCAACTTGCCCGAGAAAATCTTCAATCTAGAATTAAAAAGAAGAACACGATCACCGACAAGGAATTCTCGGTTTTTTGATTTTTTCATCGTGTATCTTCTTTGTCTTTTCCTTATAGATCAAAGAATTCTCGTAGGCTTGATCACGAAGTTCATTTAATTCATTCAATTGAATCTTTCGGTGATCACCCGCGGTCTTGAGATCAAAATTTGACCATTTCAAAGCCCAGTAGGCTTTGTGCTCGAGCTCAATGGGGAGATGACAAGCTTTTCCGTACACGAGCTTATAAGGTGTACACCCGATGGGGGTCTTAAAAGCGGTACAGAAAGCCCATAAAGCATCATCTAATTTGTCCGCCCATTTTGCTCGATGCTCACCTATGGTACGTTCAAGAATTCTTTTTAAGCCACGATTGGACACCTCCACTTGACCACTTGTTTGAGGGTGATACGAGGTAGAAAGCTTATGTTTTACACCATATTTTTCCATAACTTTTTGCAAATTGATCATTGCAAAAATGTGTACCTCGATCACTGATTATGGCCCGAGGGGTTCCAAATCGTGAGAATAATTGTTTCAAGAATTTTACCACAACTCGGGCGTCATTCGTGGGTAAAGCTTTGGCTTCCACCCATTTTGACACATAATCGACGGCCACGAGTATATACTTGTTCCCTCGTGAAGACGGGAACGGCCCCATAAAGTCGATGCCCCAAACGTCAAAGATTTCACAAATTTGGATGGAATTTTGAGGCATTTCATCCCTTTGTGATATTTTTCCTTGGCGTTGACATGAGTCACAATTTTTGACCATGTCATGGGCATCGCGATAGATCGTGGGCCAAAAGAAGCCAGAATCGAATACTTTCTTGGCGGTGTAATTCGGGCCATGATGTCCTCCGGTGGGACCATGGTGACAAGCTTCTAGAATATCCATAGCTTCTTTCCCGTCCACACACCGCCTAATAATTTGATTAGCGCAGATTCTAAACAAATAGGGTCATCCGAAATAATGTTTAATATCTTTGAAGAATTTTTTCTTTTGTTGGGATGACAACCCTTTAACAAGCACATTACCCGCTAAGTAGTTTGCAATATCGGCAAACCACGGGGGTTCATTTTCATTTTTAATAGAAATCATATTCAGGGACTCGTGTGGAAAATTATCGTTCATTTCCATATCGAGATCCCCTTTATGAGGATTTTCGAGTCTACTTAAATGATCAGCCGCTAGGTTCTCTGCTCCTTTTTTATCGCGAATCTCGAAATTAAATTCTTGGAGGAGGAGAACCCATCGGATCAATCTAGGCTTAGCGTCTTGTTTGGCAAATAGATACTTTAAAGCCGAGTGATCCGTATACACTATTGTCTTAGACAAGACAAGGTAAGGACGAAATTTCTCAAACGCATACACCACCGCTAATAACTCTTTTTCCGTAGTGGTGTAATGTATCTGAGCATTTGATAAAGTCTTACTTGCATAGTGTATAGGCTGAAAATATTTGTTCTTTCGTTGCCCCAAGACTGCTCCGATAGCAAAGTCACTAGCATCACACATTACCTCAAAAGGCAAGTCCCAGTCGGGGGCAACAAGAATGGGAGCTTCGGTTAATTTTGTCTTAAGATGTTCAAATGACTCCATACATTCTTTAGAGAACACAAAAGGAGTATCTTTTTCTAATAGATGGGTCATAGGCCGGGCTATTTTAGAAAAATCTTTTATGAATCTACGATAAACACCGGCATGACCCAAGAAACTTCTAATTCCTTTGACCGTGGTAGGAGGTGGTAATTTGGAAATAACATCTACCTTAGCACGATCCACCTCGATACCATTCTTAGAAATTTTATGGCCGAGGACGATACCCTCTTTAACCATAAAGTGACATTTCTCCCAATTTAGAACAAGATTGGTGTCTTCGCACCTTTTGAGCATCATGTCTAAATGGGAGAGGCAAGAAGAGAATGAATCCCCAACGACTGAAAAATCATCCATGAAAACTTCCATGGTTTTCTCAATCATGTCATGAAAGATCGCCACCATACACCTTTGAAAAGTACGCGGGGCATTGCAAAGACCGAAGGGCATGCGGCGGTAAGCAAATGTCCCATAAGGGCAGGTGAAGGTGGTCTTTTCTTGGTCTTGGGGATCAATGGGAATTTGAAAGTATCCAGAAAATCCATCAAGAAAGCAATAGAACTCATTTCCCGCTAATCGTTCTAACATTTGGTCCATAAAAGGAAGAGGAAAATGGTCTTTTCGGGTGGCCTCATTCAACTTCCTATAATCAATACAAACTCGCCAACCCGTAACTAGCCTAGTAGGTATCAACTCATTGTTATCATTCTTAATCACCGGCATACCTCCCTTTTTGGGTACGACGTGAACGGGACTAACCCAAGGACTATCCGAGATAGGGTAAATCAATCCGGCATCTAGAAGTTTGATAACTTCTGCTTTAATGACTTCATGAATTTTTGGATTTACCCTTCTCTGATGTTGGACGGCAGGTTTAAAGTCATCTTCCATCAATATTTTATGAGTGCAAAAATTTGGATTAATGCCTCTGATGTCAGAAATTTTCCAAGCAATTGCTCGTTTATGTGACTTTAAAACCTTGATGAGTCTAACGTGATTATCAAGATGAATTTCACGGTGGGTGAACCTACATAAATGATAATAGGTCTTTGAGAAGCATCACATTCTCCTCTTATTTATGCCTACTGTTTGTTGATAAGTCTAACGTCACCCCTGAAGTGATGGACTACTTTATGACAGTTGGCATAGAGTTTAGACCATACGAGTCCATTCTTTCTGAAATTGAAAGGTTAGTTTGGATCTGAGAATATCATCATGCAGATTCTATGCTCATATGTTCAGTTTTTAAACAAGAAGCTAATTTTACTTAACCACCTTTTGTCTTCAGCTTAGCTGCTCGAGAAGCCCACCTTTGGTCGGACACAACATTAGTGAATGTTGCTATTGCAAGTGCATATGCCACCGCGTGTGATAACGGGACATGAAAATCTCATGTGTGTTGATCTTCATTATTTCACTATTATTGAAGATGGTACCAAACAATGCAACAAATGTTTTTCCCACTGTTTAGTTAGCAGCCACTTTGATCGCAACTAAATCATATAAAAAGGTTACATTCTTTGGTACCTATTTTATACACGTTCTTGGTTACCTTTTCTTTATAGACCATTCATTGGTATGGATCCCATATTCATGTTGAGATTAACTTCTATATATCATTCTTTTGACTTCTAACGTAGCTAGGCTGTGGCATGTGTAGTTTAAAGTTACTACATGATCAATTTTTGACCAGCTTTAATATCATATTAGATAAACTACTTATAAGCTTTCTTGTCATCATTAGGATTCTTGCATGGTGAGGAAAAAAATAAGTTTGGAGCGTCGGTTTAATTAGCTGGAACTTCAATTCATCCAGATAGCAAAATATTCGGACCGCAATATGGGATCACAGGTCAATACTATATGCGGTTTGACTATATTCTCAGCAAAGAATCATAAACCAACCAACCACTCAGTTAGAGTGAGTGATAAATTTTAAAACACAATTTGCATGAACCCCACCATAGATCACAAGCTTGGACGACACGTTCTTTGTTGTTTGATGAAACAGAACGAAAATAGTTGATTACCACAGTTGTTCCAAGTTGCTTAAATAGGATACAACACGTACGACATATTCGACATAAATAAAATACTATAAAAGCATTAATTAAACTCAAGCTTAAATTTCAAAGGGGTATTCGCATGTTGGTAGTATTTAACTATTTATGATTATCATGGCTTATGGTTTTGTGTTTTTGTCTTCATTTATGTTAATTTAGGGGAAGTATTTTGAAAATGTAATCATGAATTAGTTCGAAAAAACACAAGATATGTAAAACCCTATGCGTGCACGGGACTTATAAACAAATTAACATGCATAGGGACTTAGAAACGAATTACTCCGTAATAAGTTATCTGTTATAGTGATATGCAAATTAATATAATTTGTATTTTGATCTATTTTTAGAAAGAACATGAAAGCAAATCGAGTGACAAGATCGTGATACAAATATTACAAATGCGTGTGAATTAACATTATAGAAATATATCATAACTGTGATTGAAAGAACATGCTCTTTATAAGATGTCATGATAATAATAACAAAATAACATATTGTGCATATTTAATTATATAACATTAACACAAAAATTTGGATATTCAAGATACTTACAAGAATCGAAAGGTGTTTGGATCAAAAGTTTACAAAAAATATATATAATTCAAATAAATTAGAAATTAATTCTTAAAAATACAAAATATGAAACTCGCGCATGCGCGGGTCTTATAACTAGTTTATAGTAATAGGAAAACCCGTCGATTTCATTAGAAATTTGATACACAAACACAAGTATTTAGTGGCAATGTGATTGGAGTTGCATATCACCCGCAACACTATGTATTCCGAAGATAAATGCAAAGAAACAATTATTGTATAATTCAGATGAGTATTAGTTCATTTATATTAATAATTTAGCCAATTATAAGCAATATCATATTTATCATAAGCTAACCATATACTGGAAAAATGTGTTTGGCATAAGCCAACTCATATATGCAAAATGATAGACTACTTAAGATGACAAAAAGTTGTTTATTTACATCGATTGTTATCTCCCAATTTTCACGACCGTTTATTATAGTAGGTTAACGGCCGATGAAACTTGCACAATTATTATTATATAATTTGGATGGGTGTTAGGTCATTTATATTTATAATTAAGTAAATTATAAGTAATATCAGATTTTTATCATAAGCTGAGAAAAAATAAGTTTGGCATAAGCTAACATCATACATGCAAAATGATAGATTACTTAAAATGTCAAAAAGTTGTTTAGTTACATCAATTCTCATCTCCCAATTTTCCCAGCCGTTTATTACGGTAGGTTAACGACTGGTGAATAGTGCAAGATAACAACATAATGTTTACTTCAACTTGTCACAATTTCAAACACCCAAAGCATATAAAGAAGCACAATTTACTTCCTCCAACCAATATGGGATTCAAACCTTAGAACAATGTGGGTGCCATGTATTGAATTTTTGTTTTCTTCTGTGGATTCTATAAAAGATATAGGTTATGTTTCGTACATGAGATTATGAAGAGATCATGCTTATCTTTTCAAAAAATAAGCTATTTAAAAAATAATATTTGTTTGGCAGACATAACTTAAAAAGATTATAAAAAAAATGATCTTCAATAACCTCTAAAAATAAAATGTTACTTCATGTAGATTTTAAAAATAATGTTTTTTTTCAATTTTTTTCAGCAACATCACCAGCATAATTTATTTTTGCCAAATATACCTATAAACTACTTAACATGACAAAAAGCTGTAAAATTACAATAGTTATGGTTGGGTGCCATGAAACACCTAGGACAACAACGTAATGTTTATTTCAACTTATTACTATTTTAAATACATAAAGTATATAAAAAAGCACAATTTCATTCCTCCAACCAATGTGGGATTAAAAACTCAAAACATAACACCTTTTTTGTTATGTAATGATATACTATTTACAAACGTTCTTTTTCAAATATTCTTTTCTTCTTCTCTTATCAAGCTACAGAAAATTGATACAAAACTCGTATACAATTATTTTGTGTTAATGCGATTTGAGTTGGATATCCTCCAAGGATGGTACCTCAACCACAGGAAAATCTAGCCAAATTTAGATCATATCAATTTGATTTAGTTTTAGTTTTATACTAAAGCCAGTTACCAATTGCATATGTTGTTGGTCGGGAGTCTGATGGTCTGGTATGCCACATGTAGCTAATCCAAAGATCAATATGCTGTAGGTAAAACAAACAACAAATATATTCAGTCATTTATAAAAAAACCGTGCTTTTCATTTTCTCTACGTGTACTAGATATCAAGTAAGATAGTGTTACGAGACAAGCATCATTGGCACACCTTCCTACTTTTAGCCTCTGCTCAAAAACCCATTCCCATGACGACGTAACATGTACAATGGCTTACACCAACACCCATTGCTACGTCGTCATGGCAATGGATTTTCGAGGGGAAACTCAAAATAAAAAGTTGGATCAAAATACTTCCAGTAAATTAGGCATCTTAGCATAACATCCACCAAATTCACAAAATGCAATTCTCAAATAAGATCACTACTGGTTCAAAAAAATGTTGTGTACAAGAAAAAATTGAAGTTAATCAAGACTTGTAAAATCTGTACTACTAAAAGTAGAAAAGTTTTGAAGTCATGAATAATATACTCTTCTCTGTGGCTACACTACACTTTTTTTAACAAATAGTAATGTCATTTGAGAAAAAATTTAATGGATTTGGTGGATGTTATACTAAAATACCTAAAGTGCTTAAAGTAAATGATGGATTAATGATACTTATATCTAGTATCTTATGTAACACTAAAATGTAAGAATTACTTAAAATCAATTGGCAGGCAGAGACAACCAAAAAGCATGTTTTATAAATAGCTGAGTAAAGTAAATAAATTTACTTTACCTCGTCACGTAGCCATCCTTTACAATTATCGTCGAAACCGATTAAACAATCCCAGAAATAACGATCAACAACGATATCAGACCAAGGGAACACACAGTTACGCCACCCGTCCCTAACCAGGAACCGATCAACTTCAAAGCTAACATAAATTTTCTCGATGTTTTCATATGGTCGTTCTAGAACCTAAAAAGAAAACAAAATAAAGACAAGGTAAATCATTCATGTAATAATACGTTTACACGTTTACGGTTAACTATTGACTGATATTTCAAAGCAAATGAATCATTTCTCATACCTCTACCCATGATTTGACTTCTACTAACTTCTCAGCCATAACTGGACTATGAACTGGTATATTCTTTCGACCCTTGAAAATATCTTCTAGGCTACGAACATCAGAAGTTTTACTTCGCTTCTCGACATAGGGTGACCTAGGAACATGTTCAAGCCTCCTCTTCTTTGTTTCGCATTGCTCCAGAGCCCTTTTCATGGGAGGTGAATTCAGTTTCTCAATAAGCTTCCTTCTATTTTCAACTTCAACACTCTCTTTCAGACTCTTGTCCCTCTGCTCCTCCTCTTCCTCATGTTTTTCAGCTTTCTCAAGTTTTCCTTTTGAGACGTTTTCTAATCCATCAACCTTGTCATCCACATCAACATGTGGCGTATCAAACAACTTGAAAAAATAATTCACTTGACTGCAATACTCATTAGCAAGATCTAAAGCCTGTGAATGATATGAAAAAGGTTGACAACTTTTATTATCGCAAGTTATTAATTATATCAGAAATAAAATAAGAACTGAACAAAAGATTATTAAATTACCTGTTCTCCATCAATTGTGTTAACTATGTCTCCATAAACCTGCATACCAAAGTGGTTGACACTTATTAGTAGAACATTAGAATGAAAGGTATATTCACATAAATACCATTTACAATTACCTTTTCATATGTATCTTTCTTCATTTTGTCTCCATCAACTGTGTTAACTTTGTTTCCATAAACCTGCATAGAAAAGTGTTTAACACTTATTAGTAGAACATTAGAATTAAAGGTATAATCACATTAATACAATTTACAGTTACCTTTTCATAGGTTTCTTCGTTTATTTTGTCTCTGTCACTCGTTATAACCTGCAGAATAAAGTATTTAGAAAAAAATCCGCGTATTAGCATACCACAAGGTAATTGTTTAATAACAATGTAACTTGGTCAACAATTGCTAAAGGTAAAAAACTAACTTGAATAATAGTCTCAAGTTTGAAAGTGCGGGCTTTGAAAACCTTAACCCGTTCCTCAACAGAAACAACTTCTACCTCTTTACCCATGCTCTCCATTGAATAACCCTCATGGTATACCACTTTCTGCCTAGCCTGTTTCGCGGCCACTCTCTGAAAATGTTCATCCCAGGGTCCCCCTTTTGCAACAGGCGGCGCTCTCGGGGTATACCACTTGAAAAATTCAATGCTTCGTGTCAACCATTCAGCTTCAGCCTCAAAGCTTGTTGGGATAATCACGTTTGGTTTCGAGTCCTAGGTAAAATATATAAGTTATGTGGTATCTAAAATTGTGTATATGTTTAAAGTTAACCAATCAATTAAAAACTATATATATTTACCTTGTCAAAAAGTTGGTCGAAATAATCAGTCTTTCTAAATGGTGTGTGTTTCAACCATGCAAGTGCTCTTGGGATCACCCCCGGAGCCTTGTTCCGCCACTGTTTACTTTTACTCGTATTAGCACTCTCGATGATACTTTTCTACAAAAAGTTAACACAACAAATATAAGTTACAAGGACGAGAAACATATGAAGATAATTTTGAACCCCTTCCATTACAAGGGAAAAAAACAAATAAACTAATGATAGCAAAGTTTTTTAGTGGTAACCTTGAAAGCAGCAACGAATCCCTTCAAGCTATAGGTAGGGACATCGTTGGATTCTGTTAGCCTCGCTAAAGTGAAGTCATTACGGGAATTGCATTAGTTTCTTCTTTTACTTATTCACAAGGACTAGTTTAGTCAATTATGCTAAGTTAGGCTAGTTGTAGTATAAATACACCTCCTAGTCCCAACTAGGAGGGTAGGAAGTTCACTTTGTAAAATAAGGTGTGTGTGGTTTCTTTTTCTTCTCTCTAGAAACACACACATCTTCCCTTTCTTCTATCTAATACAATACCATGTCTTTCTTATTCTTTGAGCTTCCCCGACCCCCAAACCACATGAATCTTATGTTTTTATCGGTCCTACAGATTCTTTATGACCAATTCTTTGACGGTAAACCGTTGGATGATTTGAAGAGACATTTCTAATTGACTCATAAAGCTGCCTCCAAACAAGTTCCCCCCATGGAAATGCATTCCATTCATCAAGATCCTCGACCATCCTCAGAAAAATATCATCAATGATAGACCCCAAGTCTTTACCCATGAATACCACCTCAAGTGTTAGCAACAGACAAACCCGTATCGCATCCTCATCAGACAGATTTATAAACAACTCTTCATCTTCAATAACCGATAATAGATCAATTAATTTAACATGTTGCCCTACATGGTTTGGAAAAACTCGGTGACGGAAAGGGATATCACCACTACGCCATTCCCTAAAACTGACCATACCAAATCTAAAACCAGTAATCAGGCAGAATTCATTTCGACCAAAATGAAGACAATGTCCATTCAAATAGTATACAAGTGGAAGATCATAGCTATCATTTTTTGATGGAATTGTTTCCGAAGCATGTAATGAACAAGCCCTTCCTCGTTATCGACATAGGTAAGATCGAGCCATGGTCCAAAACATGTGGCTTTAAACATGGAATGGCGCGGCTGGTCTAATCGATCCTTCATAAGTACAAAGTAATGCAATTTGCTTTTAACGATAACTCTAGCATCATACGCCTACAAGAAATAACATATTCAAAACATTCAAACAAACAAGACATACGACATCTAAAAAGCAGTAACAACTTGCTACAAGCACACTATCATTGGCTTTTAAAAAGCACTCATCAAGACAGGCATACGACATCTAAACTACAAGTATCTACAAGTAAAAGCATCTCCGCATCTTGACAACCAAATCTTGACAAGAGAGGACAACCAAATCTTGACAAGAGAGGTTGTCAACAATATGAAGGGTAGCGTCGACACAGCTGTATTCAGGACTAAGAACTCATCACTAAGTGTACATTCAGTCTAGATCAAGTGTGAGTAATCAACTATGAATACACGTTAATAACACCTATATAGCTCTAACACACAATCGTTTTTACAGTTTCGAACCACTACAGTGTCTCAATTGAGAACTAACCCTAAACCTCTTATTAAATGGCCCACTCACAAATACCCTCTCATTTCACACATTTCATCGTAACATGATTCTATATAAAAGTGAGACTAATACACAATGATTCTATATAAACATGATTCATCGAATATATGTTACTTACACCTAGATAGCTTTAACACACAATCGTTTTTACCAATCAACTCAACCGCTGGAGAAATGAAAACTATAGTGTCATTTAATAATACTAAAATTAGGCAAACATGTTCAGCTTTTTTTTTTTTTTTTTTAACCATCTCAAAAAGGCAAAAAAAAAGTTCAAAAAACCACAACCGTGTATGAATTTTTCCCCCTTTTTTGGTAATTTTCACATAAAACAAAACATGATGTAAACGTAACTTAACTAAAAAACAAAAAAATGCATGCACTTTGAAAAGGGATGCTATAAAACAGTCACAACAAAAAGGATGCAACAAAACCCTAAGTTGCAGTAAGAAACAAAATTAATCAAGTGTGAATACTTACCATTTTTATTTTTTTGCGTCTACGTTGTGATCTGGATCAAACGTCCGCTTGGTTTATGGAACGTATATTTCAAACTGCATAAATCAGTGTGTGTTAGTGTATGTTTAGTGTGTGTTGTGTGTGTGTGTTTTTTGGTTGATATTGAAACGTTAAAGTGGTAAAAGAAGAAAAGAAGAAAATAAAAATGTCAGATCAGTAAGATTTGATAAATCTTTTGGTTACCTTTTTCAATTTCCTAAGTAAAAAGTAAGCCCCCAGTTGAGCACCGTCGGTTGAGCGTTGACTTTTAATAAAAAAACAAAATAGGAGATTGCTTTGAGATTTGATGTGACACTTAGGGGGCGTTTGGTTCGCTGTAATTCGTTGTAATTGTAATCTGAATTACATTCAAATCATGTTTTGTTGGCAAGGTGAAAGGAATTGTAATTCAGATTACATTACAGTGACTGTTTGGTTTACATTGTAATTGTAATTCAGTCATTACAATTACAACAAGTGATGAAATCTAGATTACATAGGAAGTTTGATGGAAAGTTTTGAATTACGTCGTAATTCAGAATTTGTTACTTTAATAATAATAATAAAAATAATAAATGATAATAATAATAATAATAATAAAATAATAATAATAATAATAATAATAATAAATAATTATAATAATAAAATAATTATAATAATAATTAATAATATTAAAATAATTATAATAAAAATTAATTATAATAAAAATAAAATAATAATAATAATAAAATAATAATTATAAAAATAATAATAAATAATAATAAAATAATAAAAATATAATATCAATAATAATAATAAAATAATAATAATAATAAATAAAATAATAAAAATATAATAAATAGTAATAATAATAGTAATATTAAATGATAATTAATAATTAATAATAGTAATAATAAAAATAAATAATAAAATAATAAATAATTATAATAATAATACATTATTATTATTATATTTATTATTATTATTAATTATTATTTAATAATAATAATAATAATTAATATAATAATAATAATAATAATAATATATTATTACTATTATTATTATTATTATTATATTACTATTTTATTATTATTATTATTTATTTTTAATATTATTGTTATTTTATTATTATTATTATTATTATTTATTGTTATTATTATTATTATTATTATTATTATTATTATTATTATTATTATATTAACTTTTTAAGTTTTATAAAAAAAATTGAGTTACATTACGTTGCGAGTCAACTAAACACATTGACATATTTCATCAATTACAATTACAACACATTACAATTACAACACATTCCAATTCTTTAAATTACAATTACATCAAATTACAATTCTTCTAAAGATTACAATTCCTTCAAAAAATTATGTGAACCAAACGCCCCCTAATTAGTGGACAATGGGAAAAGTATTTGAGAATGACACATGTTACAATATGTCTGGAGTCGAGCAGTTGAGCATTACTTTTTTGGGAAAAAGATGAGAAAAGTGTCTAGAAAATGGACCAACCTTGAAAAATTGGCCTCTTTTGATACTTTTCTCTAAAGTAAATTACCATACATCAATAGTCCCTAAAACGTTCCAAAGATTAGAGTAAAAAAATCACTATAATGTAACACCTTAACTTCAAAAATCCAGTATCATAAATCTCGAAGTGTATACACCTACATTAGCTAGTAACATTCCACTTCTGTGATTCACGTGGGACTAAAAAGTTTTTATTTTTTTTTATAAAAAAGGTAACCACGCCAAAATTTGTTTTAATCTTTTTTAAGCTATTTGAAACTTGATACTCAAACACACATATTTATTGGAAATGTTTGGAGTTGGATATCTCCCACAACATTTATTGTGAACAAATATCGTCTTCACTAGGAGGAAAAAAAAATAGTGTAGCAAGAATACTCTAAATCTTATGGAACACTGATGGTGGGCCACTTAAAAATTGTTTACATACTGTAAAATAATTAAGTCAATTATAAGCAATATTAAATTTATCATAAGATAACAAATTATATTATATCTTTTATATAATAAAACAAAACCTCAACTCGAGACATTTGCATTTCAAAAAACCCAACCTTCCCTTATTAAGTAATATTTTATTTATTTATTATTATTTCTTATTTTAAAATATTTACTTAAAAAAACTCATATATTCCGGATTTAGCAATAGTTAAAAAAGGGTTCTTATATATAGTGAAGAAAAGAAAAATAAGCATAAAATTTTAAGTGTCAAAAGTATAAAGAAAAAAACTTAGTAAAAAGCGAGAGTGATTTTAAAAATATTTGTGTCTAATGTAGGGGTGAGCAAACGACCCGAATGGACCGGACCGACTACATTCGGTCCGGTCCTCGGTCTAGGCTTTTGGGCTAATTCGGTCCTTGGTCCGGTCCGGTCAGGACCACAAACCGACTATTTTGGCCTTGTTGGACCGGACCGACCGAGACCGAACCGGACCAACCACATTCGGTCCGGTCCTCGGTCTAGACTTTTTTGGCTAATTCGGTCCCTGGTCTTGGCGGTCCGGTCCGGTCCGGGACCGATGCTCACCTCTAGTCTAATGTAAATAAATAAAAAAACCAGCCGCGCATACATATACATTCCAACCTATGTGTAAATTTAAGATTAAAAGGTTGTTTCCCACCTATTTCCCTACGTCGACACACGGGAAAAAAAAACCCTACCCCTAATTAATATAATTAAATTAATTATAAGGCTTATATATCAACAATTTACAAATCTAATTAAAATAAATAAATTAGTAATTGATTCTTAAAAAAACACAATATATAAAAACCACGCGTGTGCGAGTTATAACTAGTAGGTCCGGTCCGGACCACAAACCGACTATTTTGGCCTTGTTGGACCGGACCGAGACTGGACCGGACCAGACCGGACCGACCACATTCGGTCCAGTCCTCGGTCTAGACTTTTTGGCTAATTCGGTCTTCGGTTTTGGCGATCCGGTCCGGTCCGGGACCAATGCTCACCCCTAGTCTAATGTAAAGAAATAAAAAAACCACCCGCGCATACATATACATTCCAACCTATGTGGTAAATTTAAGATTAAAAGGTTGTTTCCCACTTATTGCCCTATTTCGACACACGGGAAAAAAAACCCTACCCCTAATTAATATAATTAAATAAATTATAAGGTTTACATATCAACAATTTACAAATCTCTTTAAAATAAATAAATTAGTAATTGATTCTTAAAAAAACAGAATATATAAAAACCCACGCGTGTGCGAGTATTATAACTAGTATATAGTAAAAGATATATATTATCTAAAATGACAAAAAGTTGTTCATTTACATTAATTATAATGTTTACCTTTCATCTGCCGATTGTTACGGTAGGCTAAAGACACATACTACAAGATGATGTTCGTTTCAACTTACCACAATTTTGTACACCCACATATATATAAGGAAGAAAATTTTCCTTCCTCCAACCAATGTGGGATTCAAAACATAGAACAAGTCTCACATAAGTTGCTCTAGAGGCATAACAACTATTTCTTATCACACATTACTTTTTTCTTGTGACAATGCAATTGGAGTTAGATATCCTCCATGAATAGTACCTCAATCACCCAAAAATTTGGTGAGACTTGTATCATATCGTTTTGATTTAGTTTTAATTATTCTAAAGCCAATTACCATTCAAGGCCCGGATTTGGGCCTCACAAAGTTAAGGGGCCTGAGAAATTCTATGCAACTTTCAATTAGTTATTCAGCAGATCCATATTACTCGAATTACACGAGACAAATATTAGCATAATGTACTATACAACTAGTCATGCATGTACATCAACTACCAATAACATCACATCATATATATAATTCAGAGAACATATAAAGCAGTAGTAGATATATCATAAGCAATAAGCTAACAACGTATGTAGAAAAAAGATAAAACTAAAAAAAGATGTAAAATTACATTAACTGTCATCTTTGTCGCACACGATTCGTTGTAATTTTTTAACAGAATGCGAGAGACAGAGACAAAAACATAATATTTGTTTCAACTTATCATTGCTTTTTCAACCAAGGTATATAAGGAAGCAAAGTTTCATCATATGACCAATGTGGGTTTCAAAACTTAAGACAAGTTTCAAAAAGTAGCCGAGAGAAAGTTGCTCTAAAGACATTACACCTTTTGATATCGTAATCATATACTCATATATGTTCACATTGTTTTCTCCTTCTCTAATGAAGCTAGAGACAATTGATACCAAACTCGAATACGGTTATTTAGTGATAATGCAATTGGAGTTGGATATCCTCCGTGTATAGTAACTCAATCACCCGGAAATTTAACCAAATTTATATCATATCATTCTCTTTTAGTTTTAGTTTTACCTATATTATAGCTATTTACCAATTGCATATATTGTTGGTTGCGAAAAGCGGTTGAGTTTGATATTGGGCTTGAGTATCAAGAGTGTGGCAAGTATTTGTTTTGGTCATATTCCTTACAGCTAGCTTTACTGGTTGTTTTCTATCGAGTTGTAAGAAGGTTATGTATTCAAATTCTATCGAGTTAAAGGCTTCTAAGGGCTCGGGATATGTAGAAAGTTGGTTTGTTTTCGAATATGATTTTAGTTAATCAAGCATAAAGAGAGGAAGACTTCAACCAGCATAGCAATTGATAACCATAACGCAAATTACCATACACCAAACTATAATAGTCCCTAAAACTTTCCAAGATTAGAGTAGAAAAAACCAATATAATGTAGCACCTCGACTTTAATAATCCAGTTTCATTTGTTATGAACTAGCTAAATTGAACCACTTGAAGATTCAACATACACTTCATTAAATCTGTATGATGGGACATCAAGATCACCTTAATGCCAACTTTGGACGTTAAAGCAATCTGATAACCATAAACTTCAAACCATAAACACCTACATTAGCTAGTAAAATTCCGCTATTCCTGTGGAACTAAAAAAATTTGTTTTTTGTATAAAAAAAGATAACCACTGTCCACAGCAAAATTTGTTATAACTCTTTTCTCTTTGGAAGCTATTAGAAATTTGATACTCAAGAACACATATTTAGTGGCAATGTGATTGGAGTTGAGCAACGCGTACTATTTATTCCGAAGATAAATGCTAAGAAAATGTTATTGTATACTTTGGATGAGTGTTAGTTCATTTATATTTATTATTAAGAAACATGCATATGTGGATCTAAATGGGGTTTTTCTTCTCGTTTATTTGAGTAGTCGGGGTTTTATAATAAGACTCGCTGCTTTGAAAACCGCCTTGTGCAAAGTTACAAAATACAAGAAAGCATGCATTGAAAATCAACACGGGTTATACCTTTCTCGTTTAATACTTTTGGTTTACTTGTATATGAGGCACAGTGGACAACAGAGTCCAACGAGTAATGCAAAGTAATGCTATGACACCCAAATCCATAAATGTTATTTTCAAAAAAATTAGTTTTGCAATTCAAAAAAAAAAGCTAGTGGCACAACTTGTTGCTCTTTGCTTTCCACTCGGTAATTCAAAAAAATTTGCAAAGGAAAATTAGAAAACGCGATTTATCATTAGCTAATAACACATATATAAAAAAAAAAGATGGAACTTAAAAATTGACAAAAAGTTGTTAAATTACAATAATTTTTGTCTATGTAACGGACACGAAGTTGGTCTAAATTTGTAACTTCATGCGGGAAACAAAGACAACAACATAATGTTTATTTTAACTTATTGGTTTGGAAACACCAAGAGTATATAAGGAACCAAAATATCATACCTCCGACCAATGTGGGATTAAAAACAAAAAATAAGTCTCACAAACGTAAACCCAAATAAAAGTTGCTCTAGTAACATGACACCTTTTGTTTCCGTAATCTATATTAAATTATAAAACATTTGAGACTTTCTATAGAAAGAAGTCTTAAAATTTTAAGAAAAAAAAAACATTAAAATTTGAAAATTTAAGTCTCATTTAAACCATATAGTAACCTCCTTCAATAATGATATATTTTAATAAAAAGATAAGCTCGCTAAACTTATAATCATCAATTTAATGCTAAAATTTGAAAAATAAAAGTGCCAACTATTTACACTATAAATAATATAGACGTTCTACGTACTTTTGAAAAACGTATATCTACTACGTTATAAAGTATTTGGGACATGCTAAATAAAGAAGGTTTAAAATGAAAAACATTTGCTAGCGACAAAAATAGTCATCAAGTACCCGCCGCCACATTATGCGGGTACCCTTCTAGTCATATATCATATATGTTCACATTGTTTACTTCTTGTCTAATTAAGCTAGAGAAAATTGATACCAAACTCGAATACTGATTAATTAGTGACAATGCGTTATGGTCAAACATATATCGTATCGTATCGTTTTGATTTAGTTTTAGTTTTATTTATACCAAAGCCAATTACCAATTGCATATGTTGAGTTTGATATTGAGCTTGAGACTCAAGAGTGTGTTAAGTATTTGTCTTGCGTATATTCCTTACAACTTTACCGGTCATTTGGTTGAGTTTGATATTGAGCTTGAGACTCAAGAGTGTGTTAAGTATTTGTATTGCGTATATTCCTTACAACTTTACCGGTCATTTTCTATCGATTTATAAATGGAATGTGTTTGTTGTTTATAGTTCTGCTTTTTGCAGCAATTTGTTTTCGGATCCTTTATGACTAGTTTATGTTTTCTTAAAGGCTTTTAACGGCTCGGGATATGTAGAAAATTCGTCTTCTTTATCAAGTTCACTAATTTTATCCTTAACAAGTGACGACACAAAGATCACGACAGCCAACCCATATCATACTTTTTAGGTAGTGTTAAGATGCATTGTTTAGTTAAGTTATAGAATGTGACACAAGTTGCATCCATTATTGCGTATTCTCTGTAGGTTAACATTATGTTAGGAGTGGCAAGATGAGTGGGGGTTGCACGTTCGGTGGCATGTCAAAACATGTAGTTTTTTTGTAGGAGTCGGGTACTCAGGTTGAGTTGACCAGAATTTGTTCTATAATACTCTTTTATGAACTTAGAGTGCTAGAACTTATTGTGGTCATGTTCGAGCTGTATACAGGTTCATCGTCATTTTGTCATATTTATTAACAGGATGTGAGCTTTCATTACATCCATCCTGCATCATAAATTACACCTACATTAGCTTGTAAAATTCCGCTTCTTAAATTCATGTGGAACTAAAGAGTTTATTTGTTTTTATAAAAAAGGTAACCACGCCAAACTTTGCCATAACTTTTTTCTCTTTTGAAGCTATTAGGAATTTGATACTCAAACACGCGTGTTTAGTAGTGGCAATGTTTGGAGTTGGATATCACCCCACAACATAATTTATTCCTAAGAAAAATGCTAAGAAAAAATATATTTTTATAATTTTGATGTGTTAGTTAATTTATATTTTTAATTAAGTCAAATATAAGAAATATTATATTTATCATAAGCTAACAGCATACATATTTTTTTTTTGAACGGCGAAATTTATTAAGAAACTACCAAGGAGCTAGAAATTACAAAGAAACAAGATAGGGATTTTTAAGCCAATCAATCCAACTAAAAGACGCTTTACATCTAAATCTAAACCGACACCACTAAAAAGATCTAGACATCACATCATCAAAAATAGATGCCATAGTAGAAATCTTTGATCCAAAAATCTTCTTGTTGCGAAAAGACCATATATGCCACCACATAACGTAAAAAATTCCTTCAAGCACACTTTTAATCTTACTTGAAAAACGAAGATTCGAAAACCACACCATCCAATCTTGATTTAGTTTTAGTTTTACAGATATAGCTGTAATAAAAGCTATTTTGTTAAACTCTCTCGTAGACCCTCATTTTGTCATATTTATTAAAAGGATGCCAACCTTCCATTACATATATATCGACTCGGGTTGGGTTTACCAACATCCCCTGACTAGTTTTTATACATTGGTAGTTAAAATATTACAAGTCCATAAAATAACCATGTCTAAATGACTAAATGAGCCAAAATTGTTGGCATATAAATTTGCAATGGCCACTTTAGTTATTAACTTCAAATGGACAAATGTTTGAGAACTTTAACGGAAGCCTAATTTTGGTATGACCACCTGCACTTGGTTTTTAAAAATTCGATCAGTAGCTAATATATTGAAATATACAATAGCCGTGTCTAAAATAGTATGAAATCACAGGTCAATCCTTTGTGGTATTAACTTCAAATTGATAAAAAGTTGAGAATTTATATGAACCATTAGCATTGACGTCCGGACGCTATTTCTTCTCTTTAAGATCATTCAACATCATATACCATTCAGGTATTGCTCATTTAGTAGTTGCTTTTAGTGGAGCGATAGCAAGTATAGCTGCTTGAGAAATACTTGAAGAGAAACGAGAAAACGTGGGAAGATATATAGATTGTAAAGGGTTGAGAGAAAAGCGGTTGAGTTTAGTATTTAGCTTGCCTCTGAAAGAGTGTGTTAAGTATTTGTCGGTAGGGAGTCAGAAAATGAAGTACTATACCGAATCAAGAGAGACTACAACAAAACTATACTCATGACTGCACCAAAAACTTAACGCAATATATATATGAGCCATATCCGATTTTGAATTGATCAAGCAAAAAGAGTGGAAGAGCAGATCCGAAAAGGCACCATAACCAAATCCATAAACCAATCCAACCCTTTCGATCAGGAGAGTTCAACGTCCAGCAGACCATTGAAGAACTGAGTGGAAGAAAACAGTTATACGCGGCACGTGAACCTTAATAATCCACTACCATTTGTAATGAACTATCTTAATTAAACCACTTGAAGCTTCAATGCCATTAAATATGTACATGGAACATGAAGAACACTTCAAATGCCAACTTCAAACTTAAAAACGATATAATAACCATAAATCTCGAACCATCTACACCAAAATTAGCTAGTAAAATTCCGATTCTTTGATTCATGTGGAACTAAAATGTTTTTGTTATTTTACAAAAAGGTAACCATGCCAACATTTGTTATAACAATTTTCTCTTTTGAAGCTCACGTATTTACTGGCAATGTGATTGGAGCTGGATATTAACCGCAACACAATTTTTTTGATAAGTGTTACTTTGTTTATAGTTATCATTAAGTCAATTATAAGCAATATCAGATTTATGAAAAAAGATAAGACTATTTCAATGAAAAAAAATGTTAATTTACATTAATTTGTGTCTGAGTGTGCTGGCATCTAGTTTATTAGAATTACTAAATGTCAACACACAAAGGCATCAACATAATGCTTATTTCAACTTGTATTTTATCTAAACACCCAAAGTATATAAAGAAGCAAAATTTCATTCTTCCAAACGGGGGATTCAAAACTTGAAACAAGTCTTACACAAGTAGCACATAAAACAGTTTTTTTCCATAATCAACGATTGTATTTGTTCTTTTCACGCTAGACAAAATGGATACCAAACTCGAAACAGTTATTTAGTGACAATTGGAATTGGATATCCTTCATGGATGTACCTCAAATCACCCAAAAATTTGGTCAAACTTATGTCGCATCGTTTTGATTTTCTTTATTTTTTACTTAAGGCCTGTTTGGCTAAGCTTATTAAACGTAAGAATATTTGGGCTTATTTTTTGTAAGCTCCAATTTTACGGCTTGTTATTAGACTTGTCGGCTTATATATGTTTATTATATCATATGGTTTGAGATTAGTGTTATGTTGTTGATACATGATGTCGGATGTTGTTAAAAGAGAATTTGTGCCTTTTGTCATGAAAAAGGTCATTGGAAGAGAGATTGTCTAAAGTTAAAAACGAAGGAAAATCATTACAAAGGGAAAGCTGTAGTAGAGGCGAATGTCACCAAGTGTGATGATGAAGATTCAGATCTCTCACTTGCAGCATCGTCAACCAAAAATGCTTCTGATGTGTGGCTATTAGATTCCGCATGTAGCCATCATATTACACCACATCGAGGGTGGTTTAGTAATTTTGAAGAACATGAGGAAGTTGTTTATACGACAGACGAAACTCCCCTCACTACTTATGGGATTGGTTATGTTCAATTGAAAAATGAAGACGGAACAATGGTGACCTTGAAAGGTGTTCGTTATTCGCCAAAGTTGAAAAGAATCTCATTTCTGTCGGTACCTTAGAATCTAAAGGATTCGAAGTAAGAGCAAAGGATAAGGTTATGAAGATCATCTCTGGCGTAGTTGTAGTAATGAAGGGTATTCGTAAAATAAACAACATGTATCACTACAAGGGTAGAATAGTTGTTGGAACTATAACAGCTGTTACCGATGGTGATAGAACTTCAGAAGCTTTGAAGCTATGACATATGCGCTTAGGACATGTAGGAGAAAAATCCTTTAATTTGCTCATAAAGCAAGGATTATTAAAAGGAGTGTGTTCCTGTAAGTTGGATCTCTGTGAGCATTGCATTAACTGACAGACGACAAGGGTGAAATTTGGGAAAACTTTCCACAAGACACAAGGTATCTTGGATTATGTCCACTCAAATGTGTGGGGTCCCTCAAAGACAAGATCTTTAGGAAGGAGACACTACTATGTGACCTTTGTAGATGGCTTTTCCCGAAGAGTTTGGGTGTATACGTTGAAGACAAATGATGAAGTGGAAGGAGTGTTCATCAAGTTGAAAAAGATGATGGAAACTCATACGTGCAGAAACCTCAAACATCTCCGAACAGATAAAGACGAAGAGTATAAAAATGATCAGTCAAAAAAAATTTGAAGACGAAGGCATTGTCAGACACTTCACTGTCAGACATACACAAGAACAGAACGGGGTGGCAGAACGCATGAACCGAACCTTGCTGGAGAAAGTTCAGTATATGTTATCAAATGCTGGGTTGGGTAAAGAATTTTGGGCTGAAGCTATAACGTATGTGTGTCACCTTGTTAATCGTTTACCATCTAATGCCATTGATGGGAAACCACCATTTGAGAAATGGTATGAAAAACCTGCTACAGATTATGATTCCTTGCATGTGTTTGGTTCCGATGCGTATTATCATGTGAAGGAATCAAAATTGGATTCTAGAGCAAAGAAAGCATTACTCAAGGGGATCACCTCTAGAATCAAAGGCTTTCGTCAATGGTGTCCAGAGACAAAGAAAACTATCTTTAGCAGGGATGTCACCTTTGATGAATCTATCTTGTTGAAGAAGGTGAATGCTAAGCAGTTAGATGGAACTCCCAAAATGGTGGAGTTTGAAAGAATAATTGTACCAGATGATAGAGAGACAGTTGATGAGTATCATGTGGTAGAAGGAGATTATGAAGAAGAGGAGGTTAAAACTGAAGAACCTCCGCAGAAACGACATGAATCAATTGCTACCAGCAAGCCCCAAAGAAACACTAAGAGGGCTGCTCGCCTTAATGACATGGTGGCTTGTGCATCTTCAATTGCAGCTGATGATGTTCCTACTACTTACTCTGAAGTGGTTTGAGACTCAGAGAAAGAGAACTGGAGGATTGCCATGATTGAAGAAATGAAGTCTCTTCATAAGTATCAGATATGGGAGTTGACCAACCTCCGAAAAGGGAAGAAGGCAATTGGATGCAACTGGGTGTATGCAAAGAAAAAAGGATTTCCTATCCAAGATGATGTTCTCTATTGATAAGGTTTTAAAACATACGTTTTTAGGGGGTCATTTAAGCCCTAAATCATTACATTTTACATCCGTTACTACTTAAAATCGATCATTTTCACATTTTAGGTCTTTTGGAACAAAATGCTGGAATGAAGCATATTTGGACGAAAATGAGTGAAACATGAAGAAAATGACAAAGTCAAGAAAACAAGGCTATTTCTAAAGCCTGACGGTGTCCCAACTCAAAGGGCGATGCCGTCACTCACATGGTATTCCAAAAACTCTCAAGCGAGGGCTCATAACATAATTTGATCTTAACAAGTGACGGCGTCACGCCTTATTCCAGAAGGCCATCACCCTTTCCTTTCACACCAGACGACCAAGATTATCCCCAGACGGCGTCATTACTTTCTTCCTGGCGCCGTCCCAATGATAACTTGGTCAAGACGAAACCTTAATGACGGCGATTAGACGGTGTCACCCTCAAAAGGCAACGCCGTCGCGAGTGTAAAATCTATATATAGGATTCGAATTTTCTGTATTTTATGTGCATTATTTTGGAGAGCAAACTCTAGTTCGTTTGAGGTCCGACTTGGACAGTATTTTAGGGTTCCAAACCCTCTTTTACACTTAAAGATAAGTTTTTTTATCCAATCTATCACAATGTTTCATCTATGTTTGATTGTTTGTTTGTGTTTTTGCTTATCTATCATGCGTAACTAAATTACTTAGTGTTTGCTTAGATCCAATGAAACCTAGTTATTATTATTGTTAGGTTGTCTCTTGGTAGATGCTAGAATAAGGAAAACTGGCTTCTTATTTAATTGTTGCGAGCTTGAACGTCCTAAATAGCATATTCGGGGGAGATACTTTGGTACTTGGCGATCCCGGATGTTCTAGAGGAGAGTTACGGTTCATAGAATTGGGGAATTAGGAACCGCCCTATGACTAACACGGAATACAACGCATCAATTAGAATAAGGATGTGACAATTCAACCGACCAATAAAATATTACTAGGGAGTAAGAAATTCTAATTTAACACGCTTTTAATTATCATAAGAAACACACTCATTCGATCCATAACTTTTATTTTAATTAGTTTTTAATATATTTTTTAAGTAGTTTAATTAGTAAATTACCAAACCCCCACTCTTCAAACCCCGAGATTTTACTTGATTTTATAAAAAAATATAAAAAAGACTAAAAAGAATCTTCCTCACCTCACCTTTTCGTCATACATCTCTACTAGCATCTCTATTTCTCTAGAGAACGATCAACCCCCTGGGCTTTGCCCTTACTACACTGCAATGATTAGATACATTGCCTAGTGGGTTGTAAAGCTTGCTCATGGAAAAGGAAATCTTTCGACTGCGAATCACGCATCAGCTACAAAGCAAGATTGGTAGCAAATGGCTACGCTCAGAAAGAGAGAATTGATTATAATGAAGTTTTCCCTCCAGTGGTAAAGCATTTCTCCATTAGAATTATGTTGGCTTTGATATCATAGTTGGATTTGGAACTAGTTCATATGGACGTGAAAACTACATTTCTACACTGAGATTTGGAAGAGGAAATCTATATGACTCAGCCAAAAGGATTCAAAGTTGCTGGAAAAGAGCATGAAGTATGTAAGCTTCATAAATCATTGTACGGATTGAAGCAATCCCCTAGGCAGTGGTACAAACGATTTGATAAGTTTATGATGGAGTCGAAGTACACAAGAAGCAAATATGACCATTCTGTCTATCTGAAAAAGCTATAAGATGGGTCCTTCGTATATCTTCTTATATATGTAGATGATATGTTGATAGCTTCTCAATTTCTAGATGAGATTTGAGAGTTAAATACTCGGTTGAAAGCGAATTTGAGATGAAGGATCTGGTGAAGCAAAAATGATTCTCGGCATGGAGATAGTCAGAGACAGAAAAATGAGGAAGCTCTGTTTGACTCAGAGACAAATTCTGGATTCTAAATCGTTTTAGGTTTGACAAGCAAACAAAACGAGTTAGTACTCCACTCACTTCTCAATTTAAGATCAGTGCTGCTATGTCACCTAAAAATGATGCAGAGAGGGCATATATGGAGAAAGTGCCTTATGTAAATGATGTCGGTAGCTTAATGTATGCTATGATATGTACTCGACCACATATTAGTCATGTTGTTAGGATGGTGAGCACGTATATGCATAAACCTGGTAAAGGACATTGGCAAGCTGTTAAATGGATGTTACGATATATTCATAACACGGTCGATGTAGGGTTAGTATTCGAACATGAAAGTAGTCGGCGGGTAGCAGGATATTGCGATTCTGACTATGCTGGAGATTTAGACAAGTGAAGATCTACTACTGGCTATGTTTTTACTCTACTAAAAGCTCCAGTTAGTTGGAAGTCTACCTTACCGTCAACTACTGCTTTGTAAACAACATAACTGCTTTGTCAACTACAGAAGCAGAGTATATGGCGATGACAGAGGCTGTAAAGGAAGGAATTTGGCTTCAAGGGTTGCTTGGTGAACTTGGAATGATACAAGAATTTGTCACGATGCATTCTGACAGCCAGAGTGCAATCCATTTAGCGAAGAATCAAGTTTATCACGCAAGGACGAAGAACATTGATGTTCGTTATCATTTCATATGAGAGATACTAGAAGAAGGTGGAGTTAGAATCCAGAAGATTCATACTTCTAAGAATCTCGCAGATATGCTATCTAAAGTAGTAGTAGGGATCAAGTTTAATTATTGTTTAGACTTGATCAATGTTGTGAAAAGTTGAAGATTGGTTGGAATACTCCACCAAGGATGGTAGACAACGACTTGAATATATTCGCCAAGGTGGAGATTTGTTAACCGATGGCTTATATTGGATGACATTACATGTTGCTAAGATTCAATGAATTGGAATCTTATCCAAAGATTTGAAGATAAGCAAGTTGTGCCAAGTTGCTTGTTGCTTGATAATATTTTGAGGCTATAAATAGGATGCTTGGCATTTGGTTTCAAACATACCAAAACACACATACAAGTAATCTTGTAGTGTTCTCTCTTAATTTCTTTGGTACTAGTAGTTTTCTAGTTTTGTAATATGTTTCTTTGATTAAGAAAATATAAGAAAGTTTGGTGTTACATCTCTTGTTTAGTTTCATGTTGTCTAAATTTTCAATAAGCTAGTTTGAGGTACAGTTGTGGTGATCAAACATTCACACTCTTTACCTAGTCGGTGGGATATTATCACGGTTATTCCAAAACACCGCCATCATCTAGTTCAAATGTCATAAGTAGGCCAAAAGAAAACTCATAGAAGGAGGTTCACAGTCCTGTGTCATCTAGTTATACAGCAACTCAAGGATTCTATAACCCTATTAGTTTTGAATTACTTGAAACTTTACCAAAATTTGGGTATGGAGATCCTGTTATTAGTAGTGTTCTTCAGTTGTCATCCAATTCCATATTTCCTCGAGTTGGTAAAGCTCCTGATAAGCCTAAAAATTTCCTTGGATATGCATTGATTGTTTTTTGGAAATCTCAATGGATATGCATTTAACCATCCATTTCAGCTGTCTCAAGGAAATTTTTAGGCCAAGTATGTTTCTTATTATGCCACTCGTATGCAAAGTGACCAAACACGAGAAAACATGTATTGAAAATCAACACGTGTTTATACCTTTCGCGTTTGATACTTTTGGTTTTGTTGCACGTGAGGCGTTAGAACTCCACAACAGAGTCCAATGAGTAATTGCAAAATAATGTTATAACCCTCATATCCACAAATGCCATTTTCAAAAGAATTAATTTTACAATAAATAATAATAGTAATAATAATAATAATAATAATAATGATAAAATAATAATAAAAATCTAACGGTGCAAAACAATTAATTTTACAATCCAGTAACAAATCAATCCCTAATTAACCTTTTGTAATTCCAAAATTTTTGCGAATGAAAATTAGAAAACACGACTTACCGTTAGCTAATTTGATTATTTATCTCTTCGAATTATAATAATGATAGGTAGACTACTATCACTTATTGTCATTTTGTGGATAAGAAGGAAAAACCGAAACACTCTTTGGATTCATGTGGTTATCAATTCTCGCTGCATACAGGTTCATCGTCTTCTTTAGATGTAGGATTGTACTAAAAACTACTTTGTCAAACTCTCATGTAACCGCCATTTTGTCATATTTATAATTAACATGATGTCAGCTTTTCATTACACAAAAAAAAGTAAAAGTAACTCCCAATACCGTCTTCCACGGGTTATGGGTCCCAATATCGTCTTTCACGGTGTATGGGGGAGGTTGAGACGTAGATAGCATTGCCCCTACCTAAGGTAAAGAGCCTGCTTCCAGTTCTATCAAAGGTAGAAAAGAACCTCCGGCCTTGCAAGGGGTGAGGATCGAACCCTTGACCTCCGTCTCCAGAGGCAAGGGTGTTAACCACTTGATCCAACCTTTTTTTTTTCATTGCACGATCCTGTTAATAAATAGAGAATCTGGATAGTTTTTTTCTATAAATTTGGACAACATTAATCGACTCGGGTTCGGTTGACTAACATCAGTTAGTTTTAAACACTCGTAGTTAGTATATAACAAGTGCGTACACGGTACACACACGTGTCTAGAATAGTACCAAAAAGTGAGCAAAATGTTGGCACATAAATTTTGGTCCAAGTCACGAATTCCCTTGAAGTATCAACTTCTACTATGAGAAAAAGTTAAGCTCTTATATGAACCGCTGATTTTGGTACAACCAACAACACTTATATAAGTGGCAAATGCGTGAGTCAGGTCATGGGTCTAAATGGGAGCACGGGTCCAAATGGGTCCGAGTCAAACGGGTCTCAAAACTTGAAAACCATAATGCAAGTTACCATACATCAAACTCCAAGGGTGGCCTAGTGGCAAAAGCGTTTATGACTATCACTCTAAAATGTGTGAGGTCTCAAGTTCAATTCCTGCTAGGTGCAAAAAACCTTAAGTGGCCACGCAAATAAATAAATAAATTCCTTTCAATTGCATATGTTGATGTGGGTTGTGAGAAGCAGTTGAGCTTGATATTGAGCTTGTGTCTCAAGAGTGTGTTAAGTATTTGTTCTGCGTATATTCCTTACAGCCTTACTTTACTGGTCATTTTCTATTGATTTTAGTGGAATACATTTGTGTTTATAGTTCTCCTTTCTGCAGTGATTTGTTTTCACCTTTTCGGATCCTTTATGGCTAGTTTATGTTTTCTTAAAGGCTTCTAAGGGCTTGGGATATGTAGAAAATTGGTCTCAACTTCACTAATTTTATCCTTTGCATGTGACGACACAAATATCACGAGTCCCAACTCATATCACAGTGTTAATCTTTTAGGTAAGGTAAAAATAAATATGCTAAACAAAATATAGGACTATGTCAAAAAAGGTAGTTTTTGGTAGGAGTTGGGCACTCGGGTTGGTTTGACCCAAATTTGTTCTATAATACTCTTTTATGAACATAGTGTCTCAAATATGATTATTTATCTCTTCGAATTACAATAAAGGATAGGTAGAGTGCTAGCACTTATTGTAATCCTCTGTTCTCGCTGTATACAAGTTCATTGTCTTTCTTTAAAATCAGGATTGTACTAAAAACTATTTTGTTAAACTTTTGGGTAGATTGTCATTTTGTCATATTTGTTAACAGGATGTGAGCCTTTAATTACATCATCCCATAAATTTGGACAAAGTTTGTCCACTCAGGTTGGGTTGACCAACATCCCTTAATTAATTTTTAAACTCTTGACTCACTTTAGTTATTAACTTCAACGGGACAAAATTTGAGTACTTTAACGAGAGTCTAAATTTTATATGAACTGTTTAATGCAACCTTTAATACTATTCTTTCTCTTTTAAAAACATTCGACATCATCTATACTACATATAATAGAAAAATGGTCAACATTGGAATGTGGAAAAGTCAATATGTGGAAAAGTGGAAAACATATATTTGGTAAGTTAGAAATGTGGAAAAGTAGAAAACTCTTAGAGACTCACGGTACCACATTCAACAACTAGCACTTGTACACATAAAAAAGTTAGTTGTTGCAAATAAATTGTATGTTTGTAAACGTTGGTTCAAAAACATAAGTATGGAAAACTTATATTTGGTATCTACGTTAGTTGTGGCAAATAATAGTCAAGTGAAAAGTGAAATGTTTGGTCAATGAAATTAGAAAATGAAAACGTGAGCCAATATGGAATGTTTGTGAAATGCTAAAGGAAACTTATTACAATCCACATTATTACGTTTCATTTGCATTGACTTTACTTAATCTTTTATGTATGGCAAAGGTCCTCATTTAAAATTTCTATGTATGGCAAATGTCCTATTTTTTGTAAATACAGTTAATATATATGATTTGTGAAACTCAAGCATACATAAAATTACAACCATCTAACAATTTTTGGAGAATATCACACACACGCACACTCAAATAAACCCACAAATACAAAAACCTTTTATGCCGCTATTGCCCTGTGCCTCCGGTCCCCTCGATGCATACATGAATCCTTTGGTGTTGGTGAATGGTGTGTGACGATGTGGATGGGTGTGTGAATATGTGAATGGCGTGTGCCGCCATTCATCCTATGCACGGGTACCATATTCCCTTTCAAATTAAAGAGAACGGAATTCTCGTGCGTCTTAGCTGCAATGACTATTAATAAAACTCAAGGCCAAACAATTTCAAATGTGGGTGTCTATTTCCCCGACTCTGTTTTCTCGCATGTCCAGCTTTATGTGGCATTGTCTAGAAGGATATCTCGTAGAACAACAAAGTTATTGGTTAAACACCAAAGAGTTCGTCAAGAAGGAATCTACACATCAAATATCGTGTATCAAGTATGAGTAGCGTGTGTTGTTAGTTAGTATCTCATAATTGATGTAATATTTTCTTTTTCAGCCTCACCAAATATTTGTATATGTTGTTTGATACATGTTAAGAATTTTTGCTACAATTGAATTATCGCATTACAACCATTTGCAATTACATTTTAATCATTTCACGTTCTATTTTGAACATTATACGAAATACTTACCACAATACCGCATATCATTAATTGTCTGTCGCTAGGAACCGTTCTTGGCTAGGCGCGGGTATTCGCCTAGTATATACAAAAAGATACACTACTTAAAATGAAAAAAGTTTTCAAATTACATTAATTACCATCGATTGCCTTTGTTTTATCGATTAATGCACACCTAAGACAACAACATAATGTTTATTTTAACTTATCAAAGTTTGAAACACCTAAAGTATATAAGGAGGAAAAACTTCATTCATGAGACCAATGTGGGATTCAAAAAGGTTGCTCTAGTGACATGACACCTTTTGTTGCCGTAATCATATACTCATACATGCACACATTGTCATTGCTCTCTTCTTGTCTAATCAAGCTAGAAAAATTGATACCAAACTCAATTACTTAATATTTAGTGATGCATTTGTTGTTGGATATCCTCCATGAATAGTACCTTAATCACCAAAACATTTTGTCAAACTTATACCATATCATTTTTATATAGTTTTAGTTTAGTTATACTAAAGCAAATTAGCAATTGCACATATGTTGTTGGTTGAAAAGTGGTTGAGTTTGATATTGAGCTTGAGTATTTGTTTTCGCGTAAATTCCTACAGGTTTACATGTCATTTTCTATCGAGTTTTAAAAAGTTCGCATTATTCATTTTCTATCGAGTTAAAGGCTTCTAAGGGCTCGGGATATGTAGAAAAGTGGTTTGTTTTCAGATCCGATGTTTAGTTAATCAAGCAAAAATAGAGGAAGATTTAAACCGAGAAAGTTGCGAAGTCCATTAAGCTTTTGATCAAAAGACTTCAACCAATGAGAACAATTAATAACCATAATGCAAATTATCATACATCGACTTGAGTAGTCCCTAAAACCTAACAACATTAGAGTAGAAAAACCGTATAATAATAATCGAATATCACAAAAGTCAAACCATATACACCTATGTTAGCTAGTAAAATTCCGTTTCTTTGATTCATGTGGAACTAAAGGTTTTATTTTATTTCTTTATAAAAAAAGGGAACCACGCCAAAATTTGTAATAACTATTTTCTCTTTTGAAGCTATTAGAAGTTTGATACTCAAACACGTGTATTTAGTGTCAATGTTTGGAGTTGGATATCACCAGCAACACAATTTATTCTAAAGATAAATGCAAAGAAAAAATTGTTGTATAACTTTGATGAGTGTTAGTTCGTTTATATCTATAATTAAGTCAATTACAAGTAATATCATATTTATCATGAGCTCTTGCCATTATCTGAGAAAAAGAATTTTGTCATAAGCTAACATCGTGTATACAAAAAGATAGACTACTTGAAATGAAAAAAATTATTAATTTACATTAATTGTTGTCTCTCGTGAATCTCATACCATTTATTACGGTATGTGAAACACAAAGACAACAACATAACATATATTAGAACTTGTCCCAATTTTAAACACCGAAGTATACAAAGGAAACACAATTTCATTCCTCCAACCAATGTGGGATTAAAAACTTAAAACAAGTCTCACACAACTAGCCCCATTAAAAGTTGCTCTAGAGCTATAACACTAGTTATTTCCGTAATCAAAGATTAAATATGTTCTTTTCACACATGGTTTTTTTTAATTCTCTTGTCATACTTGAGAAATTGATAACAAACTCGTATAGAACCTCAATCAGCCGAAATTGATGAAATTTATGGTGAAAAGATAGTTAATGAAGAAGCTTTAGATACAGAGTTGGTGAACCCCAAAAAGATGCCTGCGTGCTTGATGAAATGCTTGAGAGAGAACAAGAGGGAGTAAAAATGATGTTTCGGATAGATGAAGCGTAAGTTGCCCGTTTAGTTGGATAAGAAATTGGAGGAGAATAGCGAGGGGAGGTGAGTGTTCTAAACATGATGTGTTTAAAGACACTATTAATTCGTTATTCATGATGTTGGTTGCGGAGGGAAAAGGAAAGGGTCGTGCTAAGGGTTATGATGGAAAAGGTGTTGATTTTCTTGAGGCGGCAAAAGAAAAATGGTATGACTTTCCTCGAGTCTCCGATGGAGGTCGACTGAAACTTGAAAAGGTTTATAATTATTTCCTAAGGGATGGTAATATCTTTCGGCATATATTTGTGATCCGTTCTTGAAAACAGTTCATCTATATAAATGATCCACGTAACTTTACGCGTGACCATTAAAAGTTTAAAACTCTAATATTGTTTAATCACTAATTAAAGGAGAATGGTATACATAACACAAATACAACAACATAATGTTTATTTTAACTTATTAGTTACTACCCTTAAAAACACACAAAAATATAACCAAATAAAACTTCATTCTTCCAACCAATGTGGGATTCAAAACATAAAACAAGTCTCACAAAAATAACCCTTAAAAACACACAAAAATATAACTAAATAAAAAGACATTCCACCTTTTGTTGCCGTAATCATATATCATATATGTTCATTGTTTTCTTCTTCTATAATCAAGCTAAAGAAAAGCGATCTCATAATCACCCGAAATTTTGGCCAAATTGATATCGTTTAGTTTTGTTTTGATTTTTTTTTTTTACTTATCCTATAGGTGATTACCAGTTGCATATGTTGTTGGATCGCGAAGCTATTAAGTTTGATATTGAGCTTGCATCTCAAGAGTGTGTTAAGTACTTTCGCGTGTATGTTGCTTAGAAATTTGTTGGGTCATTTTCTATCGACCAATAAATAGTATAAATTATTCTCTATATTTGATGCTTTGTTGTGTTGCGTTTTACTATTGAAACGGTGGTAGTTGTTGAGTTTATGATATATAAAATACAATAAAACATAAAGACATCAAGAGTACACAGCGGAAGACTTAAATATCATAACAAATAAATAATTAACTGAAAGTATGCGTAACGTACCTCTTGCGAATGTCAAATCCTTTGAGCAAAACAAAGAAGTGGTTTGAAGAGTTGTCCTTACCGTTCTACAACTCAAACCAATATGGTGTAAGAATAGTGTCTTACTACCACGTTCTTGTACACACGAATTAACCAACGAATCCAGCGATTGCTAGATCTAACACAAGTCCTCGTTTAAGCAAAACGAAACCAAACTTCCTTACAAATGGGGTGTTAGGCGAAAATGGGACAATAGAGAGGAGAGGAGAGATCTAGGGTTAATTCAATGCACAAGTGTATGAAACCCTAGAACCTAACCCTCTTTATATAGTAGTTGGAATACTTTGGGAACAAGTTAGGGATTGGGTTGAAACCCATTACCTTGGCGGCCATAGGACAAGCCCAAGGAAAAGCAAACTTTTCATTTCAAGTTTTTCCAATACTAGTCCTTCTCTTTTCATTTTAGCGACGTTAGTCATTTTCCGTTAAATACATAGCGGTCGTTAACGGACTTAATGTGCAATAATGTCGTAAACATAAACATTAATTATTAACTTTTAATTCTCATTCACTAATGTGTGCAATCCGTGGTCACGAGTTGAATCGGACATTCACATGTTTGTAAATATATACATTTTCAACAGCTCCCACTTGGATATGTTTACAAAACTTGTAATGACATTGGTTAGCATCTAGCAACACGCCAATGCCCGGTACAACTTCGTGTATGGTTTCACGGAGAAAAACCAAGTTTGATGATTCATCATCATATTCATCCTTTTGTTTCTAATACCATGTTAATAAGAATATGGATCTTACACATTTCTTAATTAACTGATACGTGATTTATTAAGATTACCAATTCTTACGAGCGAGAAGACCTTGGGTATGGCCATACAAACATCTTAACTTTAATCCCTCACGAGGGGGCGGTAGTATTATACTTCAAAATAAATTTGAAACCGTCCCATTTTGACTACAAAGCGATTCGCGAATTTCACAACACTTACGAAAACAACCCTTATAACTACCCGATTCGTGTAGCGTTAGATTGCTTCACAAAAATGCACCACATCCATGACATATCTCTTGTATCTCAAGTCAGAGGATAAATATCCATGATATACTTAATGACAAAGATCCATAAAGTATCATCATGCGGGTAGGATAAGTCCTATACTCAATTCATTGAATATCATCTGAAATTAGTCATACTGCATCAATATACTTTCAAGTATATTCTAACTAATACTCAGATTTGTCTTAATTCAATATCATTCCCATGTTATTGATTGACAACGGACTATTTAGAATAACTTAAGTTATTCAAGGATTTAAACATGCAAATACAGGACACAATATTATAAATGAAATTAAACGTATACCGTACTTTAATTCATTATAAGTAATAATTGTTTAACATCCTTTATCCAAATACTAAATAGATCAATGCATGATAATTCTTAGTTAATGAATTTTGCCACAAGTCATGCAACTCATACTTGTTGACAAGGCATAATTTCAACTAACTTTGATCTATAAGAATTTTGAGAATACTTATTTCAAGAATTCAATAATTGAATTTCTTGTATGTGTTTATACATATCTTGATATTGTCATATCATTCCATAAGGTGCGTGATAACCTGAACCACCTTTATATGACAATCATCTTTCAAAACTTTTAAAGTTTTAAAGTATTCTTTATTCTTTAATGTATAATGCAACTATGCTCTTAGTTGAGCACAACTAGTCAACATGATGTATCAAGGATACCATGACTAGAATTGAGTGTCATCTCAATTATACCAGCATCATTGTGTACAACAATATGCTCTTTAAACATCCGTAAACTTTGAACAGTTATAGTGTAATGTTGGTGCCTACCAAAACTCAAGTTTGTTGGCAATGACAATTATGAAATAATTGCCATATTTTCATCCATAGAATCTAGGAGCATCTCCAGACTGTGGAATGTGCTTCTAAATTCAAACATATTCCTTTTAAAATATTTATTACACTAACAACTTTCAATGTTGTCAAATCATCTTGTAATCAAGCATGACACAACAACTTTATACACAACATGATGTACATGATGAATCCTCAAGTTAAACTTTAAGATCTCATTCACATTATATCTTTTCAAAGATATGTATTTATCATGTTTTATTAGACTCATTTATTTTACCGCATATGTTTATAAACATATATTCCAAGGTTGTATGTCTTATTTCCAAATCTTACAAACAAAGTATCATTTAACTAAAACTTAATTTAGGTGGAATGTAGTTGCCCATACAACATATAAGATTTAAGAAAATAATACTCCCACTAGCTTTCAGGAATACTTATGAGCTATCTTATTTTAATTTATTAAATCAAACATTGATTTAATATTAAACATAAGAATCATCTCATAGATGCTTGCATATATCCATTCATGGATTCTTGCAGTTTGTACATATTCAAAGATTATTTGAATTCATAAAACTACTTTTTATTACTTATCGTCCTCGCAAAAGTAATTCCACAACAAAGAGTTTTGATATTCATTGTCAAATTTCATATCAATGAAACTAAGTATGACAATTATAATCTTTATACTTTTATTTAATGTATCTAGAAAAGAATATTCAATCATAGTTAATTGCTTAAATATGATTAATATTAATATCACTAGACATGCATTAAATATGTGTACAATATTGTCCATATGATTTCTACACAAAGATTTAAACCACTAGGTTTCCATCCTTTGAAGAAAATCATCTTCATTTAGATAAACCAAGTATCTAAAATTGATTATCTTTATGGACAGCATCTCAACATTCATAGTATGATTGATTTACCACAATTCAACATTTGGTAAATTCATCATCATGATTAAAAGGCTTACCATGATCCTGTAACTCATAATCCTCAGCATATTAAATATCTGAGATATCCTTACGGATCTATGAATGACAATTCCATCATATTGAGGTCTATCATTTACATGTTTAGCCTCATCATGATATTTGCTAGTGCATTTTAGAAGATTATGTATTTTGTAATTCAATCTTTCAAGATCTAAACAAAACTCCCCCTTGCCTTTAACAATTTAAAGATTACCTTTAAATAGTTTAGCAAGTAGAGCAACAATACATTGTTCTCTTTTAGGACATTACAAAAACATTGACAGTTCCTGACATTAGTTTGTTACAACTCACTCTATAAGTAGTTTAACAAATTCAGAACTTCATTTATAAGACTTAATGTGATTCATCACATTCCATAAACAAATGGTGTCTTATCAATCTTCTAGCTTGGAGTATATTCAATCTATACTCAATCTACTAACCTTGATAACTTTTAGAAGAAACTATAGTTATCTTGAATCAAACATGCCAATAGATTTTGATTCTTCTAACTGAACATACCATAAAACTATGGTATTTCATTAGAATTAATATTGTAAGATAATCTAACAATATTTAAGATAACCATCTACTCTTTGGCTTACCTATTTACCAAAAAAGTAAAACTTAATGGTACAATAGAATTACCAAGTCAATTGCATACATTATAACTCAAGTATTTTTGACCAAATCAAAAGACATATCAGTTATAATCCCACTATACGTTATAAGTCATTGATCAACTCATTGACTTCATGCATGTCTTAAAACATAGCAAGTTAACGTCTTACTTTATATTGTAAGTCTTGTATTAAAAGACTTCATGTTTGTGACTTTACAAAATCATAAACATTTATAAATAAAGTAATTATGAACACCACCTCAGGTTTCAATTAATATTTCAAGTTAATATTTACTACATATATTTAAGTCATTCAACGAATACTTAAATTCAAAGTAGTATTAGATTACTTCATTTAATTATGTCATTCCATGAAATGTTCAACGTAAGAAACTGCAAAATCATCCATGCTCGTTCTCACGACACGTGGATATTTTACCTTGGGCTACAATCTAGTTCACGTTCTCACATAACATAAATTGTAACTACAAGTGTTTCTTAAATATTGAATGACATAAATTTTGAAAATAAAGTAGTCTTTGTTATCATCTTGACACATGTTCTAAATAAGGCAATCATACATATTTAAATGTATAATTCCTATTGGAACGTTACTCTCTTACAGGTCAAGAGAATCATATTTATATGTGTTGTACCTTGCACACAATAAAGATTTCTCCCACTTGTGCATGGAACAACATCATGTAGCATATAAACAACACCATACACGTTCGTTTATTTGATTAATATGATTTGTGTCATAGATATAACAAGTAGATGTAGGACTATACTGATTAGTAAGGAAACGCACATGACAATCCTTGAAAACATAAGTGTGCTACAATTGGAAAGTAATTATCTTTGAAGATAATCTGGGTTACTACACAGGAAATAAGGCTTGTAGCTCCCACTGAATTAGAAATCATTAAAACAACTTCTTATTCAGTAATGCAACACAAATGCTTCCACTGAATCTGACAACATTGTAAGTGTTGCATAACTAGTGAAACCAACTTGCTTGCTTTTTACTTTCCTACACCTTTAAAGAACCATACGTAATCATTACTAAGGTACTAAAAGGTGTATTCTACTCTATGAATGATGGGTTATCCATCAATGTTATTAACTCGAAAAATTGGGTATGCAATTTCTTCCTTAACAGGCCTACCATCCCCATACTGGTATGTAGCACCTTTAAAGGTTAAAGCAAAACAACTAGATAAATTAGCTAGTTTGCCTTTTACCAATTTTCGCGGTAATTGGTCTAGCTTCTAATTTAGTAACTCATATACATGTTTTCCAGTTAACCAACATTCATGTTGTTACAAAGGATTCATTCACCAAATGAAGGTAATGAAATCTTTATGGAAAATAAGATGTGCAATTCATTGCTATGAGTTACATTAGAATTTAGACAATTCAAATGTTCCTATTATACCTTTCTCATTCATGAAAAGGAATAGGATTGAGTCTCATTCTTCTCCCATGGAAAAGAGACTTCGTTTGTCTTTTCGATAAATTATTCTCGATCAAACATTTGTTTGAAAGCAGAATGGATCAATTTACTATCAAAGACTAAAACTTTGTTTACGGTTAAATGTTGCAATTATACATTCAAAAGAATTACAAAATTCAATTTTAGTATTTTCGATAATTAACCTTTTTCAAGAAAATTAATTACCCATGGTTCATAAGCATATAACCATTTAATTTTCACTGAAAAACTAGGATCCAAATTGTCATAATCTCATTACATCAGTTGATCTGCTAGTAATGAACCTTATACAAAGTGGTAGAGCTTTTGCTCAATTGCCAATTTCAATTGCAATTCCTAGATTTATGGGATTTACATATAGCCAATTTCAATTGCCATGTAAACATGTTTTATCTTATCTTATGCCTTGAGTAGCACTAGTACAAAAACGGGATTTGGTCACGCATGGTCGAAATAGAACGGCCACACATTCGCATATTTGTGTGGCTGAAAGTACGAAAATTGATAACATGTACTAATTAGTCACACATGAAAATTTTGATTGTGTGACCATTAGAACTGTATCGCCACACAATTGAACATTGTGTGGCTAAAGGTATCTTGTGATTTTGTTTCAGATCATTTAGCCACATATGAATTTGGAACGCGTGACAAATACAAGTAACCTTGATGCGTTAGTCACATGAAGTTATTTTTTGTGTGTCTAAATCATAGAGTCAAGTTTTGTCACACATTATTTAAGAGTGACTGATATGTTTGCCAACTCTTTAGCCACATCTGAAATTGGAACAAGTGACAAATGAAAAGTAAGGTTGAAGCATTAGTCACGATATACATATAAACAATGACAAATATATGTCACACTTGAACACGTGACCAAAAGTCATATATGGTCACACTAAATGTTTTGTCACACATTCGTTAAGTGTAGCCAAAATCCAGTACATATGTTCACGTAAGTTAATATGTGTGTTTGAAGTATAGTTTGTGTTAGCTTGCCAAAAACTAATCTATAAAGTCACATTTACTACTAACACTGTGACCAAATGCCATATATGGTCACACTAAACGTTTTGTCACACATATTATTTAAGTGTAGCCAAAATCCAGTACCTATGGTCAGGTAACTTAATATGTGGTCATTGGATGATCAATAGTCACTCAAAACACACATTTCTTCACTTTAAACACGATATGGTCACACTTATTAACACTTTTAGCCACTTTATGGTTAATTGTATGTGACTAAATACCCAAAACAAACATGCTTTGTGTGACTAAATGTTAGAAAAGGCCACACAAACATAAAATTCATGTGGCCATTGGATGATCAATAGTCACACAAAACACACATTTCTTCACTTAAAACACCATATGGTCACACTTATTAACACTTTTAGCCACTTTATGGTTAATTGTATGTGACTAAATACCCAAAACAAACATGCCTTGTGTGACTAAATGTTAGAAAAGGCCACACAAACATAAAATTCAAGTGGCCATTGGATGATCAATAGTCACACAAAACACACATTTCTTCACTTAAAACACAATATGGTCACACTTATTAACACTTTTAGCCACTTTATGGTTAATTGTATGTGACTAAATACCCAAAACAAACATGCTTTGTGTGACTAAATGTTAGAAAAGGCCACACAAACATAAAATTCAAGTGGCCATTGGATGATCAATAGTCACACAAAACACACATTTCTTGATTTCGACCATTTTTGTACGTCTGGGACCCTTTTTATCTATTGTCTAACGTTTTCTTAAAAAAATGGTATGAAGGCGTACAAAATGTATCGAAATAACGTAAAACAAAAAAAAGGAGAAGGACGTAATGAAAAGAAAAATCGTACAAAATATGGCGAACGTAATAGCGTTTCATAATGTTTTAATACGGAGAAAAACGTTAAAAAAAGCTTGAAAACATATGAAAACGAGAGAAAATTGCCAAAACGTTCAAAAATGGATGAAATCGATCGAACATGGTCGTAGTCGGTCTAAAACGGTCTAAATCCGTCGAAATCTGTCGAAAATTGTCAAAATCGGTCGAAAACTAGCGAGATCGGTCAAAATCGATTGAACGGTCAAAAGGGGACGAAAAACATTACAAACGGATGAAAACGTAAAAAAATAATAAGTACAAAACATATAAACATGTTGTATAGTATTTTTCTTAGTTTACAAAACCCAATGCACATGACCCATGACCCATGTTAGTTACCTATTGTTGATCACCAGTCATGTTGGTCGATAACATGACACTATAGCCACTACAACCCAATGCACATGACCAATTACCCATTGTCAAAATTCATGGATGTGTCGTAACGTGACACTGTAAGCAACTATAACCCAATGCATATGACCCATATGATGTCAAATACCCATTAATGAATGTGACCAGTGATAACCTAATGCACATGAACCATGACCCATGTGAATTAGCCATTATCACCGGTCATGCATGAGTTGCACCGGTTTCGTAGGTTTATAGTTATAGTGTGAAGGTTATATGAATTGTATTGGAAGTTATTAAAGGCGGTTATGCATGGGTTGCACCGGCTTGGTAGGTGTATACCGTTTGTCACTAACACTAAGAAGCAAGTATCCAGGGACCTCCCGATCATGTTATCCGGGATCGAGAAAGTTTGAACTCGGCTTGAGCTTGACTCGAAAAGCTCGATTTATATGTAAAGATGTTTTTTCTTACACAAATTGAAATTAAAATATCGCCTAAGAATCGAATTCGAACTTATACAAGGTTGAGCTCAACTCATTAAACATTTTGAGTCGAACTTATACAAGGTTGAGCTCAACTCATTTTCGAGCTCATTTGATAGGCTTGAGCTTGAGCTCAAAGCTCGATAAGAATCAGCTCGAAAGAACTCTAGTTAGCTCGGTCGGCTCGTTTATGCGATTCGGAAATAAAAAATTAAAGTTTGGCTCGAGCTTGGCTTGTAATATATCATTTCCGCACCTAATAAAAACAAAGATTAAGATATTTCATGTGTTAAATTTATATGTAATATTTTATATGTCATGCACTTAATTTTTCACAAAATAAAATTTCCCTCAATATATATATGAATGTAATTTTAGGGCTCGTTTTAGGCTCGTGAGCCTATCGAGATTTATATATAAAGCTCGGGCTCGAGCTCGATTATTAAACGAACCCAAATTTAGGCTCGAGCTCGTTTAAACTCGGCTCATTCGAGTTTTTTTACCGATTCGATCCCGAGCTTTTCACGAGCGGCTCAACTCATTTCCACCCCTAAGTGTAACCAAAATTCAATACATATAGTCACGCTCTAATTAGTTTTATATCTCAAATTAGTTTTAAAAAATTTTCTACAAAATTTGATCCTCCCCCCACATATTTTCATTATATCCCGCTCTAATTTTCCCCAAAACTCAAAATCACATTTTTGGATCCCTCTCTCCAACCTTTCACTAATTCAGCCACACCCATCCTTTTCCCCCAAAATCAAAATCAAAACCATAGAAAATAAATACGGTTCTAACATCTTCAAGTACAATTCCATCTATCCCATTCTTTCATTTATTACCTTCAATATTGATGTTATTACGTTCTAATTTTGATTTATGCTGTTTATGTTCTATTTTGAAATGGCTCGTACAAAGCAAACCGCTCGTAAATCAACCGGTGGAAAAGCACCCAAGAAATAATTGGCTACCAAAGTATGTTCTTTTAATTTTGTTTGATTGTAATGAAATTGCCTATTGCGACTGGTCACGAGCGCGAGGAGCTTGAAGCTGAGCTTCAGGTTATTATATTTTAATTATATTTAATTGTTGATTTGTTTTTCAGTTTATAAAAGTAGGTGATTGATTATTTTGTGTTTGTATATTTATTTAGGGACGGGATTTACTGGAAATTAATCATCCTTCTGGCCCCTTTGGTACTAAGGTAAAAACATAAATGATTGTAGTATTATTTATTTGATGATTGTTGTTATACGGTAAAAGCGAAATTAAAATATTTGCATTGTGATGACTTTATTGATACTGTTTGACTATGCGTATTCATATTAAGTTAAGTATAAACTTATTTTGTGATCAAGTTTTTAAACTTTGGAAAGCGATGGGAGAATCGTTTAGCTAAATCCTTGGTATGCAGTGTCGGTAGTTATAAGAATTTGTGATTATTCTGTATATAGTAATTTCTATGGTTGGTTTTAAGAAGCGATGCTTGCTCATTGTAACATATACATGAAAATAGATGTCTGAGTTAACTGAATGTTAGGGGTTGCTATGCTTTGATAAGAACTCACATAATTGTGTGTGATATGTTAACTGTGAATTGTATTCTCGTGCAACTATTTTATGTTTAGTAAGAACTGTTTGCTTTTCTCTATTTGGGTCTGTTCACTAAGAATTGTTGTTACAAGTCAATGAACTTTGGAAAGGACATTTAGCATTACGAGGCGTATTTTTTAAGAAAACAGTTGACTTTTGAGAGTCAATATACTTATATTCTGCCATGTAACTGATCGGTAATGTTAACAATTTAACGGGGGTCTTTTTATTAAATGAGATGGATAAGGTGGTGTTTGGATGGCGCTAAATCTGTTTTCTTATCTTTTTTGGTATAAATAATGATTTTCATATTGACATGAAGAGTATCTGTAAGAAAAGTGTTATCTGTTTTAGGCAACTGATTATCTGTTATCTGATCCTTCAAGTGGCAATAATCATTTTTCAGGTCTGGCAGAATATATGCTGTTGACACACTGAAGGATCCACGGGATCCCACCTTCTACAAGGCGGTTGAGCCAAGTGACATCTCTGGTAAAACTGGATTAGCATATCCACACAGTTGATCAGTGGCAAAGAAGACGCTGCCAACAATTTTGCCCGTGGTCATTACACAAGTAAGAATTCATCTTGTACCATACAGTTCCAATTCGTTATATTTTGTTGAGAACAACTGTATTGATATTATGACCTTTATGTTTCAGTTGGGAAAGAGATTGCTGATCTCTGCTTGGACCGTATCAGAAAGCTCGCTGATAACTGTACTGGTCTTCAAGGCTTCCTTGTTTTCAACGCTGTTGGTGGTGGTACTGGCTCTGGTTTGGGGTCTTTGCTCTTGGAACGTCTGTCGGTTGACTATGGAAAGAAATCGAAGCTTGGGTTCACTGTCTACCCATCCCCACAGGTCTCAACATCTATTGTTGAACCTTACAACAGTGTCCTATCAACCCACTCTCTTGGAGCACACTAATGATGCCATTCTTCTTGAAAACGAAGCCATTTATGATATCTGCAGGCGATCACTTGACATTGAGCGTCCTACCTACACCAACCTCAATCGTCTTGTCTCTCAGGTAAAAATGTGTTCATGGAAAATGTTTTTTTCTATTCACAGAAAACATGTATTAGTATCTGTTAACTAACCCTTGTATGGGTCAGTCAACTATTTCAACAACCTGATGTTATCACCACCAGCATTGATTAAGTTTCGTCAAATGCTAAACCGTTGGTCAAACAAATAAGGAAAATACCAAAGAGAATCAAAAAGCTAATTGAGATGATTCCTCATCAAGAGGTATGTTGTTCATCACTTGCTTAACGTTATTTTTCTGTAGTTTTTGAGTTGGTCAGTGATTGCTATGTAGTGTTGTACTTTACGCTTACTAATTTCATGTACACTTTATTCAGATTAATGAAGAAGAAGCTTCCCTATTGGACATTGTATGGTTATTACTTGCCAGCGTTATATTTGTGCCCATATTTCAGAAACTTCCAGGAGGTACTAAAAAACTTATTCTTGCAACTAGCAGAGTACCAATAATGTTCTTGATGTATCTTTCTGATAAGATTGGTAGCTTGTTTTCTACTATAAGCTTTGTCATTGAAAATAGTTGTAAAAATATCAAGTGGTTTTTGTGCTTGATACTTGTGAAATATTTCCCAAAAATCATGTTTATTAAGTAGTTGTTTTTTTTAGATTTATGTGAACTTACATCTTCAAGGCTAGAACATTCTATGCATGTAGGAATACATGTTATCATCACCTAATGGTTTGTTTTCCATGCAATTGTGTGTTTAGGCAGTCCTGTTCTTGGGTATCTAACTGCTGGTATCTTGATTGGACCCTACGGTCTTTCAATTATACTCAATGTACATGCTACAAAAGCAATAGCTGAATTTGGAGTTGTTTTCTTACTTTTCAACATTGGCCTTGAGGTTAGTAAACATACGTCTATTCTAAGTTTATTTTTAGTTCTTGCATCCGTATTTGAAGAAGGTCGAAGCATGAAACTGTACAATCTGTGCAGCTTTCTGTTGAGAGGCTAAGTTCCATGAAGAAATATGTTTTTGGATTAGGTTCTGCTCATGTAAGTGAAAATAGCTGGTTTTGTAATTACTAGCAAACCCGTCCAGGCCCAATATCTGAATCATCTTTCATACAGATCTTGACAACAGGTCTAGACAACAACCCTCGTTTGGCAGAATCTACCACGGACTTCAAAATAGCATTAGCAGAATCTACATGATGGGATGGGTTTGGACTAGTCAACTGAGACTCACCGCTGGGTCTAAGGCCCTTTAAACCCTGAACATCAGAAGAAGTGGTGGAACATGTGTTGTCTTGACCTCGGGTCAACCTGAGCTGACCTGTCGATTGGTAACCTTTATTAAGACATACTAACATTTTATAAATGTTTCATTTTGCTTGCAGATATCAGATGCGATTGAGAATTGAGAATGAAAAGGTGGTAAATAAGACTTTCAAGATATACAACGTGGAATGTTCGGTTTGTGGTCGGTGTGGCACGTGCTGTTGCAAAGAAGTATGGAGATACTGGTTTTGCTGGGCAGTTAAACATAACGTAAGAACCTGTATCTAAATAGGAAGTATCTAAGTAACAGTGTTGGTATTTGAGAATATGATTATGTACGACATTACAATTGTATATTTGGTTAAGTTATATACATTCGAGTTTTATTCAATTTGAAATTGCTTTTTGTTTTTAATTATGTTATATATATATGTATACTCATTCCAGCAGCACTAACATAGTATTAGCAGTATTAACTTGCTCCAGTAGTACTAACTTAGTACTAGCATAGTAACCCTGTGACTAAAAGATGCGGTCACATAATATGGTCACGCTTATCAACATTATTGGTCACTCTTTGTTTAATTCGATGTGTGACTAAATATTATAAAATGTCACTTAAACTAAAAATTCATGTGACCATTGGGATGAACAATAGTCACACTTATTAACACTTTTGGCTACTTTATGCTTAATTGTATGTGACTAAATACCCAAAACAAACATGCTTTGTGTGACTAAATGTTAGAAAAGGCCACACAAACATAAAATTCAAGTGGCCATTGGATGATCAATAGTCACACAAAACAAACATTTCTTCACTGTAAACATTATATGGTCACACTTATTAACACTTTTGGCCACTTTATGATTAATTGTATGTGACTAAATACCCAAAAGAAACATGCTTTGTGTGACTAAATGTTAGAAAAGGCCACACAAACATAAAATTCAAGTGGCCATTGGATGATCAATAGTCACACAAAACACACATTTCTTCACTGTAAACATCATATGGTCACACTTATTAACACTTTTGGCCACTTTATGATTAATTGTATGTGACTAAATACCCAAAAGAAACATGCTTTGTGTGACTAAATGTTAGAAAATGCCACACAAACATAAAATTCAAGTGGCCATTGGATGATCAATAGTCACACAAAACATACATTTCTTCACTTAAAACACAATATGGTCACACTTATTAACACTTTTAGCCACTTTATGGTTAATTGTATGTGACTAAATACCCAAAAGAAACATGCTTTGTGTGACTAAATGTTAGAAAAGGCCACACAAACATAAAATTCAAGTGGCCATTGGATGATCAATAGTCACACAAAACACACATTTCTTCACTGTAAACATCATATGGTCACACTTATTAACACTTTTGGCCACTTTATGATTAATTGTATGTGACTAAATACCCAAAAGAAACATGCTTTGTGTGACTAAATGTTAGAAAAGGCCACACAAACATAAAATTCAAGTGGCCATTGGATGATCAATAGTCACATAAAATACACATTTCTTCACTTTAACATCATATGGTCACACTTATTAACACTTTTGACCACTTTATGATTAATTGTATGTGACTAAATACACAAAACAAACATGCTTTGTGTGACTAAATGTTACAAAAGGCCACACAAACATAAAATTCAAGTGGCCATTGGATGATCAATAGTCACACAAAAGACATATTTCTTCACCTTAAACAACATATGGTCACACTTATTAACACTTTTGGCCACTTTATGCTTAATTGTATGTGACTAAATACCCAAAAGAAACACGCTTTGTGTGACTATCACGGTGTTATGGTCACTAATACGAATTAATCCAACAAAATTTGTACCTAATTAGTCACACATGTTACGGTTTTGGTTACTCTTTTGCAATAGAGACTAAAAAAAAGTCAAACACGTGACCATAGAGTACCTATGGTCGCGGCACCTTTAGTCACACACACTCGAAAAATCATGTGTGACTATATGTATATCGTCACACTTTTTCGATGTAGCCAAATACACTTTTTGTTCTAGTGTCAGTTAAGTTGTCCAACTTAAGAAACTGCAAAATCGTCCATGCCCGTTCTCACGACACGTGGACATTTTACCCTTTGATTACGATCTAAGTCACGATCTCACGCAAATAAAAGGTAATCTTAGGTGTTTCCGTTTCGTTGGATGGCATATAACTTAAATTAAAGGGTAATAATTTTGATGTCAAATCAAATATGTACAAAGATGTCATGCATTCATCTTCGTAACATAGGTTTTATTAAAACATTTATATCTTGTTTTAATGTTTAAGTTTTTCATCATCAAACTTTAATTGAGGTATTGGTTTCACCAATCAAGGAATTTAGTGTTAATTATCATCCATTATACCGTACTTTTGCATAAGTGTAAACACTTAGTGTTTCGGATAATTACCACCGAAGTGGTGCATGGAATTAACACTAATTCGCCCTTAAGATGAGCTTGCACATTTAATGGCTTACTAAGTAACTCCATTCGAACTTACGAGGGAGAGGACCAGTGCAGCTAAAGCAAACCTTAGACATCCTTTCAGTGTGACTGTGCGCACTTCTTTTAATAACCCCTTTATAGTTCATTCTCATGGGTGAGCCGTTCAGTCATTTGTACCAAAGTCATCAATCAATTAAACGATTATGATTACTATTCTTAAAAATACATGTTTCACCATTGTTTAGGTCAGTTTATTTTTCTTATAAAAATACCCTTGTTACACATAACAAACAAGCAAGTATTTGTAAAAATAAACAAATAAACAATAAATGCATAACAAATAAAAGTCATGCATATCAAATAGCCACATGCAAACGTTTTTGATAAATCCTATTAAATTAATAATGATTGAGGTCATCCCCAATATTAGATCTATCATAATTTAGTGTATATCACTTAAACAAGAAAGACATACAATAAAAGCAGATCCATGATAAAACATGCAGATAATTATCATGGACATAAAATTACACTTAACAATTAATGCAATTAAAACAGAGTTACGCATATACACATAAAGTTGCATGCATCTTAGGGTTTCTAATCCAATTAAAACAAAAGTTTACAAAACCCTAATTAGGGCACCAAAAAAACGCCCCCCCCCCCTCAAAATTAGGGTTTAGGTTTAGCAAACCCTAGATCTATGCATACAAAAAATAACACAACATGTTTATTTTATTTATGTGTTTCAGTAATTAATTACTTGTTATACAAGGCTCGTGATGCCACTGTTGAGTTTATGATATATAAAATACAATAAAACATAAAGACATCAAGAGTACACAGCGGAAGACTTAAAGATCATAACAAATAAATAATTAACTGAAAGTATGCGTAACGTACCTCTTGCGAATGTCAAATCCTTTGAGCAAAACAAAGAAATGGTTTAAAGAGTTGTCCCTTACCGTTCTACAACTCAAACCAATATGGTGTAAGAATAGTGTCTTACTACCACGTTCTTGGACACACGAATTAACCAACGAATCAAGCGATTGCTAGATCTAACACAAGTCCTCGTTTAAGAAAAACGAAACCAAACTCCCTTACATGGGGTGTTCGGCCGAATAGGGACAAGAGAGAGGAGAGGAGAGATCTAGGGTTAATTCAATGCACAAGTGTATGAAACCCTAGAACCTAACCCTCTTTATATAGTAGTTGGAATACTTTGGGAACAAGTTAGGGATTGGGTTGAAACCCATTACCCTTGGCCGGCCATAGGACAAGCCCAAGGGAAAACCCAAACTTTTCATTTCAAGTTTTTCCAATACTAGTCCTTCTCTTTTCATTTTAACGGCCGTTAGTCATTTTTCCGTTAAATACATAACGGTCGTTAACCGGACTTAATGTGCAATAATTAATCGTAAACATAAACATTAATTATTAACTTTAATTCTCATTCGCTAATGTGTGAAATCCCGTGGTCATGAGTTCGAATCCGGACATTCACATGTTTGTAAATATATACATTTCCAACAGTAGTGTGGTACATCACCTTGTGTAAGAACGCTTCACAACCAAATGGAAAATTGTTGCAAATCCTGACCAAAACCACTTGCCTTCCCAAAAGGGTCACTATGATCAAACCAAATGACCTCTAACAACATAACAATTACTTCAACCAAATAACGGTTCTTCTTCTTCTTTGATCCATGTGGGACTAAAAAACTTTTAAATTCTCATAAAAAAGTAACCACGCCAAAAAATGTTCTCTTTTAAAGGCTATTAAAAATATGATATCATACTCAAACAAAGGTTAGTAGTCGCAATGCAATGGGAATTGATTTTCAAACTTATAAAAATGATTAGGACATTTTATTTGTGCATTAAATAATTGTACAATATTAATACTGTGCTTCAATTGTTTGTACATATGAGTGTCCTAATAATATTTTGGAGTGTGCAAATCACCTCCCTGATGCAATTGGAGTTGTACATCACACGCACAACAATTTATGCCAAAGACAGAGAAATGCCAAAAATGTTAGTTAAATAATATTGGGAAAATATAAAAATCCGTCTTTAAACTTTGAGTTAAGTCTATAAATTAACATGCTTGTAATAATTTCTTCATGAGTAAACTTCAAAATATATCTTGATGGTTTGTCCATTTTCACATCATATATTCTTGTCAAAAAAATTGGGACATATACATCTCTTCGTAAATAAACATTAGACATTATACATCCTTAAAGACAAAAGATGCAATTTTTTTCCGTTATCTAGTCAAGAGGTTCTAGTAAGAGGGGTGTTTACGTCTTTTTGCTTATTTTATATTTTACCATTTTATTATCATTACTTTTTGTATTTTTTTAATTTTTAATTTTTTAATTTCTTTTTAATATTATTATTTGTAATTTTTAATTTTTTGATATTTTTTTATTTTCTACATTTTTTTATTTTTTTATATATCATTACGATTGTTATTAATATTATGATTCTTCCAAATTATTTATCTTATTAAACTAATTATTTTCATCTTCTTAATCTAAACACACCACCATAGCTCACACACGTGTACACATCCGTGCACGTCTGTGCGCACGCGCGCGTGTACACACCCACACACACTCATGTGCAGTCATGCACAATGCACACATACTCACACACCAAACCTCATCCAAACAGCCCAAACCATCTTGTAAGTGTTGTGGCCGTGTGACCGGATTATGTGTGTTTTATGTGTTTATAGGTATTTGGTTGTGCGCGCCCGCCCGTGTGAGATTAAGAAGATGAAAATAGTTACTACCTTCTTCTCAAAATAATTGCCTCCTTTTTTCTTTTAAAAGTGTACTAAGTGTTTGTTTTGTGAATTCATTTTGGTAAAAATAAGTGACCTGGTAAAACTAAATAGAAAGATTACGACAATTATAAATTGTCATTTTACCTTTCAATCTTCTCGAACAAATTAAAACACATGACTTCTCATGTTAACCGAAGAACCGACCGCTAAGCCAGAGGAGCTGTGGCTTGAACATGCCCTGCTTCATAAACTATACTCATGAGTCATGACTTTACAAAAAACTGATCAAAAACTGATCAGCACCATCTGAGCCATATCGTATTTTGAGTTGACCTAGCAACAAGAGTGGAAGAGCAGATCCAAAAAGCCACCATGCCATATCGTATTTTGAGTTGATCTAGCAACAAGAGTGGAAGAGAAGATCCAAAAAGCCACCATAAACCAATATCATTTGTAATGATACTCGAACACACGTATTTAGTGGCAATGTTTGGAGTTCGATATCACCCGCAACACAATTTATTCAGAAGATAAATGTTAAAAAAAAATATATTTTATAATTTTGACGAGTGTTAATTCATTTATAATTTTTGAAGAGTATTCTGTTAGGTTTTGGGTTTCATACAAAGATGGTGTCTTGGATTATGGCGTGTGTTTCCTCGACTACTTTTTCTTTGTGTATTAATGGTGAGTTGCATGGATACTAACGAGATGCGTTCGGAAGATGTAGCCGGTATTGAAGGATCAAAAACGCAATCCGAGCAAAATATTTTGGCTCAACTTAAATGTCGAATTCTTTTTTATTTGTATTGTAATTTTAAACAATGTTTAATAAAATGTATTTGTTTTTAAATAAAATAAAATGAATAAAAGTGAGACCCAATAACATGTTAGTGTATGTTATGACTTATGAGAGAAGTGTTTTTTAATTATTATATTTATCATAAGCTAACAACTTATATATATAGTTAAAGATAGATTACGTAAAATGACAAAAAGTTGTTCATTTACATTAATTATCATGTTTACCTTTCATTTGCCGATTGTTACGGTAAGTGAAAAGCACACATTACAACATAATGTTTATTTCAACTTATCATAATTTTGGACACCCAAACTATATAAAGAAAAAATTTTCCTTCCTCCAACCAGTGTGGGATTCAAATCATAAAAAAGTCTCACATAAGTAGCCCCATAAAAAAAGCCCAGTAGTGTCTATGTGTGTGTATAGGGCCTCTTTCTAGAGCACAACCAGATAAATTCTATGCAACCTTTAATTAGTTATTCAGCAGATCCATATTACTCGAATTACACGAGACAAATATTAACATAATGTACTATACAACTAGTCATGCGCTTACATCAATAACCAGTAACATCACAACATATATATAAATCATAGAACATATAAAGCGGTAGTAATTTAGTAAATATAATAAGCTACTCCCTCCATCCCAAAATTATTGTCCCCATTTGATTTTTTCGGTCTTTCTTTTTCAACTTTGACCTTAAACTTTTTTGTTTGTGTTATACAATAGGAGATGAAAATTATACTAATGAAAATACATTTAAAACCCAATCCATTCATATATTTTTCATCAAGTATTATATAACACAAACAAAAATACTTAAAGTCAAAGTTGTAAAAAAAACCAAAAAAGTCAAATTGGGGCAATAATTTTGAGACGAAGGGAGTATAAGCTAACAACGTATGTAAAAAAAGATAAGACTATTTGAAATGAGAAAAAATGGTTAAATTACATTAATTGTCATCTCTATCAACCCACCTCGTTGTAATTTTTTAACCAAATATGAGAAACAAAGACAACAACATAATATATATTTCAACTTAACAATGTTTTTTCCACCAAGCTATACAAGGAAGCAAAATTTCATCCCTCTTACCAATGTGGGATTCAAAACTTAAAACAATTTTTATAAAAGTAGCCCATAAAAAATTTGCTCTCAAGAAATGTTCACATTGTTTTCTTCTTCTATAATGAAGCTAGACAAATTGATACCAAACTCCAATACGATTATTTAGTGACAATTTAATTGGAGTTGGATATCCTCCGAGGATAGTATGATGTTGTATAGCCAATTACCAATTGCATATGAAGTTGGTTGCGAAAAGCAGTTGAGTTTCATATTGAGCTTGAGTCTTAAGAGTGTGTCAAGTATTTGTTTAGTGCATATTCCTTACAACTAGCTTTACATGTCTTTTTATATCGAGTTATAAAAAGGTTACGTATTCAATTTCTTTCGAGTTAAAGGCTTCTAAAGGCTCAGGATATGTAGAAAATTGGTTTGTTTTCGAATCCGATTTTTAGTTAAACGAGCAAAAAGGAAGACTTCAACCAGCAATTTGCTTAACTCCCTATTACTTTCGATCAAAAGACTTCTACCAACCATAACGCAAATTACCAAACATTAGACTTGAATAGTCCCTAAAACTTTCCAAGATGAGTGTAGAAAAGACCAGGATAATGAAGGACCTAAACTTTAATAATCCAGTCTCTTTTGTAATGAACTAGCTAAAGAGAACCACTTGAAGATTCAACATACACTTTAGTAAGTCTGTACGATGAGACTTGAAGAACACTTCAATGCCAACTTCGGACTTAAAAGCAATCTAATAACCATAAATTTCAAACCATGTACACCAACATTAGCTAGTAAAGTTATGCTTCTTTAATTCATGTGGAACTAAAAAGTTGTTTGCTTTTTTATAACATTTTTCTCTTTTGAAGCTATAAGAAATTTGATACTCAAGCACACGTATTTAGTGGCAGTGTGATTGGAGTTGGATGTCCCCAGCAACACTATTTATTCCAAAGAAAAATGCGTTGAAAAAGTTAGTTCATTTGTATTTATTATTAAGAAACATGCATATGTGGATTTAAATAGGGTTACCCTTTCGTGGGTTTGAGTAATCGGAGTTTTATATTGGGACATGCTGCTTTGAAAGCCTCCTCGTGCAAAGTGATAAAACACGAAAAAAGCATGTATTAAAAATCAGCACGTGGTTATACCTTTCGCGTTTGATACTTATTTGAGAAGTACATTTTGAAGTAAATAGCAATGTTTTGTGTTGTATGTATCAATCTATACATAACTCATCTCCAACTATTCAACATAAGATTTCCAGTATTTTTCAGGTACGTTATTGTTTCTTTTTACTTTGTTAGGTTTTTAATATATTTTTTAGCTTACTTAATCAATGGTTAAGTTTTATAACATACGAGTATATATGGATCATAAAAAGTTCAGTAAATTTGTAAAATTGTGTTAAATTTTGTTTAAAGAACCAAAGAACTTCTCTTCTGAGTTAAACTACAACAATAAACAATTTTCAACTTCATATTATGCGCATCATTAGATCTTCTAAATTGCGTGGTTATTTTAGATTGTTATCTCAGACTATGTATAGAATGTATGAGTGGTGTACGGTGATTCATCGTTGTAAACAAAAAGACTCGTGCATCGCATGGGCCATGTTGACTAGTATATAAAATAAGAGCACAAGGTATCGTGCATACGAATAATACATTATTGGTATGTCACATCAGCGCAACATCATCCCCTTTCAATAACACACCAATAACTAAAACACCCCTCCCTCACAACACACCACTAACATGTTATTGAGTCCCACAAAATACCCCACTAATAATACCCACTCGCTGACAGGATTTCAAAGGGTTTTTGGCTCACGAATGGCACAAGTGGCGGTATGGTTTGACTCACCAATGGTACAAAAAAATGAACATTTGGCACGTTTAATGCATTGATACCGTGTGCTCTAATAGACTATTGAAAATGACAAAAAGTTAACAATTTACATGAATTCTTGTCTTTCTTGAGCCCAAACCGTAGTACGGTTTCCTATGGTACGGTAAACAAGAAGACAACAACATTATGTTTATTTCAACTTATCATAACTTTAAACATCAGAAGTATATAATGAAGCACAATTTCATTCCTACGATCAATGTGGGATTCAAACCTTAGAACAACTCTCACACAACTAGCCTCATTAAAAAAGTTGCTCTAACCTTTTGTTTTCATATACTAGGGGTGTGCACGGTTCGTTTTGGGTCGGTTTTTGGCTAAAACCGAAACCGAACCACAATGTTCGGTTTTTGTAGAACCCAAAACCGAAACCGTTTGGTTTTTGGCGGTACGGTTTTTTCGGTTTGTTATTAGTTTCGTTTCGGTTTTTTCGGTTTCTAACCGTTAATATTTGGGTATGGCCAAATTATATAAACAAACTTGTTTTACGTACAAAATTAGTTATTCTTTTTTACTTTTTTTCAATCTAAGCATAATAATGTTTATTGCATAATTCTACAATTACATGCATATAAATGAGACATACACATATAAGTGGAACATACACGTAGTATAATCATTATCGAATACTTATTGATATATTAACACAAGACACGCGACACGACAAACACACATATAAATATAAACGTTTAGATAAATATTATAAATCCACTCACAAAATGAGTATGAATTTATAAATTTGATTTATTTAGTTATTTAATTATATTATATTTATTAGATATTATTATATAATAAAACCATTTCGGTTCAGTTCGGTTCGGTTTTTGCGGTTTGGTTTTTGACGAAAACCGAAACCGAACCGCATTTTTCGGTTTCTGAAAAAGTAAAAACCGAACTATCGGTTTTTAGTTTCGGTCGGTTTTTTCTGTTCGATTTTTTCGGTTTCAGTTTTTTCGGTTTGTTTTGCTCACCCCTATCATATACTATTACATATGTTATTTTCACACATTTTTTTTTCTCTTCCCAAATTAGAGAAACTTGATATCAAACTCGAATATAGTGATTAGTGAAAATGCAATTGGAGTTGATATCTTCCATGGATAGTATCTCAATCATCCAAAAAATTGGTCAAACTTATATCATATCGTTTGATTTTCTTTACTTTTTACTTATACGAAAGCCAATTGCCAATTGCATATGTTGTTGGGTTGCGAGAAGCGGCTCGGGATACTTTTAATCTTTTACATTTACTTCCCAAAGGGTTATTATGATCAAAACAAATGACCTCCAACAAAATAACATCTACTTCAATTTAACCAACGATCCTGCTTCTTTAATTCATGTGCGACTATAAAACTTAAAGTTTCTCATAAAAAATAAGGTTAAAGCCTACCCAGATATGGAAATTTTGTAAATTAATTTACTTGGCAAACGGTTATCACCGGTCACCTTTGAGAATGTTTCTAACTTTTGAAAAAAGTTAGGATGCTGTTAATGGGTGTATTTATAAAGTAAATTACCTAGATGACAAAATTTTGCAAAGTACGCTGGTAATTTATAGCTTTAACCCTAAAAAATAACCTCGCAAAAATTTGTTTTTCTTGTAAGGTTTTTTCTAACTTGTGTCATGGTGGTACAGAACCATGCAATGAATATAAGTTACCATGTTTAAATGTGTCTTGATATTGATAATTTCCTAATTTTCTTTCATTTACCATGTTTAATCTATTATATATAATAAAATAAGCTTTTGTACAAGCTTACTAAGCACCCTGCATTAAAAATTGGTTTAATGCCCTACCTTATTTAGCTTCTAAGTACAACACCCAATGCACCTCTTTAACACACTACATAGTACGTGATCCTAAAATTTTCTTTACTCCGCTCCACCAAAATTTTTGGAAACTCATTAATATTTTCAATGCTGCGTTACGATTCATTCTTCCTCTACACGGTTTCGATCCATTTAATCACTTCATTCTCATTCTTTCTCATCAAGATTGTAACGCCACCATCAATTCATCTATTTTTGTTATTTCGATGTGAGTTTGATTGGGTACTAATATTTTTTAATCATGTTCTTCTTATGGCTTTTTTGTTTTTTTTTTGCAGGTTTCGTTTTAGGATTCATGATTTTGGCTGTCAAATATCTTTTGTTGATTTATATATGATTCAATGATTATCATCAACCTTAACCCTATGCAAAGAATTGAGGATTTTACTAATTGGTAAGCAATGTGTTTTATTTGTTTTGATTGATTTATTATACGTTTTTTATTTGTTTGTTCAAATCTATTTTTATACAGGATGTTCAAGAACTGCAAAAGGTTTGATGTTTTATCAATTAACTTTTTTTTGTTTGAGGATATAATGTGATGATATGGAAAAGAGATTAAACATCTATTATGGTACAATACTTAAACATCGTTTTAAAAAAATTAGGGCTTCTTTATATCTGTTTATAGGGTTTTAAAAAATTAGGTTTTTTATATCTGCTTTCGAATAATTGTGTATTTGTCGTTGCATACGCTTTATTTGAAGGTCGCATAGAAGATGTTCGATGGAATGTTCAAGAGAAAGGAAAATGTGGGAGGTAATCATTTGTGCTTGATTTAGTATTTAATCATTTGAGCATTGTTTATGAATTATAGAATCATTGGAGTCTCCTTGGAGTTTCAATTACCATATTTTTTGGCCTTATGTGCTTATTTAAAGCTCAATTTATTTTTTAGCGTATAAGCTGATAAGCCACAAAATATGGTTATGAGCTTTTCCAAATTCGACGAGACAGTTGGATCACACGAATATGAACTACTGATATGTTGTAACATCATAAAAAAGAACTACTGATTACTAATATTAAGTGCTTAAGGTAGAAAAATATTGCTTATAAAAAGAGTATATCAGTTGACTACAAAACTTGCTATGGGTATGCTTGAGTTTATATTTTGTCCATGCTGTTTGCGGCTCTTTATCTGTGATTGGTTATACATAAAAACCCCAACTGCAACTGGTTATATATTTTGTCCATGCTGTTCGCGGCTCTTTACTAATATGCTTGAGTTTTATTAGTTACCAAAGAATACACTAAAGTATTTGATTAGATCCTTGATAGACAAAACAGATAAGCAAGAGAGGAATATGAACTTTAAGAAAATTTGAATCATGGTTTCATTTTAGCAAAAAACATAAGGTAAAAAATAATAATCATAAACAGTGGGTTTTAAAAAATTGATGTTTAATGATTATTTCTATAAGGAAAACAATGTCTTCAAGCTTGCACCAGCCAAATAAGGCTGCAACTAATTGCAGATTTATTTTTTGATCTATAATCGTCGAAATAAGGATATTAAACATTTGGCGTGCGACAGTCTTACTGGCTACATGGTAAATAGATGATGTTGCTGTATTTATATCTTATGTAGACATAATCTAATGCTGCATTTGCTGTTATTTTTAGGTGTTAAATGCATATGTTCACTTTAGGGACGAACTATATGCAACAAAAGTGTTGGAAGAACCTCAAGATACTACGCGGGTATGGGCCTTTTTCTCATTTGAGGTACGTTGCATTGTTCTTTTATTACTTTTTTTGTCATGGAATTCACACGACAACTGTTTGTTACGTACAGAAGGAGACGTACCCACGGCATCAGCAGGAGCAGAAGTTAGTACACAAATCCGATTTAAGGTATTTAGTCTATTTTTATTTCGTGAAAGAAACTCATAATTATAATTTTCATGGGTTATAAATGGGGTGTAAATTGCTATGACAACCTACCAGGTTGTAGACGGGTCGGTTGGTTAAATTTTATGTTCTAAAAATTACTTTGGCAAACGAGCACTTCTGCTGAGTTTGAACACAATCTCTTTATAACTAGGTTAGAATAATGGTACTGAATGATAGTCGAACATACAAAAAGTGGGCGATTATAAGAAATAAAGCGGGTTGGAGTGGAAACCAAAAGCTTGAAACGATGTCGGCAAAAATTACATTCTCTTATTAATAGGTATTGTATATAAAGTAAAAAGGGGTTCTGCGATCTTTAAGGGTTGGATATTGGCTTGCTTGCATTTGGACCCCATGTGCTGCTGCAGCCAAGGGCATTTGGTTGTTGCAGACCGTTTGATATTCAGTTGTGGCAGGAGTTCTTTGCAGTGGATAGGAGTTCACGATTGGTTATTGTTTTTTTTAAAGTTTTTAGTAAATTCGTGTGAAGCGCTTATTATGTCTAAATGTTTCAGGTTTCCATGATGTCAAAATATTGGCGGCTACGGATAGTAGCTTCAACTTCAAATATCCTGCTGCTGAGAGAGCGACGATAATTCGCTTTATTTTATATAGCTATAAAGAACATAAGTATGGGGAAAATTCCTAAAAAATATTAAAGTGCAATTATTTAAAGAATGTTATAAATTGGATTCTGCAACCATAACAAACAACTCATGCATGTGCAGGAACTCTAAATCAACGACGTTATACACACATGATCTACCATTAAGAGACATAACTAAACCATTTGATCTGATGGTCTTTGTGAAGTGTTTGCGGCAAATCATCCACGCCAGATGAATGAACGTAAGCACTATTTTATATAGAATTTCCTTGGTTGAATTTCATTTGTGGCTGAGATGGAAATCGTTTCTTAGTGTTGTAAGCTGCAACATGTCATGAAGATGCCTAACTGGTATCTTGAGAATGTTGCACTTAAAATCAATGTCAAAATAAGCCATTTTACATATAAAACAACTTTTATGAAGGTTTTTATTGTCTACTACATTTACTAATTGTGTTAAACCATATTAGGCTGGTGAACAGAATATCGTCTTAGCTCCGACTCTGAATGGAAGGCTTTCTTATGCCACTTGATCACCAACCTTGATATTTGGTGCGCTATTACTTAAAACACTGACGTCGGTTCCTTTTTAATAAGGTGGTTCCTTTTTTAATAACGTGTTGCATAAAATAATAGTTAATTGTTGGGTTAATATATGGTCCGTTTGGGCTAGCCTGCTGGGGTTGTGGCAGTCCAGAACACATGATCTCAAAAGTATTTGCCTCACCGCCTCATTGATCGGTTTGATAACTATCCTCTCAACATTTCAGTTATTATAGAATAATCGTCATCACTACTAAAAATTCGATCCCAATATGCAAAGGAATAACAAGATCTATAATTGCATGTAACCGTGATGTTGGGGTCCGGTGCGTTCAGAGGATGAGTGAGCGAGAACGTCAGGTTTGGAAGATTGGTAAATCGGCTTTTAATAAAAACATTTAATGTGAATCGGCTTTTAAATTTGTTTTTATTGCATTGCTCAAATTTTGTTTACTTCTAAGTTGATTAAGTGTATTGGATGTAATAAAATTGTGTTAGTTGTGATTATAAACAAAGATCAACCTGATGGTGATGCGGTTGTAGGTTGTGATGTTGCTAAAAGGTAGCAGTAATAAAGTTTATGAGAAGGTAAATATGGCCCTCTAAAGCATTGTTTTTGCGTTTTATGATTTTTACTTTCGGGTTTAACCTTACTTTTTATCTATTGGGATGTTACAGGTGAATGTTTTCTCCTTTAGGATTGTGTTATGGGAGATTATTACTTGCAAAGACGCTGATGCAAATATGTACTTCGGTGTCATCGTAGGTAAGTATTATGTCATTTTTTTTTTGTATTTTTAGCCTTTTTTTCGACGGGTCAAAATGGGTCCGAAAATGAATAAAATAAAATACAACTGGATAACATTATAATATGGAGCTCAAAAAGGTAGCGTTCGGAGGTAGAAATAGGTATGCTTCGTGTTCTTATTTTAGTGGAAAGGGCATGAATCAGATTTAAATGCTTCGTAGCGAGTTGCGACCAGGTCTGCTTACACACTAGGACATTTTTTTTGGTATGAACAATGCTTAAGATGGATATCATCAAAGAGTTAAAATGAACTATATGAATTGCAGCAGCATGTTCAACTCTTTTGTTTGATTGTCTCTATAGTTTGTTTATACTAGGAGAATTGAAGTACGGTAACATTTGTATGTTGGTGTGAATTTAAAATTAGTGGTAAGCTCTACTACAAATGTTCTTACATTATATTAAAAATCCTTCATAATTGGTCTAGAGCTGTGTGTGGTGTCTTCAAGTCTGCAATATGCAAGTAAAAGCTTCGGAGTGCCTTTTTACTTCTTGACAACATTAGTTTATAGTATAAACAAATAATTATGTTTTGGCCTTAGTAAATGAAGACAATATATTGATCATTTGGGCATAAAGTCATATAATATAAGGAACTACCTCGACAATGTGTCTTATGGATTTGAAAACTAGAATAAATTAGGAACAAGTTTAATTGAGGTGATTTTGTAGTGATATTTGTATATATGAATTACAGTGGGAACATGCTAATTGAATAAGAAAACGTTATGTACCATTGATGGAAGCCGCAGGGTTGACTCAAGGCCAGCAAGAGAAACTATTTAAGCAATCTTTAGATGTGATTCCGAGCACGCACTCTCACCTCCTTAAGTTCTTCATGGAAGGCCTTCAACCTCAGGAAGCCATGCTTTATCTTGACTTAATCACCAGGTGTACTGACAAAGATCGAGCTGGCTCCATCTACCGCTTCTTAGTCGAGTAAGTTCATTTTTGTAAGCATTATTTTCAATTTTTCATCATGGGTCATATTTAGTTGATATGAGGTTACATAATCAAGAAAAACAATGAATGATGAGAGAGCTTCTGTTTCCATTTATGGGTCCGACTTTTGCTCAAAAGAAAAGAGAATCGCATTATCTTGATTCAAGACATAGAAATAAATTAATCTTGAGCTGAACAATATATTAATGTGTGTGGTTTTTTAACATAGATAACCAAGGAAAATGCATTGAGGGTCGCCCCACCATGGGTTTGTTGTTAAAGCCAAATCCTGAGGAATTCTTGGTTCTGAATTGAACAGTTCAACAGAGACCAGATAAAGAGTAGGATAATGTGTATCTTAGACTGTTGGCTATCTGATAAAGTGTGTCTCTTGGTGGTGATATTGTATGTATACTTTTGTAAGGGTGTTGTGGGCAACAACCCAAATCTAATTCCATATTAACAGCAACAATTATAGAAGCTGATGCAAACATTGATTACAATCCTGGCTTTCATGTAATGATTTGTAGGTCATGAACCAAAAAAGTTGTATATGTTTTGATTTGATTGAACTAAAGCTTCATGCGATATCCTTTCTTTTTCACTTCTGTGGGTAATATCTTTGGCAATCAGTTTACTGAGAATGGGCAAAGTCTACTACTTTCGATAGTCGTGATTTCTTACGGATTACGAAAGTCCTATCAAGTTTTCAGCTTTTTAAGTTATGTGCTCTATTCACCGCTACAAATTTTACACTTGCAGCAGTAAAAGTACACACATTAAAATTTTACACTTGCACCTCCTTAATTTATGGTTTTATTATACATTTCATCATGTCTTCTGTTTCTCTATCTATATTACAATCAATTAGAAAGCAATGATTCTATAATTCATAAACAATGCTCAAATCATTGGAGTCTTCTGTTTCTCTATCTATATTACAATCAATTAGAAAGCAATGATTCTATAATTCAGTAACGGGGTGTTTAGAATTGCTTCTTTAAGTGTGTGTGAATTGGCAATTGCTTGATAAAGCTTCTCAAGCATGTAAGCGATTGTAAACACTATACTGAAAAGTTTTTATCTCCTAATTTTGAGTTGGTTGTATTGCAGGCTGTTGCATTAGCCAACTTAATGGTTCCGTGGAGGAGCTTCATAGCTACATGTATCAAAATGAAACTGTAACTAAGGCATAAGTTCTCAGCACGGTAGAGAAAACCCAAGGTGATATTGATGGTGTTATAAGCTCACAAAATGCAACAAGTGAGGGTATAAAAGAAACAAAATCTAGAAATGAAACCACAGTTGCTAATACCGAGGAGCTGAATGAAACACCTTGAGAGTTCAAGGAAGAAGCAGAGGGAAAATCCATTGATTCTCAGGTAATGAATCCTCAAACTAATTGCTCTTAGCCGGCTATACTAATAGTCTGAACCTTTGATTAGAACTTAGCAGGCTATACGAATTACTAAGAGCTTAGGAAACTTAAAACCCGTTTGACCATCCCCTTTAAGCTGAATTTTTTATGTTTGACCAATAAGACCTTTTATAGATAAAACACAGCCCAATCGTTTCATTCATAAGTAAATGGCTCAAAACAGCCATCTATTCTATACCCGACAAGGGATTTAAGCAAATAAAATTGTACATCATTACCTGGACATAACAAAATAATCAATGATTAGAGATAACTTGTGTATGTAACTTGATACTGTAGTATGTCTTTTAGGTTACTCATAAGGTCTGCTACGATGTTCTCCAAGCTTTTCATTTTATCTACGTCAAGTTCAAACCTTTATTTGAAAGAATAACTTATGATTTTACCCCACTTCACAGGTATCGTAAGGGTCTACGGATGATGTACTATGCAAAGGAGTTAGACGAAGTATGTACAACCCATGTATCCGGTGATTAGTATTTATATAAAGCCATCTATTTTGTTTATAAAGGAGTCAAACTTAGTGGTTGATTTATATGTATGCAGGGTGAAGACTAAAGCGGACTATGCTTGGTGATTGGTCTAAAGGTACAAGTTGTTTCCGTTGTGTGAAGTAATCGTAAGTGTTTAGTAAATATCGTAGAGAATTTGTAGTAATCATATGATGTATCATGATGTGAGTCAGGTATGAATGTATAAATGTATTTCACGTACAAATGTATCAAGATGAAAGTTTAGAAGCTTATGATATTTTCATGACAGGAATCTTTAAATTGTTTTTGTAATGAAGCAAGATATGTTCTTAAAAAGTTAATGATTGTCGTATCATAATGATTCAAACTAACCAAATGACAATCAACAAAAGCCAAGGGCAATCGCTTTCTAAAGTTGGTTTGTACTTGCCTCGTCCTGTGTTCACACATGGACAACTGTACGTTGTCGTATCAAGAGTAAAAAGTACTTGAAGGTTGTCGTTTGTGATCAGGATGATAATCTCTCCAAAACCACAACAAATGTCGTGTATAAAGAAGTACTTGAAGGTCTTTGAACAAGGTTCATGTTGTATCATGTATGTATAATTGGTGTAATCCCGTTATATTATACTATGGTTCATTATTTTTAATGTTACAAGGTTTGTTAGCAACTGAATTGATCATTAAAATCACACATCAATTTATGTTCGAGTCAATCTATTCTGAATTGGCAACGCGATGGTTGTAAATCGATGGTGACTCACACATATTTTAAATTTAACAAATTTACGTTATTACTTTTATTATCATCTCATTTATCTATTTCTTTAAAAAATAACCCGGTGTCAACGGGTCTCTAAGCTAGTATAGTTATATACAAAAAAATAATATCATTTAGGAAACTATTATGTTCAATAAATACATATAAGCATATGCCATTGTGGCACATATTGGAAAATCCCTTCTTGTAAAGGCTATAAGAAATTTGATACGAAACTCAAACAAAGGTTATTAGTGGTAATGCAATTGGAGTTGTACATCACCATCACAATAATTTATGCCAAAGACGAAATGCCAAGAAACGTCAGTAAATAATATAGGGAAAATATAAAAATTGTCTTAACTTTGGGTTAAGTTTATAAATTAACAACATACTTTCAATAATTTCTTCATTTATGTAAAATTAAATTTTTTTGTCACAATTCTTCACTTCTTAGTGCTTGAACAGGTAAAAATATCTACCTTTCTCTTCATTATTTTTAAACTATTACTTGTCATTTTAATTTTATGTGGCACTTTGTTAACATTTGTCATTCATCTTATGCAAGCAGGTATCTTTATCATTTGTATATAATTATTGTTGGGATAGAAAAATGTATATAACTTGTCTATTTTTGTTGTTTTGTGTAACATTTTTTCTAATAAAAAGCAAACTTTTCAAATTTCAACTTTTGTATGTATTTTATAATTATTTTGTCTTTACATTTTGTTAACCACCTTGTTAACATTGAAAGATAAAATTATCATTTTACAAGAACAAAATACGCACAAATGTCATAATTTAAAAGGTTTGTGTTTTAATAGCAAAAGGGAAAAAAGAAAGAACAAACAAAAGCCTACACAAAACATTAAAAATAAGCAAGTTAATACAATTTTTTGTTATTATCCCTTTAATGTTTTATTTTGTTCATCTTCTTCTCTTTCTAACGAACAACCACTGTCACCACCACAACTTCACCTCTGTTCCATATTACTCGAGTTACACGAGACAGATATTAACATAATGTAATGTACACCTAGACATGCATGTACATCAATAACCAATAACATCACATCATAAGCTATAAGCTAACAACATAAGTAGAAAAAAGAAAACTATTTGAAAAAAAAAGAAAAAAAAAAAAGAGTTGTTAAATAACATTAAGTGTTGGCCATACCACTCGCATGTTGTTGTTGTAATTTTGAAACAGAATGCCAGAAACATAGACAACAACATAATATTTGTTACAACTTATCAATGATTTTTCCACCAAGCTATATAACGAAGAAATATTTCATCTCTCCAACCAATGTGGGATTCAAAACTTAATACAGTTTCACAAAAGTAGTCTAGAAAAAAGTTTATCTTAAAAACATTACACATAGAGGGCGTTTGGTTGGTAAAAATATAAATACATGTATTTTAAACTCAATATAATTTATAAATAGAAAGGAATATAGTTTATAATTAGAAAGGAATATAAATTAAATTTTTTAAAAACCTTTAACATGTTTGGTATGACGTATTTGAATAGCTATTTCAAATCAATCATATATAAATGACACAATTACCCTTCGTCATTCATATAAACAAGTGAGAAGAAATAAATTAATAAAGGGCAATAGTGTCTAGTGGTTCATTGGTCCCACCGAGTTTTAATTACATCACTTATGAAGAAGTGGGATGAAAACCCTCCATTTTTGCATTATTCACGGGTCCTACTAAATTTAAAACATCACATATTTTACTGCCAAACACAATTTTTCTACGTATTTCTAATACATAACCTATGAAAACCATCAAAAGTGAACCAAAGGTCCCCATAGTTTTCTCCTTCTCTAATGAAGCTAGAGATAATTCATACCAAACTTATGTTGTATATCCACCATAGATAGTGCATTAATCACCCGAAATTTTGGCCAAATTTATGTTGTTGGGTTGCAATATCACATTTATCATAAGCTAACACAAAATAAGATGGGTTTGACATAAACTAACTTCATATATACAAAATGATAGACTACTTAAAATGAACAGTAAGCTCTTAATTACATTAATTATCATTTGAGGGTTTGACATAAACTAACTTCATATAAACAAAATGATAGACTACTTAAAATGAACAGTAAGCTGTTAATTACATTAATTATCATTTGAGGGTTGTACCTACGTGCCATTTTGGCGAATGGTCAACCGCAAATAAGAACATAATGTTTATTTCAACTCTCCTTATTCATAAACACCCGAAGTATATAAGGAAGTACAATTTCATTTTTCCAACGAATGTGGGATTCAAGAACAAACTAGCCCTATAAAAAAGTTGGTCCAACCTTTTGTCTCCATTTACTATTAGGTATGTTCTTTTCACACATTGTTAGAGAAAATTGATAGCAAACTAAAATACGGTTAATAATGACAATGCATTTGCATTTGGATATACCTCAATCGATCACCCAAAAATTCGGTCAAACTTATATCGTATCGTACCAATTGCATTTGTTGTGAGGTTGCAAGAAGCGTTTGAGTTTGATATTGAGCTTTAGTCTCAAGAGTGTGTTAAGTATTCGTTTTGCGTATTTCCTTACAGCTAATTTACATATTCATTTTCTATGGAGTTAAAGGCTTCTAAGGGCTCGGGATATGTAGGAAATTGGTTTGTTTTCGGATCCAATGATTAGTTAATCAACTAAAAAGAGAGGAAGACGTCAACCAGAAATTTGCTCAACTCCATAATGCTTTTGATCAAAAGACGTCAACTATTATAGCAATTGATAACCATAACATAAATTACCATACATCAAACTATAATAGTCCCTAAAACTTTCCAAGATTAGAGTAGAAAAACCATTATAATGTAGCATGTCGCACCTCAACTTTAATAATCCAATCTCATTTCCAAGATTAAAGCTTTTTTTATTTTTTTACTTTTTTTTTTGGAAAAAAGGTAACGACGGTCCACACCAAAATTTGTTATAACTCTTTTCTCCTTGGAAGCTTTTAGAAATTTGATACTCAAGCACACGTATTTAGTGGCAATGTGATTGGAGTTGGATATCACCAGCAACGCGTACTATTTATTCCGAACATAAATGCTAAGAAAAAGTTATTGTATAATTTGGAGCGTACTATTTATTCCGAACATAAATGCTAAGAAAAAGTTATTGTATAATTTGGATAAGTGTTAGTTCATTTATATTTATTATTAAGAAAAAGTTATTTTCTCACATATGTAGATCTAAATGGGCTTTCTCCACTCGTGGGTTGAGTAGTCGGGGTTTTATAGTCAAACGGGGGCGTGTCTAAGATGCAGTCAAACGGGGGAGAAAGCCCATTTAAGCAAAATCTATTGCATAATCCTTAGACACGTCCATATCGCTGCTTTGAAAACCGCCTTGTGCAAATTTACAAAATACAAGAAAGCATGCATTGAAAATCAACACGTGTTATACCTTTCGCTTTTCTATTGCATAATCCTGAGGTGGTGGACAATAGAGTCCAACGAGTAATGCAAAGTGATCCAATGACACCCAGATCCACAAATGTTATTTTTTTAAAGAATTAATTTTGCAATAAAAAAAAACTAGTGGCACAACTTGTTGCTCTTTGCTTTCCGCTTTGTGATTCCTAAAATTTTGCAAATTAAAATTAGAAAACGCGATTTATCATTAGTTAACAACACATATATAAAAAAGATAGAACTTAAAAATTACTATCCAGGTATCACACGTAAAGTTGTTCTAAAGTTCTGTATGCGAGAAACAAAGACAACAACATAATGTTTATTTCAATTAATTAGTTTTGAAACACCTAGAGTATATAAAGAACGAAAATATCATTCCTCCACCAATGTGGGATTCAAAACAAAAAACAAGTCTCACAAACGTAAACCCAAATAAAAGTTGCTTTAGTGACATAACACCTTTTGTTGCCGTAATCATATATTATATATGTTCACATTGTTTACTTCTTGTCTAATTAAGCGAGAGAAAATTGATACCAGACTCGAATACGACTATTTAATGACAATGCGTTATGGTCAAACTTATATCCTATTGTATCGTTTTGATTTAGTTTTAGTTTTACTTATACCAAAGCCAATTACCAGTTGCATATGTTGTTGTTTGCGAGAAGCGGTTGAGTTTGATATTGCGCTCGAGTCTCAAGAGTGTGCTAAGTATTCGTTTTGCGCATATTCCTTATAACTTTACTGGTCATTTTCTATGGATTTATAAATAGAATGCGTTTGTTGTTTATAGTTCAGCTTTTTGCAGCAATTTGTTTTCGGATCCTTTATGGCTAGTTTATGTTTTCTTAAAGGCTTCAAAGTGCTCGGGATATGGTAGAAAATGGGTCTTCTTTATAATCAGGTTCAATAATGGTATCTTTCGCATATGATGCCCTAAATATCACGACTACCAACCCATATCATAGTGTTAATCTTTTTTGGTACGGGAAAATTAAATCGTTGAACAATACTTAGAGCTATGTCCTGATCATAATTTTTAGGTAGTGTTAAGATACATTATATACTCTAGTTATAGAATGCAACACAATATGCATCTATTGTTGTGTATTTTGTGTAGGTTTTTTAACCGTTACGGACTTATGGTAGGAGTGGCAAATGAGTGGGGGTTGCAGGTTCGGTGACATGTCAAAACAGGTAGTTATTTGAATGAGTCGGATACTCAGGTTGGGTTGACCCGAATCTGTTCTATAATACTATTTTATCAACATAGTGTCTCAAATATAATTAGTTATCTCTTCGAATTACAATAAATGATAGTTGGAGTGGTAGCACTTATTGTGGTCATCTGTTCTCGCCGTATACAGGTTCATATTATTCTTTAAAATTAGGATTGTACCAAAAACTATTTTGTTAAACTCTCGGGTAAAATGTCATTTTGTCATATTTATTAACACGTTGCGACCCTTTCATTACATCATCCTGTTACTAAATACAGATCCAGGATAGTATTTTCCTATAAATTTGGACAAAATTTATCGACTCGGTTGGGGTTGTTATTAACTTTATCACGACAAAAGTTTGAGAACCTTAATGAACGGCTAAATTTGGTGCGACGACTAGCACTTGGTTTCTGAATATATTTGTGTTATTAATCAGAGAACATGGATCTGCACGAACATATTTTTCTAATAATTAACTGTGATACCTGGTAATGACATTTTTCGGACTAAATCTCTACTACTTATCGATGGTATCTATAAGAGGTTTATCTTTACTATTGAATCTTGAAAACTTAAAAAATAAGAATAGAACCTAATACGTTAAAACTTATCAAAACAAGGCCTAAAAATCTTTCAAAATAAAATATGGAAAATAAGAACCGGAAACAAATATACATACACGGTTTATAAGAACATATATGCATACATGGTTTAAACAAACTATCACTATACCTATGTGCTGCTTTAAAATCTCGTTATGTACATGTACTTGTCTAGTAAAACAAATTTGTCTATTCTTGAAAACTTAAAATCTCATAAAAATGAGTAAAGTTGATTCCCCAAAATACCCCTTAAAACAATTAACTTACATCTATATTATAAATAGAGCACGAAAATAGTAACAAGTAACAACATCTACCACTAATTTAATACTTTAAATATTGTTAATCTTCAAACTTTTATATTTTTCGTTTTTAACCCATAAACTTTCTTTCTCGCTATGACTACAGTTGAACCCGCAAAGTCACACCAAAACCACAAGTTTGCAAGTATAACTATTTGCCGCTATACACCATAGCTTTGCACGAGTATTCGTCTAGTTACTTATATGAAGAAAATTTTTGAAAGTATGTTGTTAATAAAGTTTGTCTAATTTAACGAACTTTCATTTTGTTTGATTGGTTACTAAACTTATAAGAATAATTGACAGTTAGATTACTATTCTATAATTTCAGTGTTCATATGAGTGACTTGAACGAATATTTTGAATAAGTTAAATGGCACAAATGTCATGTTTTACAAGTTCATTGATGTGTACGTATATTTTTATAAGTTTAGTGAGACAATGACGTGATTCATAAGTTCATTAAGCCAACTTAACAAAATGAAAGTTCGTTACCTTAGACGAACTTCTTAAAAAAGAAGTTTAATGACGTATTTGTAAATGTTTACCCAAAAATATATTATATAATTTTGATGAGCGTTAGTTCTTTGGTATGTATATTAAGATGTCAATTATAAGCAATAATAGGCTTATCATAAGCTAACACCATATACACAAAAAGATGGTTGTCATAAGCTAACATCATATATACAAAAAGATAAACAACTTAAAATGACAAAAAGTTGCCAATTTACATTAATTACTGTCTGTAGATTTTCTATCCCATTACATCTAACGTAATGGTATGCGAAACACTAATATTTATTTCAACTTATCACAATTTTAAACACTTGAAGTATATAAGGAAGTGCAACTTCATTCCTCCAACCAATGTGGGATTCACAACTTATAGTGTTTTTAAAACACACGTATTTAGTGGCAACGTGATTGGAATCGGATATCACTCACAACACAATATATTCTGAAAGATAAATGCAAAGAAATAACAACAGTAGAAAAAAGATAGGTTTGTCATAAGCTGACATCGTATATATTTATAATTTTGATGAGTGCTAGTTCGTTTATATTTATAATTAAGTTTATTGTAAGCAATATCGTATTTATCATAAGCTAACACCATATACAGAAAAAGGGGTTTGTCATAAGCTAACATCGTATATACTGTATAAGAAGATAGATTACTTACATTAATTAGAATCTGTGACTTCCTTAATCCGTTTGTTACAGCAAGCAAAAGAGGTAAATAACAATGTTTATATAAATTTGTCATAGATTCAAACACCCAAAGTATATAAACAAGAAAATTTTCATTGCTCCAAACGATGTGGGATTTAGAACTTAAAACAAGTCTCACACAACTAGCCCCATAAAAAGTTGCACTGGAGACATAATCAAAGATAAAACATGTTCCGTTCACACATTATTGTTTTCCTTCTCTTGTCAAACTTGAGAAAATTGATACCAACCTCGAATCGATTATTTAGTGAAAATGCATTTGGAGTTGGATATCCTACATGGATAGTACGTTAATCACCCGAAAATTTGGTCAGACTTATATCATGTCGTTTTGATTTAGTTTTAGTTTCATGTATACTAATCCCAATTACCAATTGCATATGTTGTTGGTTGCGAGAGGCGGTTGAGTTTGATATTGAGCTCGAGTCTTATGAGTGTGTTAAGCATTCGTTTTTGTGCATATTCCTTACAACTCTACTGGTCATTTTCTATCGACTTATAAATGGAATGCATTTGTGTTTATAGTTATGCTTTCTGCACTGATTTGTTTTCGGATCCATTATGGCTAGTTTATGTTTGGTTAAAGGCTTCTAAGTGCTCAGGATACGGTAGAAAATGGGTCTTCTTTATCAAGCAAACTAATTTTATCCTTAGTAGGCGACGACACAAAGATCACGACTGCCAACCCATAGTTAATCTTTTTTGTAAGGTGGAAACAAAATCGCCAAACAATACTTAGGGCTATGCCCTGATCTTAATTGTTAGGTAGTGTTAAGAAAATTGTTTATTTCAGTTATAGAATGCGACACAATTTGCATCCATTGTTGCGTATTCTCTGTAGGTTTTTGAACCGTTAGTTATGCGACACAACCGTTAGTTCGGTGACATCTCAGAACATCTTTTTTTTTTGTAGGAGTCAGGTACTCGGGTTGGGTTGACCAAAATCTGTTCTATGATACTCTTTTATGAACATACTGTCTCAAATATGATTATTTATCTCTTCTGTTGGGTTTTAGGTTCCTTGGATTTGATGAGACAAAATAAATACAAGAATGAAACAAAGGGACTTAAAGTGAAAGAGATGAAACCTACAAAAAGATGAAAGGACTTGCTTGCAAAAGAAGATTTATTATTTAGTCCTTTGTAGTATTTTGTAAACCCTAATCCTCTAGTATATAAAGAGGACATGGGGTGTAGGTTTTATATACAAGTCTTACAATGTAGACGTCTAATAAAGGTGTGTGTGTGTAACCTAGACGTGTTTCTATAAACGTCTAGGGTTAGTGTTTGTTTTGTTTATCCCTAAGATCTGAGATGGCTTAGATCCCTGTTACAGTTAGGTAACACGTTATATTCTGATCAATATATAATTGGGGGGATAATGATGAAAACCTTGTGTCAATAACACAGTTATGTTTGTTTAATTCCGCTGCGTATAATGTTTATAATCATTGTTATTGTCAAACCCTAGAGGCTCAAAACGATCTCAAGGAGTTTATCAAACTCCACAATTGGTATCAGAGCTTGGGGAGCTCGTTACCTAGGGATTCGCAAGGTTTTATTGGTCGAAGAATGGCGAAAAGAAGAAAAACTACGAATCTGAAAATTCTCGTATTTTTCTGCAGCACAGTTTTAAAAATGCGATAACTTTTTCGTTAACCGTTGGATCATAACGAAATTTTCGGTGGACGTTCTCTATATATTCATCTAACTTTTCACCGAAGGGATTGTCGATCTGATCTTTTTATCAAAAGTTATTCAATGTCGAAGATGGCTGCGCGGCGGTTTAATAATTCGAATTTTTGGGTTTTCATGCATATTCAACTTCTTGAATTTGTGTTACTTGTTCTAATTCTTGATGGAGGTGTTTATACATTGTGTGGTGTTTATGATTCATGGTTTGACGCAGCTTTCCTCGTGTTTTTACGAAACCACTTCTAGTGTTTTCTGAAACCACTGATAGTGTTTTTACGAAACCACTTCTAGTGTTTTCTGAAACCACTGATAGTGTATTCTTGAAACCACTGATAGTGTATTCTCAAAACCATTGATAGTGTTTTCTCGAAACCACTGATAGTGTTTTCTCGAAACCACTCCTAGTGTTTTCTCAAAACCACTCCTAATGTTATCTCAATTCCACTTCTTTGGTGTTTCTTGCGTTATTAGTTTACTGGCGATGAGGTTTTGGAATTGAGGGAAGGCATGTACATGTTTTTGGTACTTGAGATTTTTGGTGATACACACATGGGATTTTGGTTCGCACACAAGAAGATTGGTATTTGTTCTTAAAGGTTTTAAAAAGCTCGTTTTTGCATTATTTGAAGAATTGATTACGAAGGAGGTTATTTATCACTTATTTGAAGGTGAAGTGGAATTACTTGGATACGTGTTTTATCATATCTTAAAAGTATCATACCTACTTTTAAGGTAACTTGTTCGTGCTTAAAGGATGTTGACGAAGACTTGCAAAATCTAGTTTTCATAGGTCCAGGGGTGGATGGATGAAGACCTAGTTAACTATCACTTAAAGGAGTTACATTGTAGTGCTCAGTGTCTCATTGAAGATGAGGATTTTGTCAAGAGATTGCGGTCTACTTATATGGTGTTAGTATAAGTTTGGAGTCACATGGATAGTACAAGACATAAGACAAAAGTTTGGGTTATTTTACTTCTTCATCAAATTCGTTATACTTGGTTTTCTTCACAAGTGATCATTACATAAAGCTTACTGATTTGAAGAATCATTTTCATGCACCACTCAAGGGAAGTTTCTAATGTTTACATTCTCTATTTGTTGATAACAAAAAGGGGAAGAGATATTGGAGTGCTATGGCATGGATTAAGGGGAAGACAAAGGAAGACAAGAATGTTTCATTCACGGAGATGTTTACATCTCAACTTCTGCTACTTCGTCTAGGGAAGTTCGTACACGACTTTGTTTGTTTTGTCATCATCAAATAGGGGAAGATTGTTGGGTTTTAGGTTCCTTGGATTTGATGAGACAAAATAAATACAAGAATGAAACAAAGGGACTTAAAGTGAAGAGATGAAACCTACAAAAAGATGAAAGGACTTGCTTGCAAAAGAAGATTTATTATTTAGTCCTTTGTAGTATTTTGTAAACCCTAATCCTCTAGTATATAAAGAGGACATGGGGTGTAGGTTTTATATACAAGTCTTACAATGTAGGCGTCTAATAAAGGTGTGTGTGTGTAACCTAGACGTGTTTCTATAAACGTCTAGGGTTAGTGTTTGTTTTGTTTATCCCTAAGATCTGAGATGGCTTAGATCCCTGTTACAGTTAGGTAACACATTATATTCTGATCAATATATAATTGGGGAGATAATGATGAAAACCTTGTGTCAATAACACAGTTATGTTTGTTTAATTCCGCTGCGTATAATGTTTATAATCATTGTTATTGTCAAACCCTAGAGGCTCAAAACGATCTCAAGGAGTTTATCAAACTCAACATCTTCTAATTTTAATAAATGATAGGTAGAGTGCTACTAAAACTTATTGTGGTCATCTTGCATACCGTCATTTTGTAATATTTTATTTATCTCCTATAAATTTGGGTAAAATTTATTGGCTCGGGTTGGGTTGACCAACATCCCTCAATTTGTTTTTAGACACTGGTAGTTAAAATATTACAAGTGCATACAATCACTATGTCTGAAAGTAGTCAAAATTGTTGGCATATAAAACTTTACAATGACCACTTTAGTTATTAACTTCAAGAGGGCAAAAAATTGAGAACTTTTAACGAAAGGCTAATTTTGGTACGACCACCACCACTTGGTTTTTAAACATTCAGTAGGTAAGAGCACCCACAATGTGTCAAGTTGGCAAAAGTTTTTCCCTATTTTAAAAAGTCATTTAGAAGTGTTTTTTGCATTGTATCAATAGCTTATTAGCTTTACATACTAAATATACTATGCATTAAATGATTCAAGTCAACTAGAAGACTTGGAGCATTGTGAATGTTCTAATATATTTGGAGTGCATTGCAAATGATCCCAAACCATATACAGTAACTATGTCTAAAATGGTATGAAATCACTAGTCAATCCTTGTGGTAGTAAGTTTAAACCAAGGTTGTCAGGATCGGGATCCTACCTAGGATCGTTTTTGGCTTTGCAAGATCGTGATCGTAGGATCGGATCGGGATCGTAAGATCCTATGAAAATGTGTATATTTTTGTATAAGGGCTGTAGTTCTATATATATATCTCGGCATAAGTCTACACTTAGTCAATTTGTATACTATATAATGTTAAAAAATAAAAAGAAGGCCTATACTTTAAAGTTTACTTCGTGGTGAACAATAAATAAACCAGTTTTTTGTTTATCTTGTTTGAAATGTACATACGCAAGACTTAATATAAATTAATAAATCATATGTGTGTTGGTAAAAATAGCATGTAGTTGTCGTGAAAATATTGTTAGTCATTATCGTAATAATTTTGTACTTAATTTAGCCAATGCTAACACTAATTTCCTACAATGTGCATCTGTCACTTTAAACCGAATGGTCATTTGTGAAAAACAATGAATTAGTGATTGTGATTGGGCTTTTTGGATCAAACATGGGCCTTAAATGCTTCACATAGAAGAAAAAAGTCCAAAAAAATGGGTTAGCAACAGGATCGGATCGTAAACGATCCTACGATCCTACGATCCGATCCTACGATCCTGAACGATCCTACCTGATTTACGATCCCGTTACGATCCTGATCGTTTTTTAAGTGTAGGATCGTACGATCGTGCGATCCTACGATCAGGATCGCGATCCTGACAACCTTGCTTTAAACTATGTGAACCAAATACATCACTCTTTGACCGGTCAAAATTTTTTTCTTGAACCTACGTGGGACTAAATACTTAGTTTTCAGAAAAGAAACTAGAAAAAAAGTTGTTTTGTACTGACACAACACATCGTTACTCTTCTAAAGCTATGAGAAATTTGATACCTCAAATACCTATTTTTAATAGTTCGTAACACATTATGTCATGAGACAATAGAGTACTACCATGCATTGTTGTTTGATATAATTGGGGATATAATGTCACAAGCACCATTCATGTATTGCTCATTTAGTTGTTGCTTTTAGTGGAGCGATAGCAAGTATAGCTGCTAGAGAAATAATTGAAATGTTAATGTTATTTTACAAAAAGGTAACCACGCCAACATTTGTTATAACATTTTTTTCTTTCGAAGTTCACGTATTTTAGTGTCAATGTGATTGGAGCTGCATATCACCCGTAACACAATTTTTCCAAAAATAAAGGCTAAGAAAAATTGTTGTATAATTTTGATGAGTGTTAGTTCGTTTATAGTTTTCATTAAGTCAATTATAAGCAATATCAGATTTATGAAAAAAGATAAGACTATTTCAAATGAAAAAAGTTGTTAATTTACATTAATTTGTTCTTTGTATGTTTCAATTTGATTTCTTACTATTACCAAATAGTAACACACAAAGACACAAACATAATGCTTACTTCAACTTTTCACAATTTTAAACACCAAAAGTATATAAAGAAGCAAAATTTCATTCTTCCAAAAGATGTGGGATTCAAAACTGAACAAGATCGAAAAGTTAAACTAGAAAGTTTCCTTATAGCATGTTTTATCCATTTGCATCCATGTTGCTTTACATTTACCTCCCTTGACAAATAAATAACTTGGATCTTGTGTTGGTATTTCTAGGCCTTTATATTCGTGGTTACTCTATAATTAAAAAAAAGAAAAAAAAGAAAAATTGGGTTTGAAGCTTGAAACTCTTTTTCTGATTTGGAATAGAGGTAATGCAAACAACAGAGAAAGTTAAAGTTACATCCCCGCTAGGCCACTACTGCGATTTTACAGATGACATCTCACACAAAGTAGAACCACACCAGGCCACCAGCACCTTCTGATTTAAGTGGCGTTGATCAGATATAGAAGATTTTCATGGGAAGTTTACTATTTGAAGCTTATAGGCATCAAGATTTAGTTTTTCAATTTTCCGTTCGTCGTATTTTTAATTTTTTCAAGCCGACATCTCCTCCACTATTTTCACCACCTTACCACGCATGTGCCATCACCATCAAAACTAAATATTTTAACACTAATAAGACTATTTTCACCACCTTACCGACATCTCCTCCGTGATATTACATATCATATATGATTTAACACTAATATCACATGTGATATTCAATTTAGTGTTTTATCATATATGATTTTTTTCATGCAAATTTCAGTAACGTAAAATAAACGAAAAAAAGACGAAATAACGTGAATAAAACGAATTTTTTTTCTTTTTTCGAAAGTATATCAAAGTGACTTTCTATTGAAAGATAATTAAATGCTCGTCGCGACAGTGTAAATATTTTCGCTTAACGATTAACGGTTTAAGATATATTTAAATTATAAAAAATGGGTGAAATAATAAAATGTTTTTAATCTCAGTCATTGATATTTTTTAGATAGATGGTGGAGATGAGTCCTTTGGTATATGAGAAAAGTTTGGTATGTAAAATAACTCTACTCATAAAGTTTAGCTAAAAAAATATATTTTATAATTTTGATGATTGATAGTTCAGTTATAATAAAGTCAACAATATATATAAAAACTCAAGTTCAAAAAAAAAAAAAAAAACATATATAAAAAAGGTACGAGTTACCCCAACACCTCATAAATTAGTTCCCAAACACCTCATAGGCCGGGCCCCCCAAATCCGTACGGTACTTTTCTTGTACTTTTTTTTTTTTTTTTTTTTTTTGTGTATAGTTTATTTTGTGTGGTATATTTAATTTGTGTAGTGTTTTTATATGTATAGTGTATTTATTTGTGTGGTATATTTAATTTGTGTAGTGTTTTTATATATATATAGTGTATTTATTTGTGTACTGTTTTTATATGTAGAGTATTTATTTGTGTATTGTTTCCATTTAATTAAACAATAACAATAAAACATTAAACAAGTACAACAACAAATGTTTTCAATATTACAACGAAATCTACTCCACATGAAGATTATTAATGTCATCTATAAGCTCATAGAGCATTCCACTCGGCTGACATGCGTGATCAACTAGATTTCTTGCCAATTCCAGTGATGCCTCCAACGTCTTTATTTTTGCCTGCAACAAATTGTTTTGAGCCAATAGCATGTTGATCGTTTTATCTTTAGTTTCGCAGTTTGAGCACTGCGTTGAAGAAGAGGCTTGACCAAAGTACTCTTGTTGAAATATTTCCTTCCACATGAAGTATCGACACCCATAGTCTTTAGTCCCTGGCTATTACATGATTAAACAATTATAAGAAAATGTATTCTAAACAAACAAGTTATTGATATATTTACGCAAATAAGCAAACGTTTAATTATTTACCTTTGACAAAGGACATACATAATACTTCAGACCACAAGTTTTGGGCTGTTGGGATGTTCTTTCAATTATAAATCCACGTCGACAACGACACAAGAAAGGATTTTCTTGTTGCATCTGGCCAAAAGAATTTGTATACTTATTCACAACATAAATCAGTAATATCATGGTTCACAAAATTAGAAGCTTCGAATACATAAATAACCAATCTTGTTATAGATTAATAGTTGATACATGGTTCACAAAATTACAATATAACTAGAAACTAAGTTCAATCACTTGCGTAGTTATCGCTCAATGATCTGCCATCATCCCCACGAGACTCTAACTCTGAAATGCATCTCCTCAATCCGTCAATATCTCGCTCGACTCGTCAGCGAGATGGTACGTAACAAAAGATGAGGAAGAACCGGAGGACGGTGTATAAAATTGTCCTCATCTGCAGCTGGAGAGGGAGGCACATAAGATTGTGAAGAAGGCACATAATCTGGACTCTCAACACGAGCGGGTGTGTTGTTGACACAATGAACTAATAAATCTAAGAAAACAATTCGAGTAGTTATTTATTAAATAATAATAAAAAAATGTATTAATGGGTAAGTACCCTTTTTTTGAACTAATAAATCTTGTAGGTGTGGTAATATTGCGTGAACACATCTTCGATTGAGTTGTAACCATCAATTCCCATGTCCATCTAACGGACTCGTACTCCTTTACCGTATCGAATTTGTTTCTGCAATATTTGAGCACATTTTGATTAATATGCCATCGACAGAGTAATCTGTTAGCGTTTGGGAATTCTTCTCTGCATGCCCCAAGCAATGCTAAATCTCTGTCGGTGGCGATAACCCGGTAATATTGTTCTTGTATCACCAACTTAATACGTTCGAACACCCATTTGAAATTTGGCTCTTTTTCCTTGTCCAAAAGCTAAGCATTGAGAATGTTTTGTTTGTTGAAGTAACTCAATAACTATAAATAATGGCGTTTAAACAACGTGGTGTTGTATGTGGAATCCATCGGCATGATTTCGGGAATGTTCTCCACAGGGCATATGGCGTCGGGTGAACAAAAATATTTCCTCGAGCTCATCAGTGTGCTCATTTACCCTTTCGTAATAAGTATAACCTTTACGCCTCAAATGTACTAAAAGCTGTTGTATCGGAGTCAAATCACCACGATTTTCTCTGCGTATCTTGTTTTGTGCATTATATACGGTTCTAATAATGACAACGTTATTCGGATCGCTCTCTTTTAGTGAAGAAAGTATAATTCGTGATGGTACTTGCTGTTTTGTCAACTGCTTCACCAAAACAAACTCACTTTCTTTTAATCGCATGGCCTGTGAAAAACCATGGAACGAGTCTACAAAGTCATGATTATGCCTCGGACACTTGACCTTCAAGATCCAACCACTAGTTTTAATGTTAGTTCGTGCAGTTCGACCTTTTATAAATTTCGCTAGTAATCTGAATGGGCAATTAATTTTATCGGTACTAGTCCGCCATTCAAGTTCATCTTCTAAACCTTCACGTGCAGACGTCCCATGTCTAGAACACAAAAATTCGATAGAGTACTTATAGCCCCTATCTGGTTTAGTTCTTCATTTAACAATAAGAAAACCAATCGATTCAGCAGTAGATTGCACCCAATCGATTAAAGCAACTTCATTACGAACACCTAAAAATTAAAAACACAACAACTTTTTATAAAAACTTTTTAAAACTTTGAAAAAATACAACTTTGTACAAATTTTTTACAAACTTTTATAAATACTTTTATAAATACAAATTTTTTACAAACTTTTATAAATACTTTTTATTAACTTTTTACATTTTTTACAAACTTTTATACATACTTTTTATTAACTTTTTTTTTTATAAATACATGTTTTTATAAATACTTTTATTAACTTTTTTTATAAATACATTTTCTTATAAATACTTTTAAAAAACGTTTTATTTACTTTTTTTTATAAATACTTAAAAAAAAAACGTTTTATTATAAATACTTAAAAAAAAAACTTTTTCTTATAAATACTTTTAAAAAAACGTGTGTGGGTGATACGTGTGTGGTTCTCGTTGTGTTTACGCGTTCTCTTGTGAGACCGTGTGTGTTTACGCGTTTTCTTCTCTCTCTGTTGATAACTTGTCTAATCTGCTTTTCCACTCGGTACTCTCTCTCACTGTATCTCACCTGTTACTCTCTCTCTCTAAAAATTTTAGATCTAAAATCTTGATGCTGTGGTGGTGTTTATGGTATCTTGTTATGTTGGTGATGATGTGGTATCTGTTTGTGGTATCTTTTTTCGGTTAAGTTTTTAGATCTAAAAAAAGTTTAGATCTTTAGATGTTGGTGATGCTGTGGTGTATCTGTTTGTGGTATCTTTTTTCAGTAAAGTTTTTAGATCTAAAAAAAGTTTAGATCTTTAGATGTTGGTGATGCTGTGGTGTATCTGTTTGTGGTATCTTTTTTCGGTAAAGTTTTTAGATCTAAAAAAAGTTTAGATCTTTAGATGGTGGTGATGTTGTGGTGTATCTGTTTGTGGTATCTTTTTTCGGTAAAGTTTTTAGATCTAAAAATATTTTAGATCTTGAAATATTTTTAGATCTAAACAAAAATTGAAGGTTGGTTTTAAAAAAAACTGGTTTTCTTTTATGATATAAAAAAAGTTTAGACCTTTAAATGGTGGTGATGCTGTGGTGTATCTGTTTGTGGTATCTTTTTTCGGTTAAGTTTTTATATCTAAAAAAAGTTTAGATCTTTAGATGTTGGTGATGCTGTGGTGTATCTATTTGTGGTATCTTTTTTCGGTAAAGTTTTTAGATCTAAAAAAAGTTTAGATCTTTAGATGGTGGTGATGTTGTGGTGTATCTGTTTGTGGTATCTTTTTTCGGTAAAGTTTTTAGATCTAAAATTATTTTAGATCTTGAAATATTTTTAGATCTAAACAAAAATTGAAGGTGTTTGGGAACTAATTCATGGGGTGTTGGGGTAACTCGTGCAAAAAAAAAACTGGTTTTCTTTTATGATAAAAAAAAAGTTTAGATCTTTAAATGGTGGTGATGCTGTGGTGTATCTGTTTGTGGTATCTTTTTTCGGTTAAGTTTTTAGATCTAAAAAAAGTTTGATTATTTCTGGGTTGGTTGATTATTTCTGGGTTGGTTTGATTATTTGTGGGTTGGTGCTTACTAGACTTTGTTATGTTTTACAGGTTTGGGGTGCCTCCATAGCATGACCCTGGAGATACTCCAACACCCCATGAATTAGTTCCCAAACACCTCATATTATTCATTACTGGATGGTAAAGTGATATTTTTAGCTCACATTGCAACTTTAATGATAAAAACTTTGTGTTTTGGACTAAAAACGTTTCATTACTGGATGGTAAAGTGACCATTTTAGGTCACTTTGCAACTTTAATGAAATAAAAAAAGGCAATGATGATTTTTTTATAAAAACTTAAGAGTTTTGGCATGGCAAAACTTAATTTGCAGCCAACATGAGCTAAAAAGCTAATAATCTGAGCCTTAAACGATAAGTTACCTCTTGTGTGTCAAATGGTGAACTAGACATGGTGGACTGTGGTCTTGTTGCTTGTGCAGTTGCTTGTGGTGCTATTGCTTGTGCAGCTGTTGCTTGTGGTCTTGTTTGTTGTGGTTTTTGGAGATATTGCTTGTTGTTTGTTGTGGTTTTAGTGGTCCTGGGTAATGTTGTTGCTTATAAGGGAGAATTCCTGCACTTGTTTACTTTCTTGTGAACCTTTTGCAGAAGGGAATCGTACCCTCTTGTGCAGTTGCTTGTGCAGTTGCTTTTGGTGCTATTACTTTTGCGTGTTTGTGCAGTTTTTAGACCTGTTGCCTATTGTGACATGGTTAGACTAGTGCAGTTTTGAGACAATAGACTGCAGTTGCTTGTGGTGCTATTGCTTTTGCGTGTTTGTGCAGTTTTTAGACCTGTTGCCTGTTGTGACATGGTTAGACTTGTGCAGTTTTGAGACATGTGGTGCAGTTTTGAGACTTGGGTGACTTGTGCAGTTTGGCTAGACTGCTGTTGTGAACTTGTGCAGTTTTGAGACCTGTTGTGACTTAAAATTTTTTCCGAGGCGATGATGATTTTTGAGCCTTAAAATTTTTTCCCAGGCGATGATGATTTTTTAGCTTTAAAATTTTTTCCGAGGCGATGATGATAATCGAATGGACGGTAAAGTGAGATAAAATCTCACTTTACAACCTTCAAACCTGAGCCTCAAATATTTTCCGACTAAGTTGTTTTTTAAAAAAGTTATAAAAAAAAAAAAAAAAAAAAAAAACTTGTAAAAAACTAAAAAGTTAATAAAAACTTGTACAAAACATAAAAACTTGTAAAAAAATAAAAACTTTTACAAAACTAAACTTAAAAAAACTTATACAAAAAATAAAAACTAGACTTAAAAATTTGCTTTTATACTTTGACACGGAAATCGAAAAAAACATTCCTCCAATGATTAGCCACCAACCCCACGAATCATTAGCCAAACACCCCATAGCCCCTAACCCTATGGGGTGCCTGGATAACATGTGATGAAAGACTAATTAAAATGACAAAAAAGTTGTCAATCTTACATTAATTGGGCCGTTCTCAGTGTTCATACTAATGTTTTTTTAACAGTATACACAACAAGAAGACAACAACATAATGTTCATTCGAACTTATTGAATGGCTTATATGGCAAGTATATTAGCAAGCAAAATTTCATTTCTCTAATCGATGTGGGATTCAAAAGTTAAAACAAGTTTCACAAACGTTACGCCATGAAAAAGTTGCTCTAACCGATGTGGGACATAACACACTTTGTTGCCGTAATCATTGATTACATATGTTCTCTTCTCTTATCAAGCTAAAGAAAATTAATTCCAAACTAGAATACGGTTATTCAGTGACAATGCAACCGGAGTTGGATATCCTCCGTGGATCTAGTTTTAGTTTTACTTATAACGAAGCCAATTAAAAGCATGTTTAAATTTATCTTAGATATGACAGTCGATTATATAATATCTGATGCACCAACTTGCTATGTTGTGAAAATGTGAGATGTGAGATTGAAAAGGGTTGCGAAAAGTGATAAAGATTAATATTGATCAGTTTTTTTCTTAAGAGTGTGCTAAGTATTTGTTTTTTCGTATTCATTTTGCGTTTTTAGTGTGTGTAGTTCTACAACATGAAAAATGGAATGCATTTGCGTTTACAGTTTTGCTTTCTTCAGTGGTTTAATTTTGGATACTTTAATTATGGCTAGTTTATGTTTTCTTAAAAGCTTCTAAGGGCTCGGGATATTTAGAGATTTGGTTTTCATTATTAAGTTCACTGAATTTATCCCTGCAGGCATACTACAGATTCCTTCACATTATTGTGCCCAAACGTTTTTCTTGTTATTTGTTTCTATGTTTTAGGATTCGGGTATAATTCTTAGCCTTTCATTAAGTTTTTTTCGTTGTTATAGGACTCTTACCTCATGTCACGTACATTGACAACATTGAAATATATAAATAATTGCTCCCTGCATTTTGTTGCTTTCGTTTAAGTTTTTTTTGTTCAAGCTTTTTTCCTTCAAGTGACTATTCCTACATGCTTTTCAGTTGCTTCTTTCTTTTGGCAAAAGGTGTAATTCACCTTTATTAATTTGTAACCTTTTTTAACGGATTCGAAGTTCTAAGTATCTAACATTCTGTGAAAAGCTTACCAAGTATTTATAGAACTATTGTAAAACCCGGCCCAACATAAATAAGAAAATAAACCCATAAACATATTTTTTTTTACTACTTATATGACCAAAAAGCCCAAAGCAATAAAGAGACAAAATACGCTGAATGTGACTTAAATATTTGCGAAACAAAAGAGTTGAATTTTGTGAAAAAAGGATAAATAAACTGAGTTCAATAAAGTAAATTTTGCTAAGTATAGTACATAAAACTAAGTTCTACCAAAATATTATTCTTTAAAAGGCTATTAGAAATTTGATACCAAACTCAACCGAAAGTATTTAGTGGCAACGCAATTGGAGTTGGATATCACTCGCGCAACAATAGATTTATCAAGCTAACAATGTATATAGAAAAAGATAAACTATTTAAAATGAAAAAAACTTGTTAACTTACTTCAAAACGATAAAAATAGCCAATTACTTCGTGGTAATTACTTGATAAAAAGTTGAGAATTTATATTAACTGGTGAACATTTATGAAGGATGCTATTTTTTTCTCATTTAAGAGCATCCGACATCATCACGTACCAACAATTAACATAACACTAATCTCAAAGTATGTGGGACTAAATACAATGTTGGAAGAGAGATTAATTGTAAAGGGTTGCGTAAAGCGGTTTAGTTTAATATATTCAGCTTGTCTCCAAAGAGAGTAATAAGTATTTGTCGTTAGAGAGGAAAGGGGAGTACTATACCAAATCAAGACTACAATGAAATAATCCTTGTAACTATACTAAAAACTCAAAAATGTAAGCCATATCCGATTTTGAGTTGATCTAGCAATAAGAGTGGAAGAGCAGACTCAAAAAAGTACTATTACCAAATCCATAAGCCAATATCATTTGTACTGATAACCAATATTGGTTTTGATCAAAAGACTTCAACCAGCAGAGCAATTGATAACCATGGCCGGATTTGAGCATGTGGTGCTCAACGGCACAGGGCCTCCCTTTTTTCAAGGGCCATCAATTATTGGCATAGTGATTGGTTTAGTTCTATTAATTTAAGTTAGTTATAAGAAATATCATATTTATCATATGTTGGAATTTTATACTCATAACAATTATACATAAACACATAACATCATCAAAGCAAGCAGCGGAAGACAATAGGAATAATATATGTAATTAATTAACCAAGAAAGTGCGTACCTTTTAGCAATTCAAGTAATCAAACGATGATGTGATCAAGTAACAAAACCCAAAACCCTAAATTAGGGTTTATACAAAATCGTCCCACCTAAATCGACCACCAAGGAATACAAGCTCAAGTGTGCTTGCTCTTCGTTCTTGTACACACGTACTAATAGCGATTTGATGTGGAAAAGCTAGTTCCTTGAATCACTAATAAACCAATACTTGTATCTTTGAGTTAGACAAAAATCGAAAACCCTTGGGGTGAGGGTGTTTCGACCGGCCACACAAAGAGGAGAGGAGAAGGAGAAGAAATTAGGTTATTGGTGATCCAAGATTAGGTTATGAATGAATACAATGAATTGTATTTATAGGTAACTTAACTTGGTGACCAAGTTTGTGTAGGATTGGGTTTGGAAACCCTCCACCGATCGGCCAAAGCTTCCCAAGGGGATTCTAGAACTTTCCCGACTTGTAATTTCATCTCTAGTCCTTCTAGTTAATATTTAACGACCGTTAACCAAACCTCGTTAATTATTTAACTATCGTTATGTTTTATTTAGTGATTAATAATTAATAATAATAACGTTTTATTTATATTAATTATGTACATCAATTCTCATACGTAATGTGTGCAATCCCGAAGTCTCGAGTTCGAATCCGGACATACTATTATTTAAATATCCATTAAAACCTTTCAGCTCCCACTTGGATATTACTAAATATAGTAATGACATTGGTTAGTCTAGCTTTCACACGCCAACGCCCCCAGATCGAATCGAGCATGGTCTCCTGGAAAAACCATTTAATGATTCATCATTTTTACTTATCCTTTTGTTACTAATACTACATTAACTATGAATATGGATCAAGTCATTTCATAAGTTAATATTCTGTTTTTCGTTGTATATGATTGAACAAGATTACCAAATCATCTGAACGTATTCCAGATAGATCTTGGGTATGGCCATACAAACATCTTGTCAACCCTACGAGGGGCCCAAATATAGTATTATGCTTTGAAACAAATTCAAAGAAACAAATTCTCTTGACTACAAACATAACTCAAGAATTTTGCAACACTTCCGAAAATAGCCCTTATAACTACCAGTTACGGATAGCGTTAGACTATCTTACACAAATGCACTACATTCATATCAGTTATCTGGTATCTCAAGTCTGAGGATAAACACTTCATGATATACTTAATGATAAAATCCAAAAGTATCATCATGTAAAGTTGGGATGAGTCCTATATTCAATTCATTGAATATCATGTGAATCTGGTATGTCCCACGCATCAATATACTTTAAAAGTATATTCTACCAAAACTCAGATTTGTCTTAATTCAATGATATTCCCACATCATTGATCGACAATGGACTATTTAGAATAACATAAGTTACTCATGGATTAAACATGCAAATATATGATATAATATTAAGAAAATGAAAATAAACATAAACAACTATTTTATTTCATTAAAGTAATATTTGTTCATAACATCCTTTATCCAAATACTAATCACAGATCTGCATGAAATTACTAGCTAAACGAAGTCCTATCCCATCAGCATGGTCAGTAAGTTTATCTTTTGGCAAAGGCTTCGTAAAGGGATCAGCTAGATTTTCATCTGTATGAACTTTGAGTAGATTGATTTCACCTATGTCGACTTGTTCTCGAACATACTGATATCGACAAGGAAAATGTCTGGCGCCCTTCATGACTCCAGGCTCATTGGCAAATGTTATTGCAGCAGAGTTGTCACAATACATGTTTAAAGGTAATTCAATTGAGGGCATTACTCCGAGTCCCGAAATGAATTTCCTAATCCAAACAGCTTCCATCGCAGCTTCTGAAGCAGCTATGTACTCAGCTTCTGTAATAGACATCGCAACCGTTGTTTGCTTCTTGCTCTTCCAGTCAACTGCTCCTCCATTAATGACAAAGACATAACCCGTCTGAGACTTCGTATCATCTTTATCAGTTTGGAATGACGCATCGAAAAAACCTGTAACATCAAGTTCTGCATCTGGATTTCCTCCATACACTAGAAACATATCTTTAGTAGCCCTTAGATACTTAAGAATGTTCTTAACAGCTTGCCAGTGCTTCACACCTGGATTCTGTTGATACCGACCTGGTAATGTTCGTGCAAACGCCACATCAGGCCTTGTACATCTCACAACATACATGATAGATCCTACAGCCGAAGCATAAGGAACTTTCCTCATGTATTCCACCTCAGCAGGTGTTGACGCGCATAGTTTATTACTTAAGCCATGTTCAACTTGCATCGGCAAATATCCCTTCTTGGAATTTTGCATACTAAATCTCTTCAGTATTTTATCAATGTAAGCACTTTGGCTTAGTCCAATTAACCGCCTTGATCTATCTCTGTAGATCTTGATTCCCAGAATAAATGCTGCTTCCCCTAAGTCCTTCATAGAAAAGCACTCTCCAAGATAAGACTTTACATCTTGCATACTTGGAATGTCTTTTCCCATGATCAATATGTCATCGACATATAAGACAAGGAAAATAACATTACTCCCACTAGCTTTGTGATACACACATGGCTCATCAAGATTTTGAGTGAAACCAAATTTCTTGATTTCTTCATCAAACTTCTTGTTCCATTGCCTTGATGCTTGCTTCAACCCATAAATGGATCTTTGAAGTTTGCATACACGCTTCGGAAACTTTGGATTCACAAACCCTTCAGGTTGGGCCATATAGATGTCCTCATCTAGGCGACCGTTTAAGAAGGCAGTTTTTACATCCATTTGCCATATCTCATAGTCATAGTACGCAGCTATGGCTATAAGAATCCTAATAGCTCTAATGTCTGCTACAGGAGAAAATGTCTCCTCGTAGTCTACCCCATAGGTTTGAGTAAAACCTTGAGCTACAAGACGAGCTTTATAGGTGTGTGCATTTCCATCCATGTCAGTCTTTATCTTAAAGAGCCACTTACTTCCAACTACCTTAGCATTTTGAGGTAAGTCAACCTCTATCCAGACTTCATTATCTTTCATGGATTGCATTTCCCCATTCATTGCAACTCGCCATTTTTCCTTTTCAGGACTCATCATGGCAGCTTTATAGTTAGCAGGTTCACCAAGATCCCCTAACATATTTTCCTCAGCTTCTACGTTGAGACATAGACGCTCAGGTGCACGCGTAGTCCTTGCGGATCTACGAATGGGAACCACTTCAATCTCAGGTGGAACGCCCAGACTTTCAGGTTCTACTTGAGGTTGGCTAGTGTTTTCAGAAGGTGTTGTATCTTCTTGATCATCTTCAAGATCATATACTCTCCCACTGAATTCATGAGATATGAGATCCTTTTCAAGAAAGTCTCCATACCTAGCAACAATTACTTTGTTTTCAGGTGGAAAGTAAAAGTAGTAACCCATCGTTTCCTTTGGGTATCCTACGAAGACACACTTAACAGATCTTTGTTGCAGCTTATCAGCAGAGTCACGTTTAACAAACGCCTCACAACCCCAGACCTTTAAATAAGACAAGTTGGGAGGTTTCCCATACCACACTTCATAAGGAGTCTTATCAACCTTCTTAGTTGGAACCATATTCAATATGCGAACAGCAGTTTCCAAAGCATAATCCCAAAAGGATAAGGGAAGAGTAGTAAGATTAAACATCGATCGTACCATGTCTAGCAATGTACGATTCCTTCTCTCAGATACACCATTTTGTTGAGGAGTATAAGGAGATGTGAGTTGCTGGACAATACCACACTCAGCTAGATAATCTTTAAACTCTTGGCTTAAATATTCACCACCTCTATCAGATCGAAGAGCTTTAATCTTCTTTCCTAGTTGCAGTTCTACTTCACTCTTAAAAACCTTAAATGTTTCAAAGACTTCATGTTTATGTTTAAGTAAATAAACATAACCATAACGACTGAAATCATCAGTAAAGGTTAAGAAGTAGCTAGCACCCTTTCTTGACACATGCCTTAGCGGTCCACATACGTCAGTATGTATCACACCAAGAAGATCAGAAGCCCTTTCTAAACTATTTGTAAAAGGTTTCTTGGTCATCTTCCCAGATATGCAAGATTCGCATTTATCAAATGATTCATCATTGATGTCTTGCAAAAGCCCATCGTGTTGCAGCTGTTGCATGCGTTTCTTGCCTATATGAGCAAGTCTACAATGCCAAAGAAATGAAGAATCCAAATCACCTTTGATTCTTTTATTATTGATGCTAAAGACAGAATTATTTTTATCAACAACATTATCATGCAAATCAATTTCAAACACACCATTTACTGGAATAACATTAAAGTAAAAAACATCATTTAAAGAAACAGAAATTCCATAATCAGTAAATGCATGAACGAAACCAATATCTTTTAACAAGGAAACAGAAACGACACCCCTAACAATGGAAGGTGCGTAATGACAATCGTTTAATGACAGTACTAAACCCGAAGGTAAAACTAAATCAAACGTGCCTATAGCTTCAACGACTGCATGTGCTCCATTACCCACGTGCAGGTATTGCTGTCCATAGGCAAGCTTCCTTGCTCCTCTAAGTCCCTGCAGTGTATTACATATGTGAATACCACATCCAGTATCATATACCCAGGAATTTATTTTATGAGGAAAAGCAAATAATTCTATCATCAAAAGAGTACCTGAAGTACTGGCCACAGCGCCAGTATTTTTATACCTCTTATTGCGCAACTCATCAAGGTACAATGGACAATTCCTCTTCCAGTGTCCAACCTCGGTGCAGTGATGACAAGCCTGATCCTTCTTCGGATTCTCACGCTTTTTGGGAGGGTACTTCTTGGGTTCTTGCTGATAAGTCATAACTTGTTTTCCCTTATCAACTTTACCCTTACCTTTCCCTTTCTTGTTCGCTAGCGGCTTATTAGGCTTAGAAGTTCTACCCTTCTGGATGGTCAAAACCGCAGGTGTAGAGGCCTTCTTGGGCAAACCTTTTTCGTAATCAATGAGCATTGCATGTACCTCACTGACTGTCTTCCCCGTGCAATGCATATTATAATTGCGCACGAAACCATCAAATTCCTTGTTAAGGGATCTGTTGATCAGGCCAATTTGTATGTCATTAGGGTAGACATAGTTCAAACGCCCCAACTGGTCCATGTAACTCATCATTTCCAGACAGTGGGCGCTTACAGGTTTCCCTTCTCCTTGCTTGCAACTATGAAGAGCATCAATCAAGTCATACAGCTCTACAGTCACAGGCTTTTCAAACAACCTTTGCAATTCTTCCAGCATGAGATTAGGGAAGTAATTCTCAAATTGCTTTTGCAAGCTTGAGTTCATACTCCCGAGCATAATGCAGGCGACCTCATTATACTTGTCATACTCAGATTGCCATGCAGCTCGTGCTTCAGCAGTAGCATCAGCTGCAGGTTCAGGAGGACAAGGCGTAGTCAAATAATTGAGTCTTTTGGCAACCCTCAAGACAATTCTGAGTTGCCGATACCAATCATTGAAATTCGCGCTACCAGTCAATTTCTCTCGATCAAACATAGATTTGAACGACGAGGCTAGTGCAGTAGATTCAGCTTGAGCTATTTCTACAGAAATAAAAGTTCAAAAGTTAGTACTTTCGATAAGTAAACATTCAAGAAAATAAAATACCCTTTGGTCAATATTCATATTAACCATAGAATTTTCCTTGAATTTTGGATCCTCATTATCATAGTTTCACCACATCAGTTGATCTGCTAGTGGTGAAAGTATAGAATAGGTAATCGTTGAAAAACGATAATTGCCAATACAAGTTTGCAATTCCAAAAGTTATGGGATTTACAATTTTGCCAAAACAATTAATGCAAAACGTAAGCATGTTTTATCCCATCTTATGCCTTAAGTTATAGGTCTCACTAACTAACTTAATTAAGTTGTCTAATTTAGAAACTGCAAATCATAAAGCTGAGGTCTCACACAACAAAATAATTCACCTTGTTATTGTAATCTAGATCAAGGTCTCACATAACTAAATTACAATTTCAAGTGTTTCATATCCTTAGATGGCATAAACTTAAATTTAAAGGGTACAATTTTTGATGTGTAATCAAAACTTATGTATAAAGAAGCATGCATACAACTTTATAGCATAATATTTTCGAAAAACTTACTTAAAGATTTTAATTGCTAAGATTTAATTCTACAAAGTTTTAATCGATGCGTTGAGAAACTTACAACTTTGCACTAAGATGCTTCGTACATAGAATGGTTATACTAGGTAGCTCCAATCGAACGCACAGGGGGCAGAGGACCAGGTAAGCGCTGAAGCATAACCTTAGACATCCATTCAGTGAGACTATGCTCACTTCTTAAATACCCCTTTATAGTTTGTTCTAGTGGGTGAGCCGTTCTAACCATTTAGTACAGTCGCATCAGTCGATTAAAAGTTCAAGAATAATTCTTAGATAACAAATCAATTTCGCCATTATTTAGTCCATTTAATTTTCTATTCATAAAAAACCCTTTTTGCTTACTAACATGTCAAACAATATATAAACAAAAAAGCATTTTAATAAAAATTAAACACACTCAAATAATATAAACATATAACTAAACAATTTAACATATGTAAAAAACAATTAGCCACATGCATAATTATTTCAATAAACTATAATAACAATTCTAGGCGTAAATTAATGCATACATTAACTAGGACTTTCATCTCGCAAGGTAGATGAGCCACATACATCGACAAGTCGATTGCGTAAGCCGAAGTTAATAGTATACCAATTAGCACATAACGAATTTTATTAGTTATAATTGAGGTCTTCCCCAATTCAATAATTATTAAATAAATAAAACATGTGTGTATCACTTAACAATTAATCAATAACGAATAAACAATACTCCATGGCAAAACATGCATGTTCCACCATGGATTCCGCATAACAATTATCACCCAAGATACGCATATTACATGGCACATAACAATTATTCATTAATTAACCACATAAAATAAGCATGCAATCCTAGGGTTTCTACAAGTTTTACAAAATTAAAACCTAATTAAATAAATATAAGGGTAATCGACCCATACATAAAAAATTAGGGTTTCGAATTCAAAACCCTAGAAACCATAAAAAGCATGCTTATAATCATAAAGATTCAATTTTTATGTGTTTCGGTAATTAATTACATCATATTAACGGCTCGTGATGCCACTGTTGGAATTTTATACTCATAACAATTATACATAAACACATAACATCATCAAAGCAAGCAGCGGAAGACAATAGGAATAATATATGTAATTAATTAACCAAACAAGAAAGTGCGTACCTTTTAGCAATTCAAGTAATCAAACGATGATGTGATCAAGTAACAAAACCCAAAACCCTAAATTAGGGTTTATACAAAATCGTCCCACCCTAAATCGACCACCAAGGAATACAAGCTCAAGTGTGCTTGCTCTTCGTTCTTGTACACACGTACTAATAGCGATTTGATGTGGAAAAGCTAGTTCCTTGAATCACTAATAAACCAATACTTGTATCTTTGAGTTAGACAAAAATCGAAAACCCTTGGGGTGAGGGTGTTTCGACCGGCCACACAAAGAGGAGAGGAGAAGGAGAAGAAATTAGGTTATTGGTGATCCAAGATTAGGTTATGAATGAATACAATGAATTGTATTTATAGGTAACTTAACTTGGTGACCAAGTTTGTGTGGGATTGGGTTTGGAAACCCTCCACCGATCGGCCAAAGCATTCCCAAGGGAATTCTAGAACTTTCCCGACTTGTAATTTCATCTCTAGTCCTTCTAGTTAATATTTAACGACCGTTAACCAAACCTCGTTAATTATTTAACTATCGTTATGTTTTATTTAGTGATTAATAATTAATAATAATAATGTTTTATTTATATTAATTATGTACATCAATTCTCATACGTAATGTGTGAAATCCCGAAGTCTCGAGTTCGAATCCGGACATACTATTATTTAAATATCCATTAAAACCTTTCATCATAAGCTAACACCATATATAAAAAGATAGACTACTTGAAATGAAAAAAAAATTGTTAATTTACATTAATTACTAATTCAACATGTGACATTTCTAAAAATCCGAAGTATATAATGAAGCACAATTTCATTCCTCCAACCAATGTGGGATTTAAACCTTATAAGTTAGAACAAGTCTCACACAACTAGCCCCATAAAAAAGTTGCTCTAACCTTTTGTTTCTGTAATCATATACATATGTTGTTTTCACAGTGTTATTTTCTTCTCCTATCAAACAAAAGAAAATTGATACCAAACTTGAATACAGTTATTTAGTGACAATGCAATTGGGGCTAGATATTCTCCATGGATAGTACCTCAATCACTTAAAAATTGGTCAAACTTATATTGTATCGCTTTGATTAGTTTTAGCTTTACTTATACCAAAGACAATTACCAATTGCATATGTTGTTGGGTTGCGAGAAGCGGTCAAGTTTGATATTGAGCTTGAGTCTAAGAGTGTGTTAAGTATTCGTTTTGCGTATACTCCTTACACCTTTACTGGTCATTTTGTATTGATTTATAAATGGAATGCATTTGTGTTTATAGTTCTTCTTTCAGCAGTGATTGTTTTCGGACCATTTATGGCTAGTTTATGTTTTGTTAAAGGCTTCTAATTAAGGGCTTCGGATATGTAGAAAACTTGTCTTCTATATCAAATTCACTAATTTTATCCTTAGCAAGTGATGACACAAAGATCACGACTGCCAACCCATATCATACTTTTTAGGTAGTGTTCAGAACTTAAGATAGATTGTTTATTTCAGTTATATAATGCGACACACAATTTGCATCCATTGTTGCGTATTCTCCCTGTAGGTTTTTTAACCGTTATGGTAGGAGTGGCAGGATAAGTGGGGGTTTCAGGTTCGGTGACATGTCAAAACAGGTAGTTATTTATAGGAGTCGGGTACTCGGGTTGGGTTGACCTGAAATGGATAGTCATTTTCATATAAATTTGGACAAAATATATTGACTCGGGTTGGCTTGACCAACATCACTTACTTTTAAACACCGGTAGTTACTATTACAAGTGCATATAATCACTATGTCTAAAATAGTACGAAATACCGAGTAAAAGACGTTTGCGTATATATATTTTGGTCCAAGTCGTGTTTTTTTGATAAAAAGTTGGAGGTTATATGAACTGCCGATTCTAAACACTCGTATTTTCATACAGTATATTACTAGTGCATACAATCGCCTTGTCTAAAATAGTTTGAAATCATGAGTTGAAAATGTTAGGCGCAGTTTATCATGAAAAAGTAGAGGTACAACCATTGTTGTTTGATATAATTGGGGATATGATATCAGAAGCACTAATTACATGTAAATGGGGGTGCAAAAAGAGGTTGAGTTTTTAATATTCAGCTCGACTTTAAAAGGTGTGTTATATTCGTCGTCAAGGAGGAAAGGGGAGTACTGTACCAAGTCAAGACTACAACAAAACCTTACTCATGAGCCATGACTATACCAAAAACTAAACACATTCTGAGCCGTATCCTGTATTGAATTGATCACTAAAACCAAACACGTAAACCAGTGATTGCTGAACCCCATAATCCTTTCTATCAAAACTTGAATAGTCCCTAAATCTTCCAAGATTAGAGTAAAACTTGGAAATTGCCATAACGCAAATTACCGTACATCAAACTTGAATAGTCCTTAAAACCTTACGATATTAGTCTGAAGAGTTTAAAAAAAAGGGGGGTAACACCCGAACTTCAGTAATCCAATATCATAAATCTCGAACCATATACACCTACATTATCTAGTAAAATTCCACTTCTTTGATTCATGTAGAACTCGAAATTTTTTTATTTTATTTTTTTTCATCGAAAAAGGTAACGACACCAATATTTGTTACTTCCACTTGACACCTAACGTAATGATAAATGGCTCGTCTTGCTATGGCCTCTCTTGAATTCTCAAAATTTATGTCGCTCTATCCTCGCAGGGGTAGAGAACTTGTCGCTATCTTGGCTGTGCTATCAGTGGCTCTAGGAAGAGTCCTGTTCTACATACCAATACAAGCAATAATGAAATTTATAATAACAGGAAAATCAGTCGATTTCATTAGAAATTTGATATACAAACACAAGTATTTAGTGGCAGTGTCATTGGAGTTGGATTTTCCGCAACACTATGTATTCCGAAGATAAATGCTAAGAAGTAATTGTATAATTTGGATGAGCATTAGTTCATTTATATTTGTAAATAAGTCAATTATTAGCAATATCAGATTTATCATAAGCTAACACCATATACAAAAAATATGGGTTTGGCATATGCTAACATCATACGGTAAAACCTCTATAAATTAATACTCGATAAATTAATAACTTCGATAAAATTAATAATTTGTCCAGTCCCAACTTGGGACCAGTACAAATTTGGACCCCAATCGATAAAATAATAAGATAATAATTTTTTGTCCCAACGAAACTATAAATTAATAATTAATAAAATTCCGTATTTTATATATGCGATACACTTCAAAATTCAAAAATTGTTTAGTAAAAAATGAATATATAGTCACTTGTTTTTTGTTGAACTTAAAATCTGTATTTAGTTTATCTTTAAATCTCTTATTACACTAAAGAGTTGGGGCGTTGTCTTATATTGAAACAAAAATTGTTAATTTATTGTCATAAAGTGTGAATGTGAATTCATAAAATTTTAATTGGAACTTGTTTTTCTAAGTATTTTTTATCTCTAACTAGAATATTGGACTTGAAAATTTAAAGGTCATATGTAAAACCTCTTTAAATTAATAAATTATTAATTTATCGATATAATAATATCTCGCTAAATTAATAAAATATCTCGATCCAAACGCTATTAATTTATAGAGGTTTTACTATATGTGCAAAATGACAGACTACTTAAAATGACAAAAATTTGTTTTTTTACATCAATTATTATCTACCAGTTTCCCTAGCCGTTTACTACATAACGGATAAAAGAACTCTAAGATAACAACATAAGGTCCACTTCAACTTGGCATATTGTCAAACACCCAAAGTATATAAGGAAGCACGATTTCATTCCTCCAACCAATGTGGGATTCAAGCATTAGAACAAGTCTCACACAACTAACCCCATAAAAAAGTTGCTATAACCTTTTGTTTCCGTAATCATTTACTATTAAATATGCTCTTTCCACACAATGTTTTATTCTTCTTTTATCAAACTAGAGAAAATTGATATCAAACTCAAATACGGTTATTTAATGACAATGCAATTGGAGTTGGATATTCTCCTACCTCAATCACCCGAAAAAGTTGGTCAGACTTGTATCACATCGTTTTGATTTAGCTTTACTTATACTAAATCCAATTACCAATTCCATACGTTGTTTGTTGCGAGAAGCGGATGGGTTTGAAATTGATCGAGTCTTAAGAGTGTGTCAAGTAACTGATTTGCGTACTATATTCCTTACAGCCTAAGTGGGCATTTTGTATCGAATTATAGAAATAGATACATATTCATTTTGTGCTCTTAAGGTACGTTAGTTATAAAACAGGACAAATGGAATGCATTTGTGTTTAAAGTTGTGCTATCTGTAAGTGGTTTGTTTCAGATCCTTTGGGGCCAGGTCATGTTTTCGGATCTTATAAATTTTGTTCACTAATTTAATCGTTGGCATGTGCATACAATCACTTTTTTTTTTTTTTTTTTTTTTTTTTTTTTAAAGAAAAGGTAACCATGCCAAAATTTGTTATAAATTTATTTTTCTTTGAAGTTATTAGAATTTTGTTATAACTTAACACTGCGTTCCCGAGTTATTACCCGTTACACAATTTTTTCCGAAGATAAATGCTAAGAAAATATTGTTGTATAATTTTGATGAGTGTTAGTTCATTTATATTTATAATTAATTCAGTTATAAGCAATATTAAATTTGTCATAAGCTCATATAGAAAAAAAATAGACTACTTAACATGACAAAAAGCTTTTAAATTAAAATAATTGTCATCTACATGTCACGCATACAGTTGGTCTCAATCCGTTAATGGTATCTGAAACACCGAAGACGACAACATAATGTTTATTTCAACTTATCACTATTTTAAATACCCAAAGTATATAAGGAAGCAAAATGTCATGTCTTCAACCAATGTGGGATTCAAACTCAAAACAAGTCTTTACTATACCCTTTTTTTCATAATCATATACTATTTACAAACGTTCTTTTTCAAATACTGTTTTCTTCTCTTATCAAGCTAGAGAAAATCGATACAAAACTCAGATCCGTTAATTTAGTGACAAGGCAATTTGAGTTGGATATCCAGGATGGTACCTCAATCACCGGAAAATCTGGCCAAATTTGTATCGCATCAATTTGATTTAGTTTTAGTTTTATACTAAAGCCAGTTACCAATTGCATATGTTGTTGGTCGCGAGAAGCGATTGAGTTTGCTATTGAGCTTCCGTCTCAAAAGTGTGTTAAATATAGTGGGCTTTCAATAAATTGGCGCGCCTTTAAAATCTATTGTCTTGTGTGTCGGCCTAGCACGCCTTGACCCAAATCCGGGCATGATCAATTGCTAACACCATATACAGAAAAAGTTGGGTTTGTCATAAGCTAACATCTTATAAAAAGATAGACAACTTAAAATGATAAAGTTGTTATTTTAACAATAAAACAAATCATTGGTCTCAGTTTGTAACAATATGCCTAACACGAAGACAACAACATAATGTTAAACCCAACTTGACACAGTTTTAAACATCCAAAGTATATAAGGAAACAACTTCATTACTCCAATCACATGACATCTTTTGTTGCCGTAATCATATGTCATATACGTTCACGTTGTTTTCTTCTTCTCTAATCAAACTATAAAAAAATGATTCCTAAATCGAATACGATTACTTAATGACAATGCAATTGGAGTTGGATAGTACCTCAATGAATCAGGTTGGGTTAACCAACATCATTAGTTTTTTAAACACCGGTAGTTAATATATCACAAGTGCATACAATCAGTATGTCTAAAATAGTGCACCACTTAGTTACTCCAACAATCGTAGTTAATATATTACTAGTGCATTCAATCACCATGTCTATAATAGTATGAAATCATGAGTTGAAAATGTTAGGCGCTATTAAATTGATCACTAAAACCAAACCCGTAAACCAATGATTGCTAAACCCCATAACCCTTTCGATCAACTTGAATAGTCCCTAAAATCTTCCAAGATTAGATTAAAACTTGGAAATTGCCATAACGCAAGTTACCATACATCAAACTTGAATTGTCCCTAAAACCTTCCGATATTAGTCTTAGAGTAAAAAAAAAAACACCATTATAATGCAACACGTTAACTTCAAGAATCCAATATCATAAATCTCGAACCATATACACCTACATTAGCTAATTCTACTTTTTTTTTTTTTTTTTTTTTTTTTTTTTTTTTTTTTTAATTATTATTATTATTTTCGTTTTCCGAAAAAGGTAACCACACCAAAATTTGTTACTTTCACTTGACACTTATCGTAATGATAAACGGCTTGTCTCGCTGTGACCTTCTCTTGAATTTCTGTCATAAGCTAACACCAAAATTTGTTACTTTCACTTGACACCTATTGTAATGATAAACGGCTTGTCTCGCTGTGACCTTCTCTTGAATTTCTGTCATAAGCTAACACCATATACAGAAAAAATAAGTTTGGCATACGCTAACATCATATATGCAAAATGATAGACTACTTAAAATGGCAAAAAGGTAACTACATCAAAATTTGTTACTTTCACTTGACACCTAACGTAATGATAAACGTCTTGTCTCGCTGTGACCTTCTCTTGAATTTATGTCATAAGCTAACACCATATACAGAAAAAATAAGTTTGGCATACACTAACATCATAAATGCAAAATGATAGACTACTTAAAATGGCATAAAGTTTTTTTGTTAGATCAATTGTTATCTCTCAATCTTTCGGGCCGTTATTCAGGACTGAGTCAAGGGTTCTGGGGTGAAGCTATGTTAAAAGCTTGCTATTTATTAAATAGGGTTTCCAACAAAAGGAACAAGGTTACCCCTTATGAACTCTGGACTAAAAGGAAACCCAACCTGAACTATCTCAGGGTTTGGGGTTGTAGGGCTGTTGTAAGACTCCCTGATCCAAAGCTGAAAAACTTTGGGTGAAAGAGGCATTGATTGCATCTTTGTTGGATATGCTGAGCATTCCAAGGCTTTTAGGTTCTATGTTATTGAACCTAATGAATATATTTCAATTAACTCCATAATTGAATCAAGGGATGCAAACTTTGATGAGAATAGATTCTCATCAGTCCCTAGACCAAGTCAGAGGATTCCTAATGGAACTCATGACACTGGTGTTTCAGAGGTCCCTGATGAAGTGCCATCAGAGGTCCCTGATGAGGTTGTGGTTCAACAACCTGAACCTATGCTTAGAAAGAGCAAAAGGGTCAGGACTCCAAAGTCATTTGGACCTGAGTTTCAACTATACTTAGTTGAAGGAACAAGGGATGAGGTCTCAGACCAATATTCATATTACTTCATTGTTGAGGATGATCCCAAGACATTTGAAGAAGCAATGAAGTCCCAGGATATTGCTTTCTGGAAAGAAGCAATTAATGATGAGATGGTTTCCATCATGGGCAACAACACTTGGGTGTTGGTTGATCTAACACCTGGTTGCAAACCTCTGGGTTGCAAATAGATTTTCAAAAAGAAAATGAAGGTAGATGGAACTATTGAAAAGTTCAAGGCTAGACTAGTCATTCAGGGCTTTAAACAAAAGTCAGGAATAGACTATTTTGATACTTATTCCCCTGTGGCTCGTATCAGTACCATAAGACTGCTAATTGCTTTGGCATCTATTCACAATCTGATTATTCATCAGATGGATGTGAAGACAAATTTCTTAAATGATGAATTGGATGAGGAGGTTTACATGAACCAACCTCAGGGCTTCATCATGCCTGGCAATGAAAACAAGGTGTGTAAACTGATTAAGTCTCTTTATGGACCGAAGCAGGCACCTAAGCAATGGCATCAAAAATTTGATGAAGTGGTTTTGTCTAGTGGTTATGTTCTTAACCAAGTTGACAAATGTGTATATAGCAAATTTGATGAATCTGGTAAAGGAGTCATCATCTGTCTATATGTTGATGACATGTTGATCTTTGGCACTGACCAAAATCAGGTTGACCTGACAAAGGAATTTTTGTCATCAAGGTTCTCCATGAAGGACATGGGGGAGGTTGATGTTATCCTTGGTATAAGGATTAAACATGAAAGTAAAAGAATTTCTATCTCTCAGTCTCATTATATTGAGAAGGTGTTGAGAATATTCAATTACTTTGATTGTACTCCAGTGAGTACACCTATGGATACTTTTGAGAAGCTGATGCCTAATAATGGCAAGGCTGTATCTCAACTTAAGTATTCTAGGGTAACTGGCTGCCTGATGTATGCCATGACTTGTACAAGACCTGATATTGGTTTTGCAGTAGGAAAATTGAGCAGGTATACTAGTAATCCTAGTGCTCATCACTGGCAAGCTGTTCAGAGGGTACTGAAGTATCTGAAGGGAACTATGGACTATAGTATTTCATATACTTGTTATCCTTCAGTGTTGGAAGGATACGCTGATGCAAGTTGGATCAGTAACACTAAAGACAATTCGTCTACCAGTGGCTGGGTATTCCTACTTGGTGGAGGTGCAATTTCTTGGGCATCCAAGAAGCAAACTTGCATCACCAGTTCAACAATGAAATCTGAATTTTTGGTCTTAGCTGCTGCTGGTAAAGAAGCTGAATGGTTGAAAAACTTGCTTCTTGAGATTCCATTGTGGCCTAAACCAATTTCTATCCGTTGTGATAGTGCAGCTACATTGGCTAAGGCTTATAGCCAGATGTACAATGGTAAGTCTAAACACTTAGGTGTCAGACATAGCATGATTCGTGAGCTTATCATGAATGGGGTGGTATCTATAGAGTTTGTTAGATCTCAACAAAATTTAGCTGATCACTTGACGAAGGGATTGGCTAGAGACTTGGTTATAAAGTCTGCTAAAGGGATGGGTTTAAGTCAAACTTAGTCACTGAGTGCTAGGACACCCAACTCCCTCCTGAGGAAACTTGGGAGCTGAGTTCAATGTGGAAAGCTGAACATTCAGTGGACTGGAGCACATGTTTTATTTTACATCCCAAGGTTGTGCTCAGAACCTGCTGAAAGGAGGATGAAGTCTTTACTTCTTAATGGTTAATTTTCTTTGAAAAAGTGCTTGGCAGGAGCATGAATAAAGAGGAACCACCTATGTAAATGTTGAAGTTTTGCCGCTTCAGGGAGCTTTTGGACTTTTAGCTTTTACAACATTTATGAATTTGGATATGGACACATGGCTTGTATATTTTCCGGAGCTGTTAAGTGTTTGAAAACTTGTGTGTATTTTATCTCCAGGTATTCAAATGGGTTGAAGGGTTCAATTATTAGAACACCCTAATTCTTGAATATTTGAACGTGTAATGTACTAAGATGGAAATTCAATCCTCAGGATATTTTCGTTTATGCACATGTTTTGTTTGATGTTTTTTTTTCTTGGAAAGGAAGTGAACTAAATTTGGGGAGGATTGTTTGAAAATTTAGTGCACTTATGGGATTAGTTCACACCTGGTTTTGGGTTAGGAGGTACGGAGTGTACACCCATGAGGTCCCTGAACACCCTGACTCGACTCAATAGTGGTTTGTACTGCTAGTGTATTGGTTACTACTGATAGTGTAGTAACTGATGGTTCCTACTGGTAGTGTTATGGTTCCTGCTGCTAGTGTAATGGTTCCGGCTGATGGTTCCTGCTGGTAGTGTATGGTTCCTGCTGCTAGTGTAATGGTTCCTACTGGTAGTGTTGCAGTAATTATTTTGTAACAACTTTGACTTATTCAATTGGCTGTTATGACTGCTTTATGATCACGTTTAATTGGTCATGTAACCACTATTTCTATGATTATGGAGGTTTATTATGGGTGATTAATTGGCCGTTAATCACACATAATGTCCATTGATTAGTGTTGAGTGTTCTCTAATATAAATAGAGAGTGACATCATCAGTTTGAAGACACACTAAAAAAGAACAATACCAGGAGAAACAAACTGAAAGCATAAACACTTATAAGCGTAGGGGTTATTGAATTGTGCCTAATTCTATAACTACATTTGGTGTTATCCCAAGTAGATATTCGTGTAACCCAGGCATTAGGGTCGAATAGTTTACTTTGGAAAGTGATTACACGATTCCAAGTGATATCCGGTAACCACCTAGTGTGTAGCCACCTGAAAAATTTCCCTATTTTAATCTTCATGTTAACGAACTAGATGGTTTATCAAAAAATTATTTGATCTAAATTGAGCATTTTAGCATGTACATTTTATTTTCTTGCATAAAAATTTATGCCTGTCCGAGTAGTCTTATTTAATTATGCCTAATATTTACTGATTTCTAAATCAGTCTCACAAGAAAACTTTCTTGTCTTACGAGTCCGCACGCGTACCAGTTTAATAAAAGAAAACGTGAAAAATAAAAACGAATTAATGAGATCAAAAGTCATACAGTCATACCAGTTTAATTAAAACGTGACCGAAGGTATAAGTGACATATTTTCCTGTTTGAAATTTATACGAACACTAATAAAACAGCGGGATGCAAAATACATCTAGTGCCAAAACAATACACAAATAATAAAACTACACTTACCAAATTAAATATAAACTAAACTAAAAATAATCCCTATCCCCACAAAACCCACGCCCTCACCCCTCTTACCTTTTCTGTTTTCTCTGCATCCCACATGCTCCTCATTTTCCCCTCCAATTCGCTCTCTCTCTCTACCCTACCATCACCATAAACACTCCTCCAAAAGTAGTAAACCATCCAAAACAATATTCCCACCTCAAGAATCAACCTTAAACCGAACTTAGAACCATTCTTGGCTCTTTCCCCTGGTAACAAATCGACAAAGACGAGGTCCCTCATCTGATTCCTTGTCCCTAGGGGTTGCGATTGAAGACAAAGTCAGGAGAGCCACCTGAAGACCTTGTGAAATTACCCAAAGAAGACTCTTACCCCATCCCCACTTTCGAAGGTGCAAGTCAAACCAATCTCTTTTACTCCTTTAAATACCACCACCACTCACAGGATGAGATGCCACAACACACATCAAAAGAAAACTAAAAAGAGTATTCGAAGTGCTAAGTGGGTTCCTGTTTGGTTCGGATTGGTGTCCAAGAGTTCTCGGTTTGGCTTCTCCTTTCAACCGAATCCTTAGCATCCTTCTGTAAGAATCTTAACATTCTTGATTAATAGTTGTTTGTTTTTATACAATCAAGATTCAATTATAATTAAGATGTTGGTTCGATATGAATGTAATCCATGTTTGATTTGTGTCGAATAAATGATGTCACAAGCTTCATTTTTGTCTTAGTTTGTGGAAATATTTTGATAAAGTTTTGTTTCTGAATAAATATGTGATCGAGAGTATATTACCTATCGCTACTCGAACCAGTAAAAGTGGGTAAAGAAATAGTGGTAATCTAAGTGTACGTTGGCTCGAAATAGTGAAGTGTTTAGTTAAATTTTATGGCTTATCGATTTGGGATTAGTGTGTACTCGAATTGGTTTGTGCTTGGGGCAAGACCTGATATGGCGTGACACAGTAATTCGTTAGCCTCATTTTTGGTTTCGTCGAGACACTCAACCCGTATATGTCTCATTCTTGGTTTACCCCTTTTAACCCGTAATTCGAATCCCCTCTAGGCACCTCTGTCGTGATGCCATTAACCTCGGTTTGATTGCACTCAAACTGACCCCTTGATTACTTGTTTCAGTTTTACTCACTATGGGTGGGAATGGGTAATATTTGGACCCAATTAAAAAGCCGGTTTAGGATAGGTTTGAGGGGTCGTGTAGAAGGGAGTTAGTAAGCCGAAAAGCTGCTAGACGCCTCTCCCCTTTCCTACGCAAATGACCTCCATGGAACAACTCATTATAAGCTTTTTGGTATCAAGTCTTGGGTTTACTCATCTTATTGTCCAAATATGTTTGTATGTCCACTAGGTTCTAAAGTCGAGTCAAAGTCTTGTTGAGCTTCGTGAAACTAGAAACAATCGTCCATGCTTAGTATATTCATTCCGAACCAAGTGCTATTCGTCCTAAAATTTTGGTTACAAACAACATGTTTCCATCTTATGTCAAAATTGTTTCAAAAACATGTACTTCTGATTTCCTTAACAAGGGGTTGCGTTTGGTTTCAAGTTGGGCCATGACCCATCTTCTCGTGAGCCCAACAACAACACGAGTCCACCTAGTCCACACCGAAGCCCAATCCTCTTTGGCTGCCCTTTCAGCCCACACCGAGTCCAAGCAGATTCCCCCCCCCCTTTTTCGCGATCACTTACCACGGCTACGAAGAACCTTCGAATAGAACCAACTCGTCAAAGTGAAAATTTATATATAAAACGTTCTTTTAAATAATAAAACGTGTCTTATATTTTTGTTGTTATTAATAAGTAATCGCTAATTTTTGAAACGACCACTTTTATACACTAAACTACATTTTTGTAACTTTTAAAAATGATTTTACAAAAGACGTATGTTTACATTTTTAACGACAACTTTATAAATTAAATTCACTATTTTCGCTATAAATAAAACAAAGTCTTCAAACAATGGATTGCATGAGTTTTCATAAACAAAACTATTCGTTCCTTATAATAACACCTTATTTTAAAAACTATATTTAAAATGTATAAACGAGATCATGCCGGTTTTTCTCAAAACATAACACCATCATGTTTATATCGTAACCATACTTTTATAAACGACATATAACTTCTATTAGTCCATATACACTCATATGTAAACATTCATATACTAAAACGAGATTTATTGTAACACAATAATAATTTCCTACACTTAGTCGCCAAATATATTTTAGGCATATAAACCAGTTATACCCATTTTCTAAAAGACCATTACAACTTATAAACGAAATATATCTTAATTAACTTTTGTAATAGAACTATTATTTTCCTTAAAGGACACATACATATATATCTTAAGCGAAGTCTTTATAATGTAAATACGTTCACTATCTATATGCGACATTTTCCGTACACCGCCTTTCGGATACGACGAACTCAAGACTCATTCGTTTCTAATGCTTCTCGTTATTGTACATGTGTACCTAAACACTTCCATGAGCCAATGTTCCATAATATAAATAATTGTCACACAACCAATTACAACTTAAACTTTCGATATATATATTTTAAACGTCATCAAGTCGAATATAATAAATAAAGTATGGTTATATTAACTATAGGTCGCGTGACGGTACTTTGTGCATCTACTACTTGACTCTTTCACTACTCGGATACTACTTTGCTAAGGTGAGTTCATAGCCTCGCTTTTACTTGTTTTTCAACCCCCGCGAGGGAGATGCATGCTATAAACTAGAACACAAGTCTTTTCTTAAAATGTATGCTTGCCTGATCATTATTATTATAGCCTAAGTTGCCTGCCATAAGTCCCTTTTATCATGAACCATTAATCACTTGCGAGTGAACGCGAATATTGTGGATAGTACTATGGGAATTAACGACCCCGACTCGGTTATCGGAAATAACCGGGGCGCACTATATTTGGTTAACTATGGAATTGGCAATTCCATCTGAGGGCAATTTTATTACTTACACCAGTAATTAGGTGTATGCAGTTAGTTTGGTGTCATGAGCTTAGTGCATAATAATAATCTATGTTTTCTATGGTGATTGTCTTCGAAGCAATTATCATCTCTTACTTGTGTTCAACCATTTATTAAACCTATTTATATCACTCAACATTTTTGTTGATCTTTTTAAGCATGCTTATCTCATGTACTAATTAGGATATCATGAAGGCACGGAGTGGACGTCTTGGGATGCTTGAAGTGGTGTTTTTAAATATAGTTATCATTTCATAAACATTTGAACTATCTTTTATGTAACTTCAAAACTTGTGGTATTTTCTCTTGTGATCCAAAACATTGAGTTTTATGAAACGGTAACAATCTTTTATTAAAAACGTCTCTCTAGAGTCGTTTTCTATTACTTATGACTGTGATCCTCTAAGTAATACCCCAAATAGTCTTCCGCTGTCACATTGTGATTTTGGGGGTGTTACATAGTGGTATTTGCAGTTGCTACTAATTGTCTTAACCCTGTTCTGGGAGATACACACCAACAATTAGTTCATTTATATTTGTAATTAAGTCAATTGTATGCAATATAAGATTGATCATTAGCTAACAACAGTAGAAAAAAGATAGGTTTGTCATAAGCTAACATCGTATATATTTATAATTTTAATGAGTGCTAGTTCGTTTATATTTATAATTTAAGTCTATTATAAGCTAATATCGTATTTATCATAAGCTAACACCATATACAGAAAAAGGGGTTCGTCATAAGCTAACATCGTATATATAAAAAGATAGATTACTTACATTGATGTGAGATCAATAAAAAACACATTTAATTTAAAGAACAAATCATAAGATCTCAATCATCCATTTTCTTTTCATTCAATGGATGAGATTAAAGCAAAAATTAACAAAGTAATGGTAGATATGTAATTGTATAAAAACCCACTTTCCATCTTTTTAAAAAAAACAACATATCTTGTAAATGGTAGATCTTCAAGCTACGAAAAATACACCATCGCGACGAGAATTAAATCATCTTTCTATAGATATGCACTTTTATATATACTTTCGACGAACTTTTTTTTTCAAAATTTCCGTCCAGGAAAATCACGCGTGATTCTTAAAAAAATCAGATGTGATTTATTTTTTGTTGTGATTCGTGTATAAGTCACACATGATTCTGTTTAAAAAAAATCACATGTGATTTTTGCCGAGTCAGAAACAAAATTTACAAAAAAAAATCACATGAAATTTTACAAGTCACATTCGATCTTTAGAGTTATAAATCACATGTGATCTTTAATTTAAAATCAACTTATTCATTCATTTTATAAAACAAATTTCTGAAATCACGTATGATTCTGTTATTTATTTTTTTGCTATGTTATGAAAAATGTAAATTGCGTGAAATTCAGTTTTAAACTAAAAATGAGTAAATCACATGTGATTTACTTTCAAAAAATAATTTAAGGTAAAATCACATGTGATTTGCGATAAAAAAAATGTGATTTGTGATAAATCACATGTGATTTGCACAAAATCTCATGTGATTCTTTGGTAGGTCACATTGAAAAAAGTTAAAGTCTTACAAAAATAAACTACAATCTTTTTCAAATAGTAAACCTATTTTGAAAATTCCCAGCCACAAAAGTGAAGCACATGACAATAATGACTTAATTTATTGACAAATGAAAATTCATTACTCAAAGTAATTTAAACGTACATCAACAAAAAAAAGGTTACATCAGAAGTAAATTAACTCAATGGTGGTCCTCCAAAATATATCATCGACACTCTACTCTTAATACCATTTGCTACCACCCTATGCTTCACACTCTTGAATCTTCTATTAGTCAACACACATGAGATTTCACAAGTCACATGCGATCTTTAAAGTGATAAATCACATGTGATCTCAATATCAAATCACATGTGATCTTCAATATCAAATCAACTTGAATCTTCCGCTAGATATGATATGCTACCTAAGTACCTAAACTAATAGCTACTACGAAGTATTTAAGTTTGAAATAAAAATATTTCACAAATTACAGTAGTAAAGTAGCAGTATATTAAATGAAAGAGAGATAAAAATATATTTATACGTAGTATTAAATTTACTTTGTAAGTAAGCAAGATAAAATAATATATATTATGACTCACACAACCCATTCCATCTCTTCACCTTCTCTCCTCTTCCGCTTAAACTTTTCACTTCCATTGTTTCCAACAATACAGACCCGAAAAAACAGTTTCCGCCTTAAACAACCCTTCCACCAGTAAACGAAGAGCTGCAACTTTAACCGATAAACACCTTTGTCTCCCAACTTCACATTTCAGTGCAAAAATATCCCATTTAACCACCGGAAACTGAACAACTACAGGCGTTAAGATCGAGCTGATTGTAAGCCACAAACGCGCTCATAGTCATCGTGAATCCACATATCTATGTATTTTGTAACTGTAACTTTAATGTAATCCACAGATCCGGCCGCCACAAATCCGGTCACCCCCCGCCCCCCACCTCCCCCACACACACATTGACACATACAATCATTGGAAAAAGGAATTCACAAAAAAAATAGATCGGTGGTTTATGGTGGTTTGTGTGTGTGTTTAGTGAGAAAGAGAGTGTGTAAATTGGTGAGTGTGTGTGAATGTGCGAGTGAGTGTATGAATATAAGAATAGTAGAGTGAGAAATTACAGAAACGCCCATCTGTATTTTATTAATTTAAATAATGATTAAATCTAACCATTGGATCAAAGTTAAATCATTGGTCATGATTGGTTGCTTTGTTCTTTAAAAAAATCTTGTTTTGCATTGAACTTTCCTCTACTTACATTAATTAGATTCTGTGACTTCCTCAATCCGTTTGTTACAGCTAGCAAAAGCGGTAAGTAACAACATAATGTTTATATAAATTTGTCATAAGTTCAAACACTCAAAGTATATAAAGAAGAAAATTTTCATTCCTCCTACCAATGTGGGATTTAGAACATAAAACAAGTCTCACAGAACTAGCCCCAATCAAAGATAAAACATGTTCCTTTCACACATTATTGTTTTCCTTCTCTTGTCAAACTTGAGAAAATTGATACCAAACTCGAATCGATTATTTAGTGACAATGCATTTGGAGTTGGATATCCTACATGGATAGTACGTTAATCACCCGAAAATTTGGTCAGACTTATATCATGTCGTTTTGATTTAGTTTTAGTTTCACGTATACTAATCCCAATTACCAATTGCATATGTTGTTGGTTGCGAGAAGCGGTTGAGTTTGATATTTAGCTTGAGTCTCAAGAATGTTTTAAGCATTCCTTTTGTGCGTATTCCTTACAACTTTACTGGTCATTTTCTATCAATTTATAAATGGAATGCATTTGTGTTTATAGTTTTGCTTTCTGCACTGATTTGTTTTCGGATCCATTATGGCTAGTTTATGTTTGGTTAAAGGCTTCTAAGTGCTCGAGATACGGTAGAAAATGGGTCTTCTTTATCAAGCTAACTAATTTTATCCTTAGCAGATGACGACACAAAGATCACGACTGCCAACCCATATTATAACGTTAATCTTTTTTGTAAGGTGGAAACAAAATCGCCAAACAATACTAGGGCTATGTCCTGATCTTAATTTTTAGGTAATGTTAAGAAAATTGTTTATTTCAGTTATAAAATGCGACACAATTTGCATCCATTGTTGAGTATTCTCTGTAGGTTTTCGAACCATTAGTTTTGCGACACAATTTGTAGAAGTCGGGTACTCGGGTTGGGTTGACCAAAATCTGTTCTATGATACTCTTTTATGAACATAGTGTCTCAAATATGATTATAATAAATGATAGGTAGAGTGCTAGCACTTATTGCGGTCGTCTTGCATACCGTCATTTTTTAATATTTATTAACAGATTGTGGATAGTATTTTCCTATAAATTTGGGTAAAATTTATCAGCTCGGGTTGGGTTGACCAACATCCCTCAATTTGTTTTTAGATTGTGGATAGTATTTTCCTATAAATTTGGGCAAAAAATTGAGAACTTTTAACAAAAGGCAAAATTTGGTACGACCACCAGCACTTGGTTTTTAAACATTCAGTAGCTAATATATTTGGAGTACATACGTATATTGCAATATAAAAAGTTTAAAATTTATATGAACCGTTAGCAAGTATAGCTGCTAGAGGAAATATTTGAAGAGAAACGAGAAAACGTGGGAAGATAGATTGTAAAGGGTTGCGAGAAAAGCGGTTGAGTTTACTATTCAGCTTGCCACTGAAAGAGTGTGTTAAGTATTTTCGGCAGGGAGCCAGGAAATGTAGTACTATACCAAATCAAGACTACAATAAAACTATACACATGACTGCACCAAAAACATAACGCAATATGAGCCATATCCGATTTTGAATTGATCAAGCAAAAATAGTGGAAGAGCATATCCGAAAAGGCACCTTAACCAAATCCATAAACCAAACCAACCCGTTCGATCAGGAGACTTCAACGTCCAGCAGACCATCGAAGAAGTGAATAGACAAAAACAGTTATAATGCGGCACGTGAACCTTACTAATTCTATACCATTTGTAATGAACTCTTAATTGAACCACTTGAAGCTTCAACGCCATTAAACTTAAAAGCAATCTAATAACCATATACACCTACATTAGCTAGTAAAATTCCGCTTCTTTGATTTGACTGGAACTAAAATGTTTTTGTTATTTTATAAAAAGGTAACCACGCCAACATTTGTTATCCAACATTTTTCTCTTTTGAAGCTATTAACAATTTGATACTCAAACACACGTATTTAGTGCAATGTGATTGGAGCTGGATATCACCCGCAACACAATTTTTCCGAAGATAAATGCTAAGAGAAATTATTGTTTATAGTTATCATTAAGAATTATAAGCAATATCAGATTTATCATAAGCTAATGCCTTTTAAAAAGATAGACTATTTCAAATGAAAATAGTTGTTAACTTACATTACTGAAATATTACCATATTGTTTGTTACCATTCCCGTATGGTAACACACAAAGACAACAACGTAAGGCTTATTTCAACTTGTAACAGTTATAAACACCCAAAGTATATAAGGATGCAAAATATCATTCTTCCGAACGATGTGGGATTCAAAACTTGAAACAAGTCTCACACAAGTAGCCCCATTAAACAGTTGCTTTAGACACATAGCTTCTTTTTTTCGATAATCAAAGATTAAATATGTTCTTTTCACACATTGTTTTTTCTTCTCTTAACAAATTAGAGAAAAAAGATACCAAACTCGAAACGGTTTAGTGACAATTATGAAAAATAGTACTTAAGTTATTAACATTAGAATTAAGGTGTGATAACGCATCTTTGTCCATGTTCCAAGAAGGATCTTGGTGATTCATAGTGCTAAAAGCATTCGGGAGTAACTTTTCCTGTATAGGTATAACTGCTAGAGCCGGGCCAAAAATATCCAACTGATTTGGAGGTTGGGTCTGTCGAGCAGGCTCTTGAACAAACACAGTAGGCTGTACAGTTATAGAGCTAGAAGAAGTACCTTTATATAACTTATTGTTATGACACAAGTGGCCCCATGATCCCATATTTAATTCTTGTAGTGTATATACCAATTAAAACTTAGGGAAAAGAACAATTTGAGTAGGTTGCTTTGGACGATCAAGAAGAGGGGGGAAGAAGGAAAACCGTGTTTTGTTCGAGTGATTTTAGGAGAGGATCAATTTGCTTTCATTACCGTCTTAGATTGGTAAATAATCCAATATCTTCTATAATAAAGTAGCTAAATTGAACCACATGGAGATTCAACATACACTTAACGATGCGACATAAATATTAGACGATAAATGGCCCAAGCTAGCCATAAAGTAGCATAACTCCAAACAATAATCAGGCTTGGGCTTTTCTTTATCGTGTAATAATGAGGTATCAACTTCAACCTGAGAAAAAGTTGGAGCTACATGAACTGCCTGATTCTAAACACTCGTAGCTAATACACTTTATTACTTGTGCATGCAATCGCCTTGTCTAAATAGTATGAAATCATGAGTTGAAAATGTTAGCCGCAATTTATCATGAAAAAATAGAGGTACAACCATTGTTGTTTGATATAATTGGGGATACGATATCAGAAGGACCAAGTGCATGTAAATGGGTGCAAAAAAATGTTGAGTTTGATATTCAGATTGACTTTAAGAAGTGTGTTATATTCATTGTCAAGGAGGAAAGGGGAGCATACCAAATCAATACTACAACGAAACTATACTCATGAGTCACGACTATACCGATAACTAAACACAATCTGAGCTGTACCTGATTTGAATGAATCACTATAACCAAGCCCATAAACCAATAATTGCTAAACCCCATAACCCTTTCGATCACAATATGTCATACATCAAACTTGAATAGTCCCTAAAATCTTCGATGATTAGAGTTAAAAAAAACCACGAAAAAAAGTTGTTTAATTACATTAAATTACTAGCAGTAGCTATCACCCGATCAAGGGTGATACATTGACCAAGCGAAAGATAAAGACAGCAACATAATGTTTATTTCAACTTACTACTGTTTTATACAAACCCATAAACCAATAATTGTTAAACCCCATAACCCTTTCGATCACAATATGTCATACATCAAACTTGAATAGTCCCTAAAATCTTCGATGATTAGAGTTAAAAAAAACCACGACAAAAAGTTGTTTAATTACTATCAGTAGCTATCACCCGATCAAGGGTGATACATTGACCAAGTGAAAGATAAAGACAGCAACATAATGTTTATTTTAACTTACTACTGTTTTATACACTCCAAGTATATAAGGATTCAAAATTTCATTCTTCCAAACGATGTGGGATTCAAAACTTGAAAAAGGTCTCACACAAGTAGCCCCATAAATAAGTTGCTTTTTCTTCTTCATAATCAAAGATTAAATATGTTTTTTTCACACATTGTTTTTCTTCTCTTATCAAACTAGAGAAAGGTGATACGAAACTCGACACGGGGTTATTTAGTGGAAATGCATTTGGAGTTGGATATCCACCATGGATGGTACCTCAATCACCCGAAAATTTGGCCAAATTTGTATCATATCAATTTGATGTAGTTTTATTTTTACTTATACGAAGGCCGATTACCAATTGCATATGTTGTTGGTTGCGAGAAGCAGTTGAGTTTGATATTGAGCTTGAGTCTCAAGAGTGTGCTAAGTATTCGTTTTTTGCATATTCCTTACAACTTTACTGGTCATTTTCTATCGGTTTATAAATGGAATGCATTCGTGTTTAAAGTTCTGCTTTCTGCATTGATTTGTTTTCAGATCCTTTATGGCTAGCTTATGTTTTCTTAAAGGCTTGTAAGGGCTTGGGATATGTAGAAAACTTGTCTTCTTTATCAAGTTCACTAATTTTATCCTTAGCAAGTGACGACACAAACACCACGGGTCCCGACCCATATCATAGTGTTAAACTTTTTGGACTATGTCCTGCTCATAATTTTTATGTAGTGTTAAGATACATTGTTTATTTCAGTTATAGAATGTGACAGAATTTGCATCTATTGTTGCGTATTTTGTGTAGGTTTTCTAACCGTTATGGTAGGAGTGGCAAATGATTGGGGGTTGCAGGTTCGGTGACATGTCAAAACGGGTACTTATTTGAAAGAGTCGGGTACTCGGGTTGGGTTGACCGGAATCTGTTCTATAATACTCTTTTACGAACATAGTGTCTCAAATAGGATTATTTATCTCTTCGAATTACAATAAATGATAGGTATAGTGCTAGAACTTATTGTGGCCATGTTCGAGCTGTATACAGGTTCATCGTCATTTTGTCATATTTATTAACAGGATGTCAGCTTTCATTACATCATCCTGCATCATAAATTACACCTACATTAGCTTGTAAAATTCCGCTTCTTAAATTCATGTGGAACTAAAAAGTTTATGTGTTTTGATAAAAAAGGTAACAACGCCAAAATTTGTTATAACTTTTTTCTCTTTTGAAGCTATTAGAAATTCGATACTCAAACACGCATATCTACTGGCAATGTTTGGTGTTGGATATCACCCGCAACACAATTTATTCGGAAGAAAAACGCTAAGAAAAAATTAATGTATAATTTTGATGAGTGTTAGTTCGTTTCCATTTATAGTTAAGTCAATTATAACAATATCGGATACATCATAAGCTAACGCCATATACAGAAAAGAAGGGTTTGTCATACACTAACATCATATATACAAAAGATAGACTACTTAAATTTTAAAAGAAAAAAAAAATTGTAAATTTACATTAATTACTGTCTTTTGGCTTTGGCCTTGCTCGTCGTCGTTCATAACGACACGCGAAACACAAAGACAATAACATAATGTTTATTTCAACATGTCACAACTTTGAACATCTGAAGTATTTAATGAAACACAGTTTCATTCCTCCAACCAATGTGGGATTCAAAACTTAAAACAACTCTTACACTAAGTAGCCCAATAAAAAAAAGTTGCTCGTATAGAACCTCAATCACCCGGAAATTGTCCAAACTTATATCGTATCGTTTTGATTACGATTGCATATGAAATTGAGCTTCAGTCTCAAGAGGGTGTTAAGTATTTGTTTTGCATTAATTGCTTACAATTTTATTGGTCAATTTCTGTCAAGTTATTAAAGGTTACGTATTCATTTTGCGTTCTTAAGGTATGTGTCGTTCTACAACGTGACAGATGGTATACATTTGTGTTTATTGTTCTGCTTTCTGCAGTGGTTTGTTTTCAGGTCCTTTAGAGCTAGTTTATGTTTCCTTAAGGCTTCTTAGGTCGGGATCGTCTTCATTATATCTAATCTTATTTTTGGCCTGCATACTGCACTTTCCTTCACGTTAATGTGCCAAGATGCTAACTTTCGTGTTATTTGTTTCATTGTTTCGGGATTCGGGTATGTTTCTTAGACTTTTATCTCATTTTGTTTCTTCGTTATAGGATTTAGAAATCGCCCTCTTTCTATCTGTTTGTTTCTGTCAGGTTACGGGTATAATTAGTGGCAAATATATCAAAGTCACTTTTGTTTTTATTCTCATATGTTTACTTGTATTAGATTATGATCAAACAATCAAAATGTATTCTTTTCTTTTGAAATTGGAACTTATAAGGGTTGCTTTCTAATCTATCCAAGGATTTCTTGGAAGTCTTAATTCGTGTCACATATGTTGACAGTATTGACATGAATAAGCAGTTGCTCTTTGCAATGCTTACAAATTAATAATGACACGGTGCGTTTACTTCTTCAAAGTTACAATATAGTTCTGAAATTCTGATGTTTCATCATGCGTTCTTGTGGTATGTATAGTTCTACAATGTGAAAAATGACGTAGAAACTATTCGGATAGAATATGAATGGAGTCCTCCGCGTTGTGAAGATTGTAAACTGTTTGGGCACACTTGTGAGTCATGTCCTAAACGTGTTCCTAAAGTCCCTGCCAAAGTTGTTGAGCCGAGCTCCGAATCAGATGGTTTTCAAGCTGTTGGTAAGAAGAATCGTAGTCGGAATAATAATGGTGGGAAGCAAATAGCTGGTATTTATTTGTCAAAACCCAAACCTACTTACTATTACCGACCTATAGAGAAAAAGAAGGGTTCGAACACCACAGGTTCAACAGTTCCCAAGGGTAACTCGTTTGATGTTTTAGGCAACATGGAAGACAAAGAAGAGGTAAACGTAAGCAACAAAGCAAGCACATCAGGAACATCGAGCAAGCAAAATGTTAGTGGCGAGTTGGTAGATAGTGATAATGAGGTGGAAATACCCTTTGACGAAACTTCTCATTTTATGGCATCTTCGATACATTCTGATAAATTACAATCGAAGAACACTAAGAGGGCAAGCACTCTCTCTTCTACGGTTCCTCATGTATAGTATTGCTTCCTGGAATATCCGGGGTTTGAACCAATCCCCGAAACAAAAAGAGGTTCGTCAAGTGATTAGTGATAATCATTTGAATGTGTGTGCAATTCTGGAGTCTCATGTGGGAAAGTCGCGGCTAAAATGTGTGTGTGAGAGCGTTTTTCGAACATGGGAATGGACTTCGAATGGTAATTTGTGTGACAAAGGTTCTCGCATCATTCTTGGTTGGGATCCTTTTGTTGTTGATGTTATGGTAATTGCTCAAAATTCCCAGGTTCTACATACTCAAGTGACGTTTAAACAAGATCGAAAAATCATGTTGTGCTCTTTTGTCTATGCGCATAATAAGTATATTGCTCATCGTGAGTTGTGGTACAATCTGAACGTGCATGGGCAGTTTGCTAGAGGGAGGCCTTGGGTGTTATTAGGCGACTTTAATGTGGCGTTAGGTCTAGATGATTTTGCTAGTGGTCCATCAAATGTGGACATTGCTATGCGGGAATTTCAGGAGTGCGTTGCAAAGATTGAGGTGTTGGATATAAATAGCTCCGGACTTCATTTTACGTGGAATCAAAAGCCTCAAGGCCAAGGTGGTGTTCTTAAGAAGATAGATAGGGTCATGGGTAATATGGAATGTATCGATACATTTCCTGGATCGTATGCTTTGTTTCAACCATATCGTAATTCGGATCACTCCCCATCGATTCTTAAAATTCCAAAGGTTTACATTGACAAACCGAAGCCATTTAAATTTTTTAATTTTCTTACTTACAAAGGGGCGTTCAAAGGGTTGGTTGCTGAAACGTGGGACACAAATGTGAATGGTTACGCTATGTATCGAGTGGTTAAAAAGTTGAAACTTCTCAAGAAACCGTTACATAAGCTTTTAAAAGACCAAGGGCATTTGCACAAGAGAGTTGCTGAGTTACGTAATGAACTGGATGAGGTCCAGAAGGCGTTGGATTCAGACCCCTCTAATATTTTGTTACAGGATGAAGAAGCAACATATTTACGAGCTTTTAATGAGGCTTCGTTAGATGAAGAACGCTTCTTACAACAAAAATCTAAAGTTGAATGGTTGAAAGTTGGTGACTCAAATTCTGCCTATTTCCACAAGGTTGTTAAAGGTAGGAAAGCAAGGAGTCGTATTGAGGTTATAAATGATGTTAACAATGGGGTTCACGAGGGTGATCATGTGCCTAATGTTTTTGTTGCTCACTATAATCAGTTTCTAGGAACCGAGGGTGAAACGAATGTGCTGAATATTCGCTGTTCTCGAATCGGTTGGAGCCTGTTAAGGCTGATCACATGGTGCAAACGGTGTTAGATAGTGAGGTAAAAAATGCTATGTTCTCTATTGGCAATAATCAGGCCCCGGGTCTGGATGGGTATACTTCCATGTTTTTTAAAGAAGCTTGGGACATTGTGGGAGGGGATGTTTGCACGGCAGTGTGCGAGTTCTTTTCGAATGGGAAACTTCTTAAAGAGATTAATCATACCATTATTGCTCTTCTCCCGAAGGTTAAAACTCCCTCTCAAGTAAATGACTATCGCCCTATATCTTGTTGCAATGTTCTTTATAAATGTATTAGTAAAATCATTACTAATAGAATCAAAGAGGGGCTAAATGACATAGTTAGTGATAATCAATCGGCATTTGTTCCGGGTAGAAGGATAGCCGATAATATTCTTATTACCCAGGAGATTATGCATAACTATCATTTGGATAGAGGCCCTCCTCGTTGTGCGTTTAAAGTAGATATTCAGAAAGCATACGACACTGTTGATTGGGGTTTGTTACGATCAATTCTGATTGGCTTCGGGTTTCATTTGACGATGGTGAAATGGATTATGGAATGTGTTACTAGTACTTCCTTTTCTTTAAGTATCAATGGGTCTCTTCATGGATATTTTAAAGGAAAACGAGGGTTGCGTCAAGGAGATCATATGTCTCCTTATTTATTTACTTTGGTTATGGAAATTTTAACGCTTATTTTGCAGATTCGGGTGATGAATGAAACGGGTTTCTCGTATCATATTTGGTGCTCCAACCTCAAGCTCGTTAACGTTTGTTTCGCTGATGATCTTTTTTTATTTTCTAGAGGAGATGTGAAGTCGGCAACATTTATCATGGACGCTTTGGATAAATTCAAAAGTGTCTCAGGCTTGGTTCCTAGTATCCCTAAAAGCAAGGCGTACTTCTGTAATGTGCAAAATCATGTGAAGTTGTCTATCTTGAATGTAATGCCTTTCGTTGAGAGTAAGCTTCCAGTTAAATATCTAGGAGTCCCGCTCATTTCTTCTAGACTTATGAATTGTGATTGTAGAATTCTAGTTGAACGAGTTAAATCTAGAGTTGGTGATTGGAATAATAAGTCATTGTCTTTTGCGGGTAGATTGCAGCTTATTCAATCGGTGTTGTCGTCTATGTATATATATTGGGCTTCGGTTTTTTTATTACCGATTCGGATTATTCACGACATCGAGCAAATTATGCGAGGTTTCTTGTGGTGTCAAGGGGAAATGAAGAAGGGTAAAGCAAATGTGGCGTGGAATATTGTGTGTCTCCCAAAACAAGAGGGTGGTCTAGGTATTAAAAGTCTTGAATCGGTTAATATTGCTTTAATGACTAAAAATCTATGGCATATTATTACTCGCAAAGACTCCCTTTGGGTTCGTTGGGTTTATTCATATAAATTGCAAGGTTGGAACCTTTGGAATGTGCCTCCCCGATCAGGAATGACATGGGGATGGAGGAAAATCCTTCATTTACGTGATCTAGTTAGGCCTTTCATATGGTCTGTTTTGGGTAATGGTATGAGAACCTCAGCTTGGTTTGATAATTGGTCTGAAACATGTCCTCTGATTTCGCATATTACCCCACGTCTTATTGCCAGCGAAGGCTTCTTGTTATCTAATGTAGTTTCTGATCTTATCGTTGGTGGTAGCTGGGTGTGGCCTTTATCTTGGTATACTAGGGCTCCGGTTTTGTATAATTGTGTGGTTCCTGCTCTTAGTCATGATCGTGAAGACCGGTTAGTATGGAAAGATTTACATGGCAATGAGAAGCCGTTTTCTGTTCATGCTGTTTGGGACGTCATTCGGCCTAGAGGTGACGAAGTAGATTGGGTTGCTATCATTTGGTTTCCTAACTGTATTCCTCGGCATGCTTTCCTAATGTGGCTTATCATGAGGAAGAGGTTAAAGACGCACGACATGTTGAGGCAAATAGACGTTGGTGACAACACCAACTTAAACTTGTTCTTGTGTCCTTTCTGCAAGCTGGTCTCGGACTCACATAACCATCTATTTTTTGAGTGCTCATTTCCTTCACAGGTATGGTCTTTTGTGCGATCTAGAGCTGGTATGGATGGCATAGGTCCTAGTTGGGACAATATTGTTGATTGGATCAAGCCTTTATCAACTAAAAGATCCGTTGTTAGTGTTGTTGCTCGTTTGGTGCTTGCTGCGACGGCTTATTATATTTGGCAGGAGAGAAACCTTCGCTTATTTCAGAATCAAAGTCGGACTGTGGCACAAGTGCGAGACATCATTGTTCACAATGTAAGATTAAAGTTGCTTACTTTTCGATTTAAAAAGACGAATTCAGTGGTTCTACTCTTGGACACTTGGAACGTTAGTGGTGTGTATGCGGAAGACCTTAACATCACAACGTAGAATGGTTCTTTCAGGCGTAGGTTCGGGCTTTTCGTTTCTATTTATTTCATGTCTTCGCCTTGTTTAGTTTCTTGATTTCGGTATGCCGTTTCATGTAGTTTCTTTACACATATGAGTGTGTTGTCCTTGTAAATCAATGCGGTTCTCAGCCGCATTCATGTACTTATCAGTTTTTTGAGTAATATATTTACCGGGGTAACAAGCCCTTTTACCCAAAAAAAAAAAAATGACGTAGAAATGTTGTTAATTGTTCTCTTTTGCTCTGTATAGGTAGTCTATGTTTCCTTGTAGTACTTAATTCAGCGAGCAGACTACGATCCTTCAAGTAAGTATGCCTAGATGCCTTTCGTGCTATTTGGTTAAATGTTTTAGGTTCAGGTATAATCCTTCTTTTCTTCTTTGTTTTAGGATTCGGGAATAAATATTGGCAGAATGAGACAAACAATCAGAATCAGGCAATATATTGGAAATGGAACTTGAAGGGGTTGTGGTTTCAGTTGTCCATGGGATCCTATGTTCTACGAATCAATGAATAGTTGATCGTTCTAATTAAGTCTTGATCTGATCATCATTCTTCTTGTGGAGTTAGTACATTTTCTTCCTTGTTAGTGTACATAGACATCACTTGCTTTAATTTGTATTCATGCGGTTTAGTTTACTATTCAGCTTGTCTCTGAAAGAGAGTGTTAAGTATTTGTCGGTAGGGAGCCAGGAAATGTGGTACTATACCAAATCAAGACTACAATAAAAATATACTCATGACTGCACCAAAAACATAACGCAATAAGAGCCATCCAATTTTGAATTTATCAAGCAAAAAGAGTGGAAGAGCAGATCCGAAAAGGCACCATAACCAAATCCATAAACCAAACCAACCCTTTCGATCCGGAGACTTCAACGTCCAGCAGACCATCCAAGAACTGAGTAGATAAAAACAGTTATAATGCGGCACGTGAACCTTAATAATCCAATACCATTTGTAATGAACTATCTTAATTGAACTGCTTGAAGCTTCGATGCCATTAAATATGTACATGGAACATGAAGAACACTTCAAATGCCAACTTCAAACTTAAAAGCAATCTAATAACCATAAATCTCGAACCATATACAGCTACATTAGCTAGTAAAATTCCGCTTCTTTGATTCATGTGGAACTAAAATGTTTTTTTTATTTTATAAAAAAGGTAACCACGCCAACATTTGTTATAACATTTTTCTATTTTGAAGCTATTAAAAATTTGATACTCAAACACACGTATTTAGTGGCAATGTGATTGGAGCTGGATATCACCCGCAACACAATTTTTCCGAAGATAAATTCTAAGAAAAGGTATTGTATAATTTTGATGAGTGTTACTTCGTTTATAGTTATCATTAAGTCAATTATAAGCAATCAGATTATATAGTTATCATTAAGTCAATTATAAGCAATATCATATTTATCATAAGCTAACGCCGTATTAAAAAAAAAAAGTAACATGATATATACAAAAGATTGACTACTTCAAATGAAAAAAGTTGTTAATTAACATTAATTGGTGTCTTGTACGGGTGGCACATGGTATATTACCATTACCATATGCAACACACAAAGACATCAACGTAATGCATATTTCAATTATAAGCAATCAGATTATATAGTTATCATTAAGTCAATTATAAGCAATATCAAATTTATCATAAGCTAAGGCAGTATTAAAAAAAAGTAACATGATACATACAAAAGATTGACTACTTCAAATGCAAAAAGTTGTTAATTAACATTAATTAATGTCTTACAGGGACGGCACATGGTACACTACCATTACCATGTGCAACACACAAAGACATCAACGTAATGCATATTTCAACTTGAGACAATTTAAACACCCAAAGTATATAAAGAAGTAGAATTTTATTCTTGCAAAAGATGTGGGATTCAAAACTTGAAACGAGTCTCACACAAGTAGCCCCATAAAAAAGTTGCTTTACACACATAACACCTTTTTTTTCCGTAATCAAAGATTAAAAATGTTCTTTTCACACATTATTTTTTCTTCTCTTAACAAACTAGAGAAAATTGATTCCAAACTCGAATCGGTTTAGTGACAATGCATTTGGAGTTGGATATCCTTCATTGATGTACATGGTATAGTTTTGATGTTCTTTATTTTTTACTTATAATAAAACCAATTACCAATTGCATATGTTATTGGGTTGTAAGAAGCTGTTGAGTTTGATATTGAGCTTGAGTCTCAAGAGTGTGTTAAGTATACGTTTTGCGTATATTCCTTACAGCTTTACTCGTTATTTTCTATCTATTTATAAAAGGAATGAATGCGTTTGTGTTTATAGTTGTGCTTTCTGCATTGATTTGTTTACGGATCCTTTATGGCTAGTTTATATTTTCTTAAAGGCTTCTAAGGGCTCTGGATATGTAGAAGAGTTGTCTTCATTATCAGGTTCACTAATTTTATCCTTGGAAAGTGACGACACAAGAATCCCGAGTCCCAACCCATATCATGGTGTTAATTTTTTTGGTAAGGTGGAAATAAAATTGCTGAGCAATACTCAGGGCTATGGCCTGATCATAATATCTTTGTAGTGTTAAGATACATCGTTTAGTTCAGTTATCGAATGCGACACAATTTGCATCCATTGTGTCGTATTCTCTATAGGTTTTCTAATCATTATGGTAGGAATGGCAAGATGAGAGGGGGTTTCAGGTTCACTGACATGTCAAAACATGTAGTTAGGATTCTGACTCGGGTTGGGTTGACGCAAAACACCTTTGTTCCTGTAATACTTATCTATGAACATCGTGTCTCAATTATGATTATTTATCTCTTCGAATTACAATAAACGATAAGATAGACTGCTAGCACTTACTGTCATTTTGGGATCAGTAGGGGAAACCAAAAACTCCTTGGATTCATGTTGTTATCTATTCTCCCTATATACACCTTCATCGTCTTCCTTATAAGTGGGCTTATTACTATAAACTATTTTGTTAAACTCTCAGGTAGATCATCATTTTGTCACATTTATTAACAGGATGTCAACCTTTCGTTACATGGTACTAAAAACTTGGATGTCGACGCCAACGACTTCATCCAATAACTATAAATCTCGAACCATCCAACGGGGAGAAAATTTATCCCCTTGTGCCACGGAGGTTCACCTGCGCCAACTCCGGCTATCCAAAAAGGTAGTCGCCCTGGGATTAGTCGACTCACAATATCGAGTTAGAAGTAAACAAAAATAATAATAAAAATCGCGAACCATATATAGATAGCAAGCAAAATTTCAACTTATTGAACGGCTTATTGAACTGCTTATACAGCAAGGTATATTAGCAAGCAAAATTTCATTTTGGTGGAAAATTTAGTTCACACCTTGTAATGGGTTAGGAGGTACGGAGTGTACACCCATAAGGTCCATGAACACCCTGACTCTTATAGTGGTTTGTATTGGTAGTACTGGTGAAAGTACTGCTTGGTGAAAGTACTGTTGGTGAAAGTACTGCTTGTGGAAAGTACTGCTTGTGTTTTCCACTGATAAGCAATGCCTCCACTGATAGGCAGTGTTTCCACTGATAGCACTGTGAAAGTACTGATGCTATGAAAGTACTGATAAGCAGTGTTTCCACTGATAGGCTGTATTTCCACTGTAAGTGACAGTACTGCTAGTGGAAAATCTTGCTTATAGGAAAGTTGCTAAATGGCAGTTACAACTTCTTTATGACCACGTTTAATTGGTCATGTAACCACTAACGGCTATAATGAGGATAATTATGAGGCTATTAATGGGCAGATTAATACTCATAATTCCATTAGAATAGCTTAAGAGTAACCTCCTATAAATAGGAGATCTGTTTATGCATGAAAAAACACACAGAAAACACTAAGCACTTATAAGCGCAAGGGTTATTGAATTGTGCCTAATTCTGTAACTGCATTTGGTCTTATCCCAAGTAGATATTCGTGTAACCCAGGCATTAGGGTCGAATAGTTTACTTTGGAAAGTGATCACACGATTCCAAGTGATATCCGGTAACCACCTAGTGGTATTGCTACTGTCATTGATTGTCTTAACCCTGTTTTGGGACGAATAACCACCAACAATCAAAGTAAACTAGTTGTGATAATCAATGGCTGCTGCTGCAATGAAACACATGGCTTCAAACTTTGCCAAGCTTGATAAGTTTGAAGGGGTGGACTTTAGGAGGTGGCAGAAGAAGATGCACTTCTTGCTGTCAAGCATGAGTGTGGTCTATGTGCTGACTACTCCAATTCCTGATGATGGTAATGATGCTACTGTGGAGCAGATCAGGAGGAGGAGCAAGTGGGAGAATGATGACTACATATGCAGAGGTCTTATTCTCAATGGTATGTCTGATTCTCTGTTTGATATTTATCAGAACTTTGAATCTTCCAAAGAACTGTAGGATTCCTTGGATGCCAAATATATGGCTGAGGATGCATCAAGTAAGAAGTTCCTTGTTAGTAATTTCACAAATTACAAAATGACTGATTCAAGACCAGTCATGGAACAATACAATGAACTTCTTGGAATACTTGGAAGGTTTACACAACACCAAATGAACATGGATGAGGCTATCAAAGTCTCTTGTGTCATTGACAAACTCCCTCCTTCATGGAAAGATTTCAAGCATACCTTGAAACATATGAAGGAGGAGTTAACTCTTGTTGAGTTGGGCAGTCATCTGCACATTGAGGAATCTCTCAAAGTGCAGGATAATGACAAGCCAAAGAGTAGCAATGCTGTTGGACCATCTGTTGTCAATATGGTGGAGCATAACAACTCCACCAGGTACAATGACAACAAAGGCAAACGCAAATTTCATGATAACACAAGGGCAGATCCTAACAAGAAGGCAACACCTACTTGTTGGAAATGTGGCAAGACTGGTCACATTAAAAGGGACTGCAAGGGTGTTAAAATTGGTGGTAAAGCCAATGGATCAGGCACTAATGGTTCAGGGAGTGGTGGTTCAGCCAACTCACTGAAAGGTCAGAATATGTTTAATAAGTCTTTTCAGATTTATTATGTTACATATGTATCTGAATCTTTTTATGTGCAGGATGATGATGTTGCGTGGTGGGTTGACTCTGGTGCAACAGTTCATGTGTGTAAAGATAGAAGCTGGTTCAAGACTTATGAGTCACTGAATGATGGTTCTATTCTTCACATGGGAAATGAGTCAACAGCCTTGGTGCATGGTCGTGGTTGTGTAGATCTTAGGTTTAGTTCAGGAAAGATTGTAACTTTGTTTAATGTTATTCATGTTCCTGATATAAGGAAAAACTTGGTTTCAAGTAGTGTTTTGAATAATCATGGATATAAACAAGTTATTGAATCTGATAAATTTGTTCTTTCTAAGAATGGTGTTTTTATTGGTTTTGGTTATTTATGTAATCAAATGTTCAGGCTTAATATTACCACTGACAGTGTTATTTCAGCTTTTGTGACTACATATGATCAAAGTGATTCTAACCTTTGGCATGCTAGACTTGGTCATGTTCACTATAAAAGAATGCAAGATATGTCTAGGGATGGTTTAATCCCTGCTTTTGACATGGACACTGAAAAGTGTAAAACTTGCATGTTGACCAAGATAACCAAGAAACCCTTTCAGGGCGTTAGTCGTGAGACTAAGATCTTGGAGCTTATTCACAGTGACCTGTGTGATTTACATGCCACTCCTTCTTTGGGGAATAAGAAGTACTTTGTGACATTTATTGATGATGCTTCTAGATTTTGTTATGTATATCTGTTACATACCAAGGATGAAGCATTAGGTAAATTCAAAGTGTTTAAAACTGAAGTTGAATTACAACTTGGGTCTTTGATCAAAAGATTAAGGACTGATAGGGGAGGTGAGTACATGGATACTCAGTACTTTCAGTCTGTGGGTATTATCCATGAAACTACTGCTCCCTATACTCCTCAGCAAAATGGTATTTCTGAAAGGAAAAACAGGGTGCTGAAGGAGATGGTTAATTCCATGTTGTCCTTTTTAGGACTGAGTCAAGGGTTCTGGGGTGAAGCTATGTTGACAGCTTGCTATTTATTAAATAGGGTTCCAAATAAAAGGAACAAGGTTACCCCTTATGAACTCTGGACTAAAAGGAAACCCAACCTGAATTATCTCAAGGTTTGGGGTTGTAGGGCTGTTGTAAGACTCCCTGATCCAAAGCAAAAGACTTTGGGTGAAAGAGGCATTGACTGCATCTTTGTTGGATATGCTGAGCATTCCAAGGCTTTTAGGTTCTATGTTATTGAACCTAATGAACATGTTTCAGTTAACTCAATAATTGAATCAAGGGATGCTGACTTTGATGAGAATAGATTCTCATCAGTCCCTAGACCAAGTCAGAGGATTCCTAATGGAACTCATGACACTGGTGTATCAGAGGTCCCTTATGATGAACCATCAGTGGTCCCTGATGAGGTTGTGGTTCAGCAACCTGAACCTGTGCTCAGGAAGAGCAAAAGGGTCAGGACTCCAAAGTCATTTGGACCTGAGTTTCAACTATACTTAGTTGAAGGTACTAGGGATGAGGTCTCAGACCAATACTCCTATTGCTTCATTGTTGAGGATGACCCCAAAACATTTGAAGAAGCAATGAAGTCCCAGGACATTGCTTTCTGGAAAGAAGCAATCAATGATGAGATGGATTCCATCATGGGCAACAACACTTGGGTGTTGGTTGATCTACCTCCTGGTTGCAAACCTCTGGGTTGCAAATGGATTTTCAAAAGGAAAATGAAGGTAGATGGAACTATTGAAAAGTTCAAGGCTAGACTAGTCATTCAGGGCTTTAAACAAAAGTCAGGAATAGACTATTTTGATACTGCTGATTGCTATGGCATCTATTCACAATCTGGTTATTCATCAGATGGATGTGAAAACAGCTTTCTTGAATGGTGAATTGGAAGAGGAGGTTTATATGAACCAACCTCAGGGCTTCATCATGCCAGGCAATGAAAACAAGGTGTGTAAACTGATTAAGTCTCTTTATGGACTTAAACAGGCACCTAAGCAATGGCATCAAAAGTTTGATGAAGTGGTTTTGTCTAGTGGTTATGTTCTTAACCAAGCTGACAAATGTGTATATAGCAAATTTGATGAATCTGGTAAAGGAGTCATCATTTGTCTATATGTTGATGACATGTTGATCTTTGGCACTGACCAAAATCAGGTTGACTTGACAAAGGAATTTTTGTCATCAAGGTTCTCCATGAAAGACATGGGGGAGGCTGATGTTATCCTTGGTATACGGATTAAACATGAAAGTAATAGAATTTCTATCTCTCAGTCTCATTATATTGAGAAGGTGCTGAGGAAATTCAATTACTTTGATTGTACTCCAGTGAGTACACCTATGGATACTTGTGAGAAGCTGATGCCTAATCATGGCAAGGCTGTATCTCAACTTGAGTATTCTAGGGTAATTGGCTGCCTGATGTATGCCATGACTTGTACAAGACCTGATATTAGTTTTGCAGTGGGAAAATTGAGCAGGTATACTAGTAATCCTAGTGCTCATCACTGGCAAGCAGTTCAAAGGGTACTGAAGTATTTGAAGAGAACTATGGATTATAGTCTCTTATATACTGGTTACCCATCAGTGTTGGAAGGTTACACTGATGCAAGTTGGATCAGTAACACTGAAGACAATTCGTCTACCAGTGGCTGGGTATTCCTACTTGGTGGAGGTGCAATTTCTTGGGCATCCAAGAAGCAAACTTGCATCACCAGTTCAACAATGGAATCTGAATTTGTGGCTCTAGCAGCTGCTGGTAAAGAAGCTGAATGGTTGAAAAACTTGCTTCTTGAGATTCCATTGTGGCCCAAACCTATAGCACCTATTTCTATCCGGTGTGATAGTGCAGCTACATTGGCTAAGGCTTATAGCCAGATGTACAATGGTAAGTCTAGACACTTAGGTGTCAGGCATAGCATGATTCGTGAGCTTATCATGAATGGGGTGGTATCTATAGAGTTTGTGAGATCTCAACAGAACTTAGCTGATCACTTGACGAAGGGTCTGGCTAGAGACTTGGTTATAAAGTCTGCTAAAGGGATGGGTTTAAGTCCAACTTAGTCACTGAATGCTAGGACACCCAACTCCCTCCTGAGGAAACTTAGGAGCTGAGTTCAATGTGGAAAGCTGAACATTCAGTGGACTGGAGCACATGTTTTATTTACATCCCAAGGTTGTGCTCGGAACCTGCTGAAAGGAGGATGAAGTCTTTACTTCTTAATGGTTAATTTTCTTTGAAAAAGTGCTTGGCAGGAGCATGACTAAAGAGGAACCACCTATGTAAATGTTGAAGTTTTGCCGCTTCAGGAAGCTTTGGACTTTTAGCTTTTACAACATTTATGAATTTGGATATGGACACATGGCTTGTATAGTGTCAGGAGCTTTTAAGTGTTTGAAAACTTGTGTGTATTTATCTTCAGGTATTCAAGTGGGTTGAAGGGTTCAATTCTTAGAACACCCTGATTCTCGAATATTTGAACGTGTAATTACTAAGATGGAAATTCAATCCTCAGGACATTTTCATTTATGCACATGTTTTGATTGATGTTTAATTTTCATGCAAAGGAAGTGAACTAAATTTGGGGAGGATTGTTGGAAAATTTAGTGCACTTGTGGGATTAGTTCACACCTTGTAATGGGTTAGGAGGTGCGGAGTGTACAACCATAAGGTCCATGAACACCACGACTCTTATAGTGGTTTGTATTGGTAGTGCTTGGTGAAAGTCTGCTTGGTGAAAGTACTGTTGGTAAAAGTACTGCTTGTGGAAAGTCTGCTTGTGTTTTCCACGATAAGCAATGCCTCCACTGATGGCGGTGTTTCCACGATAACCTTTGTGAAATACTGATGCTATGAAAGTCTGATAGCAGTGTTTCCACTGATAGGCTGTATTTTCACTGTAAGTGAAAGTACTGCTAGTGGAAAGTACTGCTTATGGGAAAGTACTGCTAAATGGCAGTTACAACTTCTTTATGACCACGTTTAATTGGTCATGTAACCACTAACGGCTATAATGGTGATAATTATGAGGCTATTAATGGGCCGATTAATACTCATAATTCCATTGGAATAGCTTAAGAGTAACCTCCTATAAATAGGAGATCTGTTTATGCATGAAAAAACACACAGAAAACACTAAGCACTTATAAGCGCAAGGGTTATTGAATTGTGCCTAATTCTGTAACTGCATTTGGTCTTATCCCAAGTAGATATTCGTGTAACCCAGGCATTAGGATCGAATAGTTTACTTTGGAAAGTGATCACACGATTCCAAGTGATATCCGGTAACCACCTAGTGGTATTGCTACTGTCATTGATTGTCTTAACCCTGTTTTGGGACGAATAACCACCAACACATTTCACTAACCAATGTGGGATTAAAAATTTGCTCTAACCAACGTGGGACATAACACATTTTGTTACTGTAATCATTGACTACATATGTTCTCTTCTCTTATCAAGATACATAAAATTGATTCCGAACTCGGATACGGTTATTTACTGACAATGCAATTGGAGTTGGATATCCTCCATGGATCTAGTTTTAGTTTTACTTACACCGAAGCCAATTAAAAGCATGTTTAGATTTATCTTAGATATGATTGTCGAGTATATAATATTTGATGCACCAACTTGCTATGTTGTGAAAATGTAAGATGTGAGATTGAAAAGGGTTGCGAAAAGCGACTAAGATTGATATTGATCAGCTTGAGTCTTAAGAGTGTGCTAAGTACTTGTTTTTTTGTATTCTTTTTGCGTTTTTAGGGTATGTGTAGTTCTACAAAATGACAAATGGAATGCATTTGCGTTTATAGTTTTGCTTTCTTCAGTGGTTTATTTTCGGATCCTTTATGGCTAGTTTATGTTTTCTTAAAAGCTTCTAAGGGCTCGGGATATGTAGAGATTTGGTCTTCATTATAAAGCTCACTGGCATACCACACTTTCCTTAACGTTATTGTGCCCAAACGTTTTCCTTTGTTATAGGACTCTTAATTCGTGTCACGTATGTTGACAGTATTGAAATACATAAATAGTTGCTCCCTGCATTTTGTTGCTTTCGTTTAAGTTTTTTTTCTTCAAGTTTTTTTCCTTCAAGTGACTATTCCTACATGCTTTTCGCTTGCTTCTTTGTTTTGGCAAAAGGTGTAATTCACCTTTATTAATTTGTAACCATTTTAAGGGATTCGAAGTTCTAAGTTTCTAACATTATGTGAATAGCTTACCAAGTATTTATAGAATTATTGTAATAGCCGGCCCAAAATGAAAGAGAAAATACGCCCACAAACATATTTTTCTTTTACTACTCATATGACCAAAAAGTCCATGGCAATGAAAAGACAAAATAGGTTGAATTTTTTTATTTTTTTATTTTATTTTTTGGGTAAAGGGTATCCTTGGTAAAATATTACTCACAAAAAACGTTTCAAGTAGAATGGAATATGGCTGAATGCCATATTAACCTCAAACCTTGGTTTGAACTACCAAAAACCAATGTGACATGCCACATATACTTACTAGCCAAAAACTAACTTTAAATTCTAAAACTAGTTGGCATGTTCCATTTCTTGAGCAAATAAGTGATCCTTGGCTAATTCTTGAATCTGAAGGAAACAACCTTGAGCCGTATCGCCGTATCATAACCATAATGAGACCGCAAAGCTCCTCAGGGGTTCTTCTAGTATTCTTGAACAAACGATTATTTTGTTCACTCCAAACATAATAACTCGCAGCTGCAAATAGAAGTTTCCCTAAAATACAACTAACCGAGCGTTTGGCTGCCTTAGGTTGGAGCCATGCCACGATATCCTCCAAAACAGGCGGTAAAAAAAATAGGCTGAATGCGACCTAAATTTTGTGAAACAAAGGAATAAATCGTATATAAAAGAGTTTGACATAAATATTAATGGAGTTTTGTTTTTAAAGAAAATGGTGTGTTCGGACATGTTGAACAAACGACCATCACGTCTCTTATTTCATAAATATGAAATTGGTTTGCAAACAAGCCTTAAACTTTCATATATTTGGTTAGAACAAGTCTCACATAACTAGCCCCATTAAAAAGTTGCACTAACCTTTTGATTCCATAATCATATACTATTTAAGTGTTTTTTCTTCTCTTATCAAACTAGAGAAAATTGATACGAAACTTGTTAGGAATTAGAAATTCCAGATATTAAAGAGTCGGTCACCTCAAGTATATGTAATCGTCAGAAAGCTCGTAGTCATAGTTAGTTTTAAGTTAAGTAGTATTTAGTTAAGTAACACCGTGGAGGACGGACGGGTCTTTACCCATGTATGCACGATCCACAGCCGTTGTGTGGCGTTTTATGTAAGACTATAAATACTCTCTACCTCCCAAGGTAGAGAGTTGGAGCTCACAATAATATCTTTCACTTTCTCTCACTAAGTTCCCTAAACCTCTAACTTTCTCTCTCTAGAATTCCATTTATACGCCACTTTGTGTTATGGTTTGATGTGTATGTGAAAACTAATATCCTACAATTGGTATCAAGAGCCATGGTTAGATCATATCTTGCACATCTTTGGATTTATAGTGGTTTTTAGGTGGTTTTTGAGTTTGAAAAAGTTTAGTGGTTTGTGCATCATTTGGTTGATTTCTTGTGTTAAAGTTTGGATTTTGTTTGTACTTTTATGTTTAGAATCATCACAAGTGTTTAGGTTTTCATTTGGTAAGCTTGAATCATCTTGGTTGGGTTGTTTTTGGATTGAAAAGTGATGTTTATGTGGTTTTTCTTGCTAGCGACTTGATATACGGATCTCTTTCTTCGTAGCGACTTGCTTCACAATTTTGTAGCGAGTTACAGTTTTGGAGCTAGCGACTTAGACCTAGCGATTAACAGTACAAGTAGTGGACTCTCCACTATGGGTAGCGACTTGGTGGTAGCGACTTGGTCTGTAGCGAGTTGCTCTTTAGCGACTTGAGTAGCGAATTGCTGCCAAAATTTTGCTAGCGACTTGAGGCTTAGCGAGTTACTACTTAGCGACTTGCATTTGTCTAGCGACTTGGGACTTTAGCGACTTGGGGGTGTAGCGAATTAGGTGTTAGCGACTTGGTGCATTATCTTCTAGCGACTTGGGTGATTGTTTACGGTTTTCTCTTGATTTAGTAAAATCCCGTGAAAGAATCTATTTCCGGTTTAATCATAGAGTTATAAAATCCCGTATAATCTGTTAACATGTCTACCAACGTTCCTACTATCATCTCCACTGTTGCCGAGGATGTTCAAGCAGCTGGTTTAGATACTCGTCCACCCATGCTTGACAGAACTGACTACGATTCTTCGGCTCAACGAATCAGATTTATGCTGCCTTGGAAAGGAAAATGGTGTCAACATTCTCAAATCCATTGATGAAGGACTGTATCGAGTTGAGACGACTAGAGATATACTTGATACTAATGAAGATGGAACTCCTATTTACGGAATGGACAGACCGAAAATGTATGATGAGCTTGATGATAAGGAGAAAAAGAGATTCGATGCTGATATCAGGGCTTCTAACATTGTTCTTCAAGGTCTTCCTAAAGACATCTACAAGCTGATCAATCACAACACCGATGCAAAGGCAGTATGGGATAACGTCAAGATGCTTCTATCAGGTTCTGAGCTAACTATTGAAGACCGAGAATCACAGCTGTACGATGAATTTAAACACTTCAAGATGAAACCTGATGAGAGTGTCTATGAGTACTATGTGAGATTTCATAAGCTAGTGAATGACATGAGGAACATCAGAATGACTATGCCTAACATTCAGCTGAACTCAAAGTTTGTGAACAATATGAATCCCGAATGGCACAAGTTCGTCACTTCTGTGAAGCTCACTAAAGGATTGAAGAATACAAACTATGAGCAACTCTATGCTTTCCTCCTTCAGAATGAGAGACATGCCATGTTTGAAAAAATGATTCTTAATCAGTTCAAAACCAACCAAGGAGAGACAAACTCATCTAATGACTCAACTGCCTTCTACTCAAACATCGGAATCACAACCAAAGCCTCACAAGTCATACCCTTGGGTAATGGTAATCACAAACTCATTCCTGATCCTATGTTCAAACAAGGCGATCTTTGACGCACACGTGGGCAACTTCATTAATCAACTAGCTCTTCTGATTAGTCAAAACATGAATTCTCTCCCACAAACCAACAACAACCTCAGAACAACATCTAACCCTCACAATCAAGCTACTTGTTAAAGATGGGAGGATCGTGGTGCAACCAGTTCAGGAAAGACAGTATGATCGGGGAAGAGGTGGAGCTGGTAGAGGTTATGTTGGTAATCAGAATCGAGGAAGGAATGGTAATCAAGGTCAAGCTAAGCCGATCAAATGTTATAACTGTGGTGGTGAGGGACACATTGCAAGGAACTGCACATCTCTAAAGCGTCCACAGAATCTTGATTACTTGAGAGATAAGATCTTTGCTTGTACAAGCTCGGGATAATGGTGCTGCTTTGGATGAAGAGGAATTGTTGTTTCTAGCTGAGGGCAATGCCAATACCTATGATACAGATGTGGATGAGCGCCTATTCGGAGATAGGTCACAATCATCAGAATGCCTTTCAAGTCGTTGATTGTGATGCATACGACTCTGATGTGGATGATGGACCTACTGCACACACAATCTTTATGGCTAGAATTTCTCCAATGGTTTCTCCCAAGGTCTCCTCTTCACCACAAGCTGGCCCATCCAAAGACAAACTCATCTTAGAGGTATTAAAACTATCGATGATGCGATGTGCAAAAGATGCATGACAAAGTACAATCAACTGAAACTATTGAATCAAATGTTGAAAATATGGGTAATATCGATATTGTCCCATATGATCAATATGTGAAACAAAGTGAAAGTGAAGTTGTACCAAGTGATGCATCTTCTGCGGTCAACAATGACTATGTTTTTGATGAATACATTGCATGTGCCCCTGATGATTCTGTAATTTCTGAACTAAATGCCTATAAAGAGCGTGTTGCTATTTATGAACAACGTGCAAAATTTGAGTTGACCACTCGTGAGCAGGAAATGGATGACCAAGTGCGTACAGTCATTAGAAAAGTAATTTTAGAGAAGAAGTATTGAAACAAGAATTAAATCCTTGCAAGAAAAGCTTTCTAAAACAGCTAAGCAAAAACAAGAATTTCAAGAAAATATGAAAATGCTTAAGCAAGAATTTAATGCAAAGGAATCAAAACTCTTGAGAGACTTTTCTAATCTGAAAACTTTGAAAAACAAACTTGAAAACAAGTTGTACATACAAGGAAACACCATTCAGACTGTTCACATGATCACTAAGCATAGAGTTCTAAGCGATAAGCATAGTGTTCCCATTATAGATAAACCCAACCACAGTACGGAAAGATAGCAAAAGCAGCTCAAAGTGTGATCTATGATGGCAATGAGATTCTTAAACCTAGACAAAAACCTAGTTGCGTTGAGTGCACTGAGGATGATAAGAAATTAGATGAAATCACTAGGGAGAAGATGAATAAGAAACTAAATGATCATAAATGCAAAGAGAAAAAAGTTTTTATCACTCCCCATGACTACAAGAAGGAAAACTGGATTTCCTTGAACAAGTTTAAGCCTCAGACATTGTTGACTCCTGAACAAGTCTTCTGGAAAATGGATTTAGATAAGCAGAAAGCTGAAAATATTGTTGAAACAAACCCTCCCCTTTGGAAAATGCCTAGAGCGACTGTGTATCCTCCTAATACACCAATGCATCTTGTTCCGAGAACAATTGCCACTAAAAGCAAGACCTTAATTAGCCAATATGTTATATTTCAACTATTTGTTGATTTTGAGAAAACTTGCAAGAAAAAGATCACACCCACTGGTATAACTGAAGGAGAAAGGGGTTTTGAGCAAATGAAAGAATGTTATTTAACTGAGGTCATGCCTTTCTTTAAACTTCTAAAAGATCACTTTGAGAGTCTTAAAAAGGGGATAGAAACTGATATTAAGGGAATGGAAAAGGAATTTGATGCAATGATAGTTGAAGTTAGTGACTATGAACATGCACTAAAATATAATGAGATTGAGAGGAAGAACTTGCATACATTAAATGAGACTCTTATCACTGAATGTGTTGCTCAAGATATGTTTTTCACTGCTTCAAATTGCTCTATTAATGCTTCCCAATTTCATGAACTATCTGTTGCCCGAAAGTCTCCCATGATCGTGTCATTGAGCTTGAAAAAACTAATTCTAAACTAAGCGAGAAAATTGAACTGGATGATCACGACAATTTGGTTAAACATTTTTCTAAACTAGAAGTTGAGCATTTTAATTTACAACTAAAATATCAACATCTTAAAGAAAATGTCAAAACCTCATATATCAAGACATCCTCGAGGCTCGAGTTTGATACAGTTTTCAAATTAACAAAGCGTGATGAACGATTCAAGCTCATTGCAACACGATCAGAAAGTTGAAAGCCCAAATCTCTCAATTAAAGGGTCAAACGAACAATATGACAGGCTCCCAAATGCCTCCTCCTTTAGACTCTCAGATTTCTCAAACGTTTCATCTTCAAAACCTAGTAAATGCATTACAAAAAGAAAATGAAAGTTTTCTAGAAGAAAATGAAAAGGTTAAACGTCATTTCAATGAGTTATTTGAATCAATAAAGGTCACTCGTAACAAAAATAACGAACAAATAGCTTCATTGCAAAAGGAAATTGAGAATCTGAAGAGTCAGGTAAAAGGGAAAATGCCTATGACCAATGGGAGAATGGTTGTCTCAAAGGTTCACTCTTGTAATAAATATGCTTTGTCTGTGAAATATATGTCCTCCTCATCTTAGGAATACAAACTTGCTTTTCAAACATACTTCTCATCCCTTAAGGATTGCCTAGAATGTCTGCGTGAGATTGTTGAAGAGGATAAGTTAGAGAAACCTCATGATAATGCAATTGGACATGCATGCTTATATACCAAACGATCTCAAGAAATCTTAGAATGCTTGATCACAATATGCCCAAAGTCATTAGGTGAGAGAGTTAATCCTTTGATTCCATGCTCAATGCCTAATGCCAAGTATGATATTCATTCGATTCCCAATGTTTTGAATGTGAACCGTAGTGTGCCTTTAAGTAGTTCAGATTCCAGATCTGTCAATGCTAAGAAAGAGAACTTAAGTGAGCCTTCTAGGAGTACAAATCTCAGTACTTCTAGTTTTAAGAAAGTGAACCTTAGTGTGCCTGCATGTAGTTGAGATCCCAGCACATCTAAAAGCGGTGATGCAAAAGTAGATCAACCAACTAATGTTCCCATAATTCCCTCTACAGGAGTAATCTGTGACATTAAAGGGAGCGGTCAAAGTCTCAAGACAATACAAGGAATGATAGGACCTCGCAAGCTAAGAATGTGCACTGGAAAAGAGTAGAAGAACAATCTAGGAACTTTAAGTTTGAACCGAATAAAACGAATCGTGTTGATTCTAGTATTAGCCATAGGCGTGCTGTAATTAATTCGAATTCTGATACTATTTGCAAACCTTTTATTGATGTCTGCTTGAATTCTGTTTCTAATCATGAATGTGGTGTTAATGTTCTGCCTAATGATGTTAATTGTCCAGTTAATATGGTTAATGCTAAAATTCATGCTAAGAAGGCTAAAAGGCAAAAACTAAAGAAAGTTAGAAAACGATTGGAAACCCACGGGAAGAACATTTATAAAATAGGCTATTATTGGATACCTGTTGGTCATAAGACTAATCAGATAATGCCCACTAGAAAATGGATGCCTATTGGTAGAACTATTCCCTTAAGAAGTGAGCACACTTTGAATAGGGCTAATCTGAGACACTAGTATGCATCTATTCACAATGATTCCATTGCCTTCATTTTACGATATGAATGCTTCGATTTCGATGTGGGTGTTCCAACCATTGTAACTAACCATATGGAACCCATTCTTGCATGGGGATCCCAATTATCGATTATCCATTCTTGTGCGTGTTCAAGCTGCGGATCGTTCAAATCGTTACGTGGTACACGGACTCAGCTGTTCCAAGCATATATGGCGACCGGTCACGGCTCATGAACTTCGTAAGCAAATTCATCAGGACTGTTAGATTCGGGAATGATCATTTTGGTGCTATTATGGGTTATGGAGATTATGTTGTTGGTGAAGTGTTATCTCAGAGTTTACTATGTAGAAGGTCTTGGTCACAACTTGTTCTCTGTTAGTCAATTCTGCGATTCGGATCTAGAAGTAGCCTTCAGAAAACATACCTGCTTCGTTAGAGAACTTGATGGTAAGGAACTTTTAAGAGGCTCACGTGGTTCAAATCTATACACCATCTCCATCGAAGATATGATGAAGTCTTCTCCAATTTGCTTGCTGTCAAAGGCTTCTAAAACAAAGTCATGGTTATGGCATCGTCGTCTCAATCACCTGAACTTCGGCACCATCAATGATCTCACCAGAAAGGACTTAGTTGTAGGTTTACCTAGACTCAAGTACGAAAAGGATCATCTTTGTTCAGCATGTCAATTGGAAAAAGCAAGAAGTATGCCAATAAACCCAAACCTACTAACTCTGTCATAGAAGTTCTTCATATGATTCATATGGATTTATGTGGACCAATGAGGGTGCATAATATCTTTGGGAAGAAATATGTGTTAGTTGTGGTTGATGATTACTCTAGATTCACCTGGGTCAAGTTCTTAAGGACAAAGGATGGAACTCCTGATATCATCATCAAACTCATCAACAGTGCAAGTTCGACTTAACAAAACCGTCGGAATTATCGAGCGGACAATGGGCTGAGTTTGTCAACAAACAACTTAGTGAATTCTATGAAAGCTTTGGAATCGACCATCAAAGAAGTGTTCCACGAACTCCTCAACAGAGCGGTGTAGTTGAAAGGCGAAATCGAACTCTTGTAGAAGCCGCTAGAACAATCTTTGATTTACTCAAAGGTTCCAATGTTTCTCTGGTGAAGCAATTGCCACTTTGCATGCTACACACAAAATCGTTCCCTGATTCACACTGTTCATGGAAAAACTCCATATGAACTTGTCCACCACAGAAAACCTAATCTCTCTTTCCTTCGTGTGTTTGGTGCATTGTGTTATCCAACTAATGAGGGTCAAGACTTAGGCAAACTTAGGGCTAAAGCTGACATTGGAGTATTTGTAGGATATGCACCAAACAAAAAGGGATACCGAATCTACAACAAAAGAAACCGAAATATCATGGAAACAATTCACGTTACGTTTGATGAGCTGACCGGTCAAATGGCTCCTGGACACTCCAGTTCAGGACCCGCACTTCAAAACAGTCCCATTGGTTCATCCCTTGTTCCAAACTCCTCTCAAGAAACTCCATATGTACCTCCATCTGAAGATGATTTAAAGAAATTGTTTGATCCTATGTTTGATGAACTTTATGATCCAAGTACTAATGAGGTATCGATCCCTTCAACAGAGTACGCTCATATTCACTGTGAATGAAGTAAATCCCTCAGTCTCAATATCTTTAAGTCAAGAAGCCCTCTGCGATCCTTGATCTCATCAACAAATCATCATTCTTCAAATGTACATCATGGAAATGTTTATGGCATCAATGATGAAGTTAATCCCTTTGCTACTCACGAAGATGCTCCATTTGAAAACATATTTGCTCCTGAATCATCATCAGAACCATCTTCTTCAGGAGACATCGACTCTGCTACTTCGGTCCCTCAACAACTACCACATGAACACCTTAGAAAATGGACTCACGATCATCCATTAGACAACATCATTGGAAATCCCTCTCGTCCTGTATCAACACGGAAACAACTTGCAACCGATGCCTTATGGTGCTTCTTCAACTCCGTACTATCTAAGATCGAACCAAAAGATGTTAAAACCGCCATGAATGAAGATAGCTGGTTCAATGCCATGCAAGATGAAATTCATGAGTTTGATCGACTTGATATATGGGAGTTAGTACACTCAGCGTGCTATGATTATTGCTCTTAAATGGATCTTCAAAGTGAAACTTGATGAGCATGGTGATGTGTTGAAGAACAAGGCTCGATTAGTTGCTAAAGGATACCGTCAAGAGGAGGGTATTGACTTTAAAGAATCTTTTGCTCGGTTGCTCGAATGAGGCAATCAGAATCTTTTCGGCTAATCTTTGCTAGTAAGAACATGGTAGTCTATCGGATGGATGTAAAGACGGCATTTACGAGCGGAGATCTTAAAGAAATTGTCTACGTCGGCCAACTTTGAAGGATTTGTGAATCAAGAGCATCCTACTCACGTTTATCATTTGAAGAAGGCTCTTTACGGTTTAAAGCAAGCTCCAAGGGCATGGTATGATACACTATCAAAGTTTCTTCTATCTAGGATTTAGCAAAGGAGCGATTGATCCAACATTGTTCACCAGGAAGTCGGGCAAACATTTAATTCATGTTCAAATTTATGTTGATGATATTATTTTTGCCTCGACAGACCCAATGGAATGTGATCGTTTTCTAATGAAATGAGTTCAAAATTTCAAATGTCAATGATGGGACAAATGTCATTTTCTTGGGATTACAAATTTCGCAAAGTCCGGAGGCATTTTCATAAATCAATCTAAATATGCAACTGAGATCTTAAAGAAATTTGGATTTGATTCAAGTGACCTGTTGACACTCCCATGATTGATCGAACCAAACTAGATGAGGACCACTCGGGGATCATGATTGACCAAACAAAATATCGTAGTATGATTGGATCCCTGATGTACCTCACGGCTAGTAGACCGACATCTTGTTATTTGTTTGCATGTGTGCTAGATACCAGGCTAAGCCTACTAAAAAGCACCTTGAAGCGGTTAAGCGGGTCTTTCGGTATCTCCAAGGAACCATCAATATGGGACTTTGGTACCCGAAGGACTCTGGTATGTCACTAACGACCTATCGAGATCTTGATCATGCGGTGTCAAGATACTCGTCGAAGTACGTCTGGAGGTGCTCAGTTTTTGGGTGATAAGCTTGTGATTTGGTCTTCAAAGAAGCAAATGAGTACTTCTATATCCTCTCAGAGGCTGAATACATAGCCATGTCATCTTGTTGTGCTCAAATCTTATGGATGAGATCTCAATTATCTTACTATGGCTTTGAATTCAACAAAATCCTCTCTTTGTGATAATAAAAGTGCTATTGCTCTCTCATGCAACAATGTTCAACACTCAAGAGCAAAGCATATCGACATTCGACATCATTTCATCAGGGAACAAGTGGAAAAGGTGTGGTGGAACTCTATTTTGTGAGGACTGAATACCAGTTAGCAGACATCTTCACCAAAGCTCTTCCAAGAGAACGCTTTGAGTTTATTCTTCCACGACTGGGCATGAAAAGCCTTCAACCTGAAACACTCAAACGTCTTCAGGAGGAAGACGAGGAGTAAAGGTCTATCTTCATCTATCTCCTGTATATATCTATTCAAAAATCAAATAGAAAAATATAAAACTTTCAAAATCCATAAAAATTTGAAAAATTCGAAAAATCTTCAAAAATTATTGTCATTTTGTCTTGTTTCTCTCGATTCGATAATATCTACGGTCTTGATGTTGTCATTCAAAGAATGACACGGGACTTTAGATGTTATTCGAATTTTTATTAAAAATTGGGAGAAAGAGAAAAAATATGGTTTATTGTTATTTCAGGCAGTAACCCGCTTTTCAAACAAAGAACAGAGCCATGCTTTACCATGTTTTCAAACTCCATGCTCTGATTCTATAAACATTTATCTGCTGAAAACTAAATGCTTTGAAAAATAATTCGGTCTCTATTTTTGATAATCATCAGGACTTATTTGTCAAAATCTCTATCTCTCAATCAACAACCTATGTCATTGATTGAGGGGAGAATGATTTCAATTAAATTAAAAAGTTATTTGGCATTAAATTGTTTTCAAAAGATATACATGCATGTTTTATCAATGGAGTTTAAAGTCTAAAAATCCGATCCTTATCAGTTAAAACGTTTTCATAATCAAGTGACAATTCTCCTTAAAATCTTTCAAAATCAATTTAAATCAATAAGAGATCACAAATCTCAAATGATTTGATAATTGTGATCGGGGGAGAATGTGTGATTTAAATTGGATTTAAACTGATAATTCGGTAAATGGTTTTATAAGGATGTACATGCTCTCCTTCCCACATGTGACAAGCGATTTCAAATTTTCCATGCACATGTTGAGGGGGAGCATCTATCTTAAACCTATGATTTGAAGCGTGATCATTTATCTCAATGTGCAGGTTCCCTCTAGTATGTGCAAAACTCTTTTCAAACCTCGAGGCACATATTGAGGGGAGCAAATTCATGGAAACCTCATCCTTCCCAAAATGCTTTATCTACTTGATTTGATTAGGAAGTGATGTTGATATTTTTTAGAAAATGGTAATCAAAGAAGTAATTTCTTCCTCTTGCCTCCGTGTGCAAAACGATTTCAAACATTTGATGCACATGTTGAGGGGAGCACTTATTCTAAAAATATCAAAAACAATTCAGGTACAAAATGTTTTGATAATATATCACAAGTATCCGGATTGATTTTCAAATGGTTTTCAATTGGTTCCAATGGCGGATGAACAATACCAAATAGACCGACCAACTTTACTTTATGTACGGTGATATAAGGATGATAAGGTTAGGTGTGTGTTCCCATGATCCGCCGAGAACGGAGGGATCTACCAGGGACTATCCACTAGTTAGTGTAGAGTCCTTAGGTATGATGATAAAAGGAGAAAAGTGAGATATGGGAAGAGTGCGGACTGAGGCAGAGCAAGTACTGGAACATACCCAACAAGGTTCTTGCTATGAAGTCTCGGTAAGCACTGAAGGGGTTGAAGAATTAAAAAGAATTGAATGAGAAAAGGGTGAAAACAAATAGCCCTCCATTTATTCAACCTTAGGGCAGAAACCGGGTTCAATTCATATGCTACTGATGGTAACATCGGTATTGAAGACAAGACGTCATGGACCCAGTGACGCACTGCACTTCAACTTTCCAAACCACTCAAGTTCCTCTTAAAAGGACTTGTTTCATTCTTACGGGGAACCGACATTATCTATTGACTTTCTCTTAGAGATTGTTGATATTGAAGAAGGAGACCCTCTCCCTAGTCTCCGATACAGGATCCAAATATGCACAAATTGAGTCTAGAGCCACGAGATCATCAATAAATCTCATTAGGACACTTTCAATGAAGACTCTCTGTTTCACACAATGTGGAAAAAAGATTATATCTTGAGTCCTACGCATTATCCTTGTGGTATTGCGGAACATCGAGTGATATGCATACATATTCACAATGAAGATGGAAAGCCTTCTGGAGCCATCATCAAACAAGCTCTTGGTAGGTGGCATGTGAGATCTATTATTAGATCAACCATGTGACAAGCTGAGCGAAACAATGGGGCGATTCAAGTCTTGAATCAATCCTGGTTCAGGTTATGGATTGACGGATACCTTTGAAAAACCGGTCTTTGTGCTTAAAAACTCTTTTCTTTAGCTCTTAGACTGCGTACAAAGATTTCAAATCAAAAGGTGTTTATGATTGATACTTGACTTTCACTAAAACCTTCGTTGTATTGCAAAAACAATTTCTATTGAGCAATACATGATTATTTTTCAAATCTCTTTTCTTCAATCAGTGAATCTCTATTATTTGGTTCACTCACTCCGTGTTGTCTTCTTTGAGGCGTTCGGTTTGAAACAGCTAGAGCATTTGCGAAACCTGTCAAGGAAATTCTTTGGAATTATACGATCACAGGCGTACATGTCTTGATCAGCGGGAACCGTGGGCGTGTACCTCAATTCAACGAAAGTGATCAAAGACACTTTCGTGAGCTTTATTTGCTAACTGTTGTATGCGAGGTACACCCGGCGTTTGCGGTGATCGAATGAAGCGGTCAATCCATAGCCGCATGCTCACTTAACACATTCATCTCAAAAGAAATCATGATTAGTGCATCAATGACTCTGATATTCTCATTCCATGCTTATGCTACTGGCTGCGCCAATATCATGAATCAACTAAAGCTTCCGCTACTCGATGAGAAGATATCATGATCCAGAATGTGAGCATGTCGGTCCGAATGTCACAACATCACATAGAACCAACACCACAATGAATGTCACAGAGATTTTCTTAGGTGATGATCTCAAAAGCTGGCTCAACTTTATTACCACGTGGATCTGTAAAAGACCTCCTCCTAGAGTAACCAAACATGCAATGAGAAGAATCAATGACTACGAGCTTCGGAGCAAAGTACTACATCAAGAATGCAAGAACAATTGTTAATGTCATATCTGTTTGTATTCAATGTAATTTTAGTATATGTTTGAGGTGACCTCCCTTAGGGGGAGATTGTTAGGAATTAGAAATTCCAGATATTAAAGAGTCGGTCACCTCAAGTATATGTAATCGTCAGAAAGCTCGTAGTCATAGTTAGTTTAAGTTAAGTAGTATTTAGTTAAGTAACACCGTGGAGGACGGACGGGTCTTTACCCACTATATGCCTGATCCACCGCCCGTTGTGTGGCGTTTTATGTAAGACTATAAATACTCTCTACCTCCCAAGGTAGAGAGTTGGAGCTCACAATAATATCTTTCACTTTCTCTCACTAAGTTCCCTAAACCTCTAACTTTCTCTCTCTAGAATTCCATTTATACGCCACTTTGTGTTATGGTTTGATGTGTATGTGAAAACTAATATCCTACAAAACTCGAATACAGTTATTTAGTGACAATGCAACTGGAGTTAGATATTCTCCATGAATAGTACCACAATCAACCGAAAATTTGGCCAGGCTTGTTTCATATTGTTTAGATTTACTTATACGTATACTAAAGCCAACTACCAATTGCATACGTTGTTTGTTTCGTTGTTTAGTTAGAGGAAAATATTGTTCGTTTAATACTACGTACGTTTTAAAACTTGAGAAAGGCCTTACCTTGGCAGGGAGTCCCGTAAAGCAAACGTGGACTTTTTTGCGGCTTTGTTTTGCTATACCTTTATGGTTTAACGCTGGCTTATATTTCAAAGCTTTAAAAAGGTCTTTTCTTGGCAGGGTGTTTACTGACGCAGCCATGGTGGTTTTATTTCCTTTCTTTTGCTAGGCTTCCAAGGTTTATTACTAACTCATAATTCAAACATTTGAGAAGGTCTTTTCTTGGCGGGGCGTTTGTTGTAACGCAGCCATGGAGGCTTTTGTGGCTTTCTTTGGTGCTTGCACATGTTGAGTGGTTTTGATCTGTGCCTTTGGTCAAGGTCAATTTTTGTTAAAGCGTTGTTCTGTGTTCTGAAATGAATACTACGAGCGCTAGACAACAACATGAATGTCGTCATAAGTCTTGAAATAGTTTTGCCATCACTGTTTGTTGCCTGATGACGCTATCGTGTACATGAAGTTTAGCCTGCAACCTTTCTGTGGGCGATGATGATAATATGTTGACCATTGCGTGTGCATTTTCTTGGCCGGCATCGTGGCAGGGCGGTCATATCGAATGTATGACTGCAGCCATGTTGGTTGCCTGGTGTCGCTATTGTATACATATATCTGAGCCTCATTTGTTATCATTACTCATGCGTTTCTGAAAGCTGTGACATGTTACTCAGAGTATGGATTACATGACAAATAAATTTACGTTAACGCAGTATTCGATGTGTATATTTTGTTATATATACATATTAATCCTGACCGTTCGTGCGGTTTTTAGATTGTTTCCTTATTTGAACCTTTCAGTAACTCCTTATCTTGGCGAGCCGTTCAGTAACGCAGATATGGGAACCTTTGCGTCTTTGTTTTGCTACTTTAAAAAAGTCTTTTCCTGGCATGGCGTTTAATAACGCAACCATGAACGTTTTCTTCCCTTTCTTCTGCTACCCTTTGAAGGCTGATCATTGACCGATAATTCAAACCTTTAAGAAGGTCTTATCTTGGTGGGGCGTTTATTATAATGCAACCATGGAGGTTTCTTTGGCTTTGTTTTAGTGCCTGCACATGTTGACTGGTTTTGGTTCTATTGCTTTGGGAATGGCCAACCGGTTTGCGTGCATGTTGGTGCCTCTAATTTTTCATTAGTTCACCATATGCCTGAACGGTGTGAAGGTATGTTAGTATATGCGTTGTCGTATTTCTCCCTTGCCAATCCTTTTATCAACATGATGTTAATTGCAGGCGAGTAGCGCTTCCATGTTAACTTAGATTTTCGTTTGGCAGTTGCGTTTTATGAAGTAGCTCTGACGGTTCTGTTATTGGCATGCCTGTAACTGACACACACGTTCAGGATGGTGATCTAAAGGATTTGGAAAGCGAATTGTTGTTCTCGTGTTTTATCGCGGGGTTGGCAAATTCTTCTTCCCGCATCCTGGCAGGGAAATTATGTTAAATTCATGACTGCAGCCATGTTGGTTGCTTGCTATCGCTATTGTATACATGTATCTGAGGTTTTGAAATAGTTTTGTGGCCACTGTTTGCTGGCTGTAGACGCTATCGCGTATACGAATTTTAGTCTTCTCCCTTTCTATAGGCGATGATGATAATATGCTGACAATAGCGCATACATCTTCTTTGCACGCATCGTGGCAGGGTAGTCATATCAAATGTATGGCTTCAGCCATGTTGTTAGCCTGGTATTGCTATTGTATACGCATATCTGAGCCTCATTTGGTGTCAATACCCACGTATTTCTGTGACTTATGATGTGTTAGCGAATGTGTGGATTACGTGCTAAACAAACGTACGTTTGCACGGTATTCGGTGTGTGTATTTAATAGGTATGTATTGCTATTACTTTATGCTACATCGGGAAGCATGAATAATGAACATAAAAGGTTTCACACCAAATAATGTTTGCTGACAACTAGTATCTATGTATCGCTATTTCGACAGGTTGTGATTCTAATACTGCAACAAGACTACTTGGAATGCCAATATTCTCATATTGTGTATACGCTTATATGACCTTTCAGGATCATAGGTTCCTGCATTGCCGTAAGCAGGGAGTGATTGGAATCATCCATACGTTTGCAATCGGTAGGAGTAGAATCTTATCCATCTGAATTGTCGTGTCATCCGTTGGAATCTTTCCACCCGGTAGAATATTGCAAGCTTCATTTGCTAATATTGATATGAGATGTTTAAGATACCGGCATGTTCTGATCTTCCGCTCGAATTCCTTTTGTTGTCACAACGGTCTAGCAATACGTCTCGTGCAGACGTTTGTACAAAGATTGTTGAAATAGCAAAAGGGATTTGAGGGGGCGATCAGATGGGTCTCGCTATCCTGAACATCGCGTCTCAACATTAGCGACTGACGTTTGAAATGTACTCCCGAGTGGGATGAGTCCACACGATGACGCAATAATATTCATGTACGAAAGCAAAGAAACCTTTGGGCAGTACAACCTGTGCGGGTACATGTTTCAAGAACTGAGTCATCTTTTTGACGTACGTAGGCAAGTCTCCACATTGGTATTGCTGTCTCTTTCAGGTTAAATAAAACATATGCAGCAACACCGTGATTGACAAGTGAGAGCAGGGAGAAACGTAGTGGGTTCATAGTGCAAATGTGAAAGAGGCTTGAAGATTCAAGCAAAAAAGTAACTAGGGATGAAATAGAAATTAAGTGTGCATGAGTTGTATACTATTACCAAGAATGATTTTGTATTGTACTTAATCAACAATAATGGTAGACTGCCATCACATTATATTAAATACCTACATGATTGCTTAGCGAGGAAATATAAGTTAATTCCTCATGAGTTGTATACTACTACCGACGTTAGTATTGTACTGTTATTTAAAAAATACATTTCTTACTTTCTCAACACTACTATTGATGTTCAAAGAACCCAAGAAATTACACAGTCTCGCCAAACTTAGCGCAACGTATCCAAAGTGCTGAAAAAAATTTAAAGAACGTCCACCGCAACGCGGCGGGGGCTTTTGTACCTTGTTATATATAAAACGCATGGGTGTTGATTTATATGTACATCTAAACCAATTATGACTTGGGCTCAAGACTTGCATGCCAAGCCACAAACCCAAACAACCCCGATCAGCGTGTCTCTAAGCCCAAGGCAAACACCCAATCGACCCAAGCTAAATGTAAGAACATCCCATGGGTCGTTTGATATGATCAGATTATATTCATGCATAAACGGGTCTAACGTATTCAAGTTTAAACGTTCGTCACGTACTCTCGTGTTTAACGTGTGTGCCCCAATAGGCTCACACACTTTTAACGTTTATGTGTGTTTACAACTCCCACAAACCAACAAGTGTCAATGATTGGAGTTGGATATCACCAACAACACAATTTATTCCAAAGATAAATGCAAAGAAAAAACTATTGTATACCTTTCATGAGTGTTAGTTCGTTTATCATGAGCTAATGGCATATCCAGAAAAAGATGTTTGTCATAAGCTAATATTGTATATACAAAAAGATAGACTACTTAAAATGAAAAAAGTTGATAATTTACATTCGTTGTTGTACCCTTGTGAATCTCAAATCGTTTATTACGATATGTGAAACACAAAGACAACAACATAACATTTATTTCAACTTAACAAATTTCTAAACACACAAAGTATAAAAGGAAGCACAATTTCATTCATCCAACCAATGTGGGATTAAAAACATAAAACAAGTCTCACACAACTAGCCCTATTAAAAGTTGCTCTAGAGACATAACACTTTATTTTTTTTTCCGTAATCAAAGATTAAAGAGTGATGATATTTAGGCCTAACAATGAGACCTATTCCATTCATCTTTTGACAAGTGTAATACACTTTTTTCTCTGTCATCATTTCTCACCAATCAATTTTTTAAATACACCAATCACATCTTTAGGTCTAATATTAGGTGTAGGCTTTATACATCCAAATCATTTTTCAAGATCAAATATGTTCTTTTCACACATTGTTTTTTCTTCTCTTAACAAACTAGAGAAAATAGATACCAAACTCAAAACGGTTTAGTGACAATTATGAAAAATAGTACCTAAGTTACTAACATTAGAATTAAGGTGTAATGACGCATCTATGTCCATGTTCCAAGAAGGATCTTTGAGATTCATAGTGCTAAAAGCATTCGGGAGTAACGTTTCCTGTATAGGTATAACGGCTAGAGCCGGGCCAAAAATATCCAACTGATTTGGAGGGTGGGATTAAAAACATAAAACAAGTCTCACACAAACGGCTAGAGTAGTCTCTTGAACAAACACAGTAGGCTGTACAGTTATAGAGCTAGAAGAAGTACCTCTATATAACTTATTGTTATGAAACAATTCCATGAACCCATTATTTAATCCTTGTAGGGTATAGACCAATTTCACTTAATTGCTCACCATCGCACTAAATGTATACACCATACATCAAACTTGAATAGTCCATTGAACCTTCCAAGATTAGAGTAGAAAAAACCAGTATAATGTAGCACTTGAGCTTTAATAATCCAATATCTTCTATAATGAAGTAGCTAAATTGAACCACTAGAAGATTGAACATAGACTTCAGTATATGTACGATGGGACATGAATATTAGACGATCAATATGGCCCAAGCTAGCCATATGGTAGCATAACTCCAAACAATAATCGGGCTTGGGCTATATTTATTGTCTTATAATGAAAAACACTTCAATGCCAACTTCGGACTTAAAAGCAATCTAAGAATCATATATTCGTACCATGTAAATCTACATTAGCTTGTAAACTTATGCTTCTTTGATTCATGTGGAACTAAAATGTCATAATTTTTTTTTTCATTTGAAGCTATAAGAAATTTGATACTCAAACACACGTATTTAGCGGCAATGTGGCTATGTGATTGGAGCTGGATACCCGCAACACAATATTTTCCATAGAAAATGCTAAGAAAAATTAATGTATAAATTTGATGAGTGTTACTTCGTTTATATATATGTATAATTAAGTCAATTATAAGCAATATCAGATTTATCATGATTTAACGCCATATACAGAAAAAGATGTCATAAGCTAACACGATATATGCAAAAAATGAAAAAAGTTGTTAATTTACATTAATTATTATTTGAGAGTGTTTCGTACGGTTTATTACCATATGCAACACACAAGGACAACAACATAATATTTATTTCAACTTTGTCATAATTTTAAACACCCAAAGTATATAACGAAGCACAATTTCATTCTTACAAACGATGTGGGATTCAAAACTTAAAACAAGTCTCACACAAGTAGCCCCATAAAAAATTTCTGTAATCAAAGATTGAATATGATCTTGTCTCACATTATTTTTTTCTTCTCTTGTCAAACTAGAGAAAATTAATACCAAACACGACACGGTTATTTAGTAACAATGCATTTGGAGTTAAATATCTTTCATGGATCTACTTCAATCACCCCAAAAATTTGGTCAAACTTATATCGTATCGTTTTGATTTTCTTTATTCTATACTTATGCTAAAGCCAATTACCAATTGCATATGTTGTTGGCTGCGAGAAGCGGTTGAGTTTGATATGGAGCTTGACTCTCAAGAGTGTGTTAAGTATTTTTTTTGCGTATATTCCTTACAACTTTACTCGTCATTTTCTATCAATTTATAAATGGAATGCGTTTGTGTTTATAATTCTTCTTTCAACAGTGATTGTTTTCGGATCCTTTATGGCTATTTTATGTTTTCTTCAAGGCTTGTAAGGGCTTGGGAATTTGGGATATGTAGAAACTTGTCTTCTTTATCAAGTTCACTCTTTTTATCCTTAGCAAGTGACGACACAAAGATCACGAATGCCAACCCATATCATACTTTTTAGGTAGTGTTAAGAACTTAAGATGCATTGTTTATTTCAGTTATAGAATGCAACACAATTTGCATCCATTATTGCGTGTTCTCTGTAGGTTTTCTAACTGTTATGGTAGGAGTGGCAAGATGAGTGGGGGTTTGCAGGTTTGGTGACATGTCAAAACAGGTAGGTTTTTATAAGAGTCGGGTACTCGGGTTGAGTTGACCGGAATCCGTTCTATAATACTCTTTTATGAACGTAGAGTGCTAGAACTTACGTGGTCATGTTCGAGCTGTATTCAGGTTCATCGTCATTTTGTCATATTTATTAACAGGATGTCAGCTTTCATTACATCATCCTGCATCATAAGTTACACCTTAGCTTGTAAAGTTCCGTTTCTTAAATTCATGTGGAACTAAAAAGTTTGTGTTTTGATAAAAAAGGTAACGACGCCAAAATTTGTTATAACTTTTTTCTCTTTTGAAGCTATTAGAAATTTGATACTCAAACACACATATCTAGTGGCAATGTTTGGTGTTGGGTATCACCCGCAATACAATTTATTCGGAAGATAAACGCTAAGAAAATTTTTTTTTATAATTTTGATGAGTGTTAGTTCGTTTCTATTTATAGTTAAGTCAATTATAACAATATCGGATTCATCAAAAGCTAACGCCATATACAGAAAAGAAGGGTTTGTCATACACTAACATCATATATACAAAAAGATAGACTACGTATAATTTAAAAGAAGAAAAAAAAAATTGTAAATATACATTAATTACCGTCTTTCTGATTTGCTGCACGTCGTACACAACAAGACACGAATAAGAAAGACAATTACATTCCTCCGACCAATGTGGGATTCAAAACTTAAAACAACTCTTACCCAAACAAAAAATTGCTTTAGAGACCTTTTTTTATTTTTCAAATATTGTTTTTTTCTTCTCTTGTCAAACTTGAGAAATTTGATACCAAGCTCGTATAGAACCTCAATCACCCGGAAAGTCCAAACTTGTATCGTATAATTTTAATTACGAGTGCATATGATATTGAGCTTCAGTCTCAAGAGGGTGTTAAGTATTTGTTTTGCATTAATTTCTTACTATTTTATTGGTCAATTTCTGTCGAGTTATTAAAGGTTACGTATTCATTTTGCGTTCTTAAGGCATGTAGTTCTACAACGTGACAGATGGTATACATTTGTGTTTATTGGTCTGCTTTCTGCAGTGGTTTGTTTTCAGGTCCTTTAGAGTTAGTTCATGTTTCCTTAAGGCTTCTTAGGTCGGGATATTTAGTCTTCATTATATCTAATCTTATTTTTAGCAGCCATATAAACGAGATGCTAACTTTCGTGTTTTTGGTTTAATTGTTTCAGGATTCAGGTATGTTTCTTAGCCTTTTATCACGTTCTGTTTCTTTGTTATAGGATTCGGAAATCGCCCTCTTTCTATCTGTTTGTTTCTTTCACGGGTATAATTAGTGGCAAATATATCAAATTCACCTTTGTTTTTATTCTCATCTGTTAACTTGTATTAGATTATGATTTTGACCAAACAATCAAAATGTATACTTTTCTTTTGAAATTGGGACTTATAAGGGTTGCTTTCTAATCTATCCAAGGGGTTCTAACTTCTAACAATGTACGAACGTTGGTGCTAAGTTAGTGTACTTGGAAGTCTTAATTCGTGTCACCTATGTGACAGTATTGACATGAATAAACACTTGCTCCCTGCAATGCTTACAAATTAATAGTGAAACTGTGCGTTCACTTCTTCAAAGTTACAATATAGTTCTGAAATTCTGATTTTTCATCTTACCATTGTTCAACTTACCATTGTTCTAAACACCCAAAGTATATAACGAAGCAAAATTCCATTCCTCCAATTAATGTGCGATTCAAAACTTAAAAACAAGCCTCACACAAATAGCCTCATAAAAAGTTGCTCCAATTAAATATTTTCTTTTCACACATTTTTTTTTTTCATCTCTTGTCAAACATGAGAAAATTGATACCAAACTTAAATATGATTATTTAATGACCATGCAATTGGAGTTGGATATCCTCCATGGATAGTATGTCAATCACCCGAAAATTTGGCCAGGCTTAGATCATGTTGTTTTAGTTTTAGTTTTACTTATACTAATGCCAATTACCAATTGCATATGTTGTTGGTTGCAAGAAGTGGTTGAGATTGATATTGAGCTTCAGTTGCAAGAAGGTTATTGCTTAAAATTTTATTGGTCAATTTATGTCCAGTTAGAAAAAGTTTACGTATTTAGTCTTCGCTCTTAAGGTATATGTAGTTCTACAACGTGACACATGGTATACATTTGTGTTTATTGTTCTGCTTTCTTCAGTGGTTTATTTTCGGATCCTTTATGGCTAGTTTATGTTTTCTTAAAAGCTTCTAAGGGCTCGAGATATGTAGAGATTTGGTCTTCATTATAACGCTCAATTAATTTTTCCATCGCAGGCATACTACACTTTCCTTAACGTTATTGTGCCCAGACATTTTTCTTTGTTATTTGATTCTTAATTCGTGTCACGTACATTGACAGTATTGAAATACATAAATAGTTGCTCCCTGCATTCTGTTGCTTTCGTTTATGTTAAAATGATATCAAAACACAACAAGAACTTCTTAATCACCCAATCAACCACCCCTTGGTGATCATTCACTTTTATTATAACAATATACACAGCAAGCTTGTCCCCAACACGGATGCAAGCTAAACAATACAAAAGAAGAATATGACAGTCCCTCTAACAGGTGCTGTCTACAAACTCACACTTTAAACCTGAACCCAAAACAACCCAGAACACTGAAACAAAATAACCACAAGATCAAGATATTCTTGGTACAAAAACTAGACTAGAAACTAAAACCAGAACAATAAAACCAATATTCACTTGAGAGAGAAAACCAGCAGTAAACTTTGATGTGTGTGAAAAGATATGAACCCTAGATCCGTCCAAGTCTTTATATACACTCCAAAGTTACATAAGAGACCCCTGAGAATCACAAACATAACAAACAGAACCAAACTAAAGATTAAGCATAATATTTTACATTTTAGACCCTGTAGGTTTATAAGTTTGTCAAACGTGTTTATTTCAACACCCCCTCTCAAACTGATGAACCTGCAAATAGATTAACCATTCCCAACTTCTTAACCATAGAACCATGCTGCACAGAACCAAGAGCTTTAGTCAAAACATCAGCAGTTTGACTTTTAGAGTCAACCTTAATAGTTTTGATTAAACCACTAGCAACCTTTTCTCTCACCAAATGAACATCAATATTAAAATGTTTAGTCTTTTCATGTAACACAGGATTTGTTGCTATCTGAATAGCAGACTTATTGTCACAATATAGAATCACCCACACCAAGATCTTTCAAAATCTTAACAACCCACATAATCTCACAAGTAGCAGAAGCCATTGCTCTATATTCAGCTTCAGCTGAAGATCTAGACAATGTAGCCTGCTTCTTACTTTTCCAAGAAACCAAGTTACCATTCACAAACACACAATATCCAGAAACTGATCTTCTGGTAACAGGACATTTAGCCCAATCAGAATCTGAATAAGTAACAACTTTAAACCCACCTTGACCCTTACTAAACCCCAATACCACTACCAGGAGCTAACTTTAAATACTTAAGCACTCTTAATCCCATATTAAAATGAGACTGTAAGGGAGCATGCATATGTTGGCTCAAACAATGTACAGCATAGGAAATATCAGGCCTAGTCATGGTCAAGTAGATCAGTTTACCAACAAGTTTTTGATAACTTGTAATATTTTTCAAGTATTTATCATGATCAGACTCTTTATGAGCCAGAACAACATTCTCAGGTAAAGGAGTCATAACAGGATTACATGCCAATAAACCAAACTCATGAAGCAATTCTAAACAATATTTTCTTTGGTTTAGACATAACCCCTCTTTACTTTTTAACACTTCAATACCCAAATAATATTTTAACTCACCCAGATCTTTGATTTTAAACTTGTTTTTTAAAAAACTTTTAAAACCTTCAATTTCTGTTTCATTATTGTCTGTAATGACCAAATCATCAACATATACAAGCATAAATAAAACTGTATCCCCTTTTGTTTTTACAAACAAGGAATAGTCATTTTTAGATTGTTCAAAACCTGCTTCAAACAAGGCCTCAGTCAGTTTATGATTCCACTGTCTAGGAGCCTGTTTCAAGCCATATAGAGACTTTTTTAGCAGACAAACCTTATTATCTCCTTCTTTAAAAAAACCAGGAGGAGGTAACATATAAACTTCCTCATTTAAATCCCCATACAAAAATGCATTATTAACATCAAGTTGAAACATTTTCCAATCCATTTGAACAGCTAGACTTATTAAGCATCTAACAGTACCCATCTTAACAACAGGACTAAATGTTTCTTCATAATCAATACCCTCTTTTTGACCATAACCTTTGGCTACTAACCTAGCCTTATATTTATCAACTTCACCAGTAGATTTGTATTTAATTTTAAAAACCCACTTAGACTCAATGGCTTTTCTTCCACAAGGAAGCTCAACAACTTCCCAAGTATCATTCTTATATAAAGCATTCATTTCCTCAGTCATAGCATTAATCCAGTTAATATTAGTAGAAGCCTCCTCATAAGAGGAAGGTTCACCAGACTTATTCAAATTGGAAATAAAGCAGTAATTCTCAATAGTAAGCACAACATGATTAGCATATCTATGAAGACCATATTTAACCTTGTTATCAAGCACATATTCATTCAACTTAGCAGGCAACTTAGATACCCTACTAGACCTTCTACTACTACCTTCTTCCATCTGAACAGGAATACTTTGAAAACCAGGAACCTCATTTTGATTTTGAAAAACATTTCCCTCAGAATTAACTTGATCATCTAAGGGAGTTGCAGTATGTAAATCATCATTTCCAGACTGAGTACCAACTCTAGGACTTGACTGTGATATATGTTCTTCACAACCAGACTCACTAGAGTTACCTACAGTATCTGGTTGATGCACACTACCCTCTCTACCAAAAACAGATGTATTTTCAGGAAGGGGCACAAAACTATTTGGATTTTCATCATTGGGAGTTGAAGTTTTGGTTGTTATTTCAGACTCAAAAGAATCAAAAAAATTGAAACTAGTGACATCAGAACTAGTCTCAGAAATAGAACTATTTTGACCCATCTTAAAAGGAAAAACAGTTTCATAAAACTTCACATCTCTTGAATACAAAACAGATCTATTTTCAAGACTTAACAATTTATAAGATTTTTTACCACTAGCATATCCAATTAAGACACATTTTCAGATCTTTCGAAAAATTTATCAGTTTCTTTTAAAATTGTGGCAAAACATAAACAACCAAAACTCCTAAGATGGACAAGACTAGGTTCCCTACCATATATCATACAAAAAGGAGATTTCCCATTCAAAACAGAAGAAGGTAACCTCGGATAAGTAGCGTTAAAATACACTCACCAAAACACAAGAGGAATCCCCCCCTGAAACATAAGACTTCTAGCAACATTAAGAAGATGTCTATGTTTCCTCTCAGCAATCCCATTTTGCTGAGGGGTATAGGCTAAAGAAGTCTGATGAAGAATACCCATAGTAGTAGTAAAATCATTCATTTTATTATTTATAAACTCAGTTCCATTATCAGATCTAATAATTTTAACTTTTTTATCAAACTGAGTTAAAACCATATTATAAAACCTGACAAACATGTCAAAAACCTCATCTTTCCTCTTAAGCAAATATACCCACACAGACCTGCTATAGTCATCAACAACAGTCAAAAAATATCTATAGCCCTCCCTGCTAACAATTTTGTAAGGCCCCCAAACATCAAGATGAATTAAATCTCCAAAAACTTTAGACTTATGTTCACTTATGGAAAAAGAATCTCTTGTTTGTTTAGCCTTGTGACAAACTTCACAAGGCCCATTATGATCAACATTAGTCAGATTAAGAGAACCTTTAAGTAATTTTAAAACCTGATTAGCAGGGTGACCAAGCCTATTGTGCCAGACTTCTTTAGAAACAAAACAAACAAAAAACTCACTTCTAACAACACTAGCAGACATGCTATGAACTTTATCAAACAAGTAAAGGCCACCAAACTCACTACCAGTCCCCAGCACTTTCTGCTTTTTCAAATCCTGAATATAACAAGTAGTTTCATCAAACCCAACACTTAGCTTACTATCTTTAATCAGCTTGTTAACAGATAGCAAACTAACACAATACTCAGGTACAACAAGGACATCAAATAAAACCACATCATTATTAAGCCTGAGATTACCCACATGAGTGATCTTGGCTAAGGTGCCATTAGGATGACCAACAGTTAACTTTAAATCAGAAATATCAACCAAATTAAACATATCTTTAGAATTATTAGTTAAATGTTGATTAGCCCCAGAATCAATAATCCAACCCAAATGATAATTGACCCCATTCAAACTCACATTAGCACAAAAAAACTGATAAAAATGTTGATTAAAGAAAACACTGCAGTTAAAGAAAGAACAAGAACTACCTGCCATGTTTGCATGAACAGAAGTAGGTTTCTCATTCAAAAGATTCATTAACTTCATAACCTGTTCATTAGTGAAAGACAAAGTACCAGTACTAGTTTTTAAACCATTATTAACCACATTGGCACTTTTAGGATCATTGGGTTTATTAAAAACAGATTTAAGATTAGGATTCTTTTTGAATCCAGCAGGATACCCAATAATCTCAAAACACCTATCCACAGTGTTCCCTTTTAACCCACAATTAGTACATAGCAAACTATCATAATTTCCTCTATTATTATTTCCAGAATTATTATTCCAAGTACTAGTGTTTCTTTTCCAAGTAGTGTTCTTATTATCCACAGATTTAGAAACAAAAGCAGACACTTGAGCCTTCTCAGTTTTCACAGAAGTGGTAGGAATCCCTCTGTGGGATTCTTCCCTGGAAATAATAACAAAAGCATCTTTAACATCAGGAAGAATTTCTCTAGTAAGAATAGCACTTCTTATGGGTTGATATATATCATCAAGACCCATAAGAAACTGCATAAGTTTTAAAAGTTGTTAATTTACATCAATTATTGTCCGCTTGATTTATACACCGTTTATTGCGGTACGCGAAACATGAAGACAACAATGTAATCTTTATTTCAACTTGTCACAGTTTCAAACACCCCAAGTATGTAAGGAAGCACAATTTCCTTTATTCAACCAATGTGGGATTTAAACCTTAGAACAAATCTCACACATATGTTCTTTTCAAAGTGTTTTTTCTCCATGAATAGTTCCACAATCAACCAAAAATTTGGTTAGACTTGGTTCATATCGTTTGGATTTAGTTTTACTTGTACTAAAGCCAATTACCAATTGCATACGTTGTTTGTTGCGAGAAGCGGCTGGGTTTGAAATTGATCTTGAGTCTTAAGAGTGTGTTAAGTAACTGATTTGCGTACTATATTCGTTACCACCTAAGTGGTCATTTTCTATCGAATTATAGAAAAGGCTACGTATTCATTTTGTGTTCTTAAGGTACGTGTAGTTCTAAAACAGGACAAATGAAATGGCATTTGTGTTTAAAGTTGTGCTATCTGCAAGTAGTTTGTTTCGGATCCTTAATGGCCAGATTATGTTTTCGGATCTTAAACATTTTGTTCACTAATTTTATCGTTGGCATGTGCATTCAATCACCTTTTTATTTCAGTTCGTTAATGGTATCTGAAACACCGAAGACAACAACATAATTTTATTTCAACTAATCATTATTGTAAATACCCAAACTATATGATGAAGCAAAATTTCATGCCTTCAACCAATGTGGGATTCAAAACTCATAACAAGTCTCATACAAGTAGCCCAATAAAAAACTTGCCGGAGACATAATAAGTTTTTTTTCCATAATCATATACTATTTACAAACGTTCTTTTTCAAATAATGTTTTCTTCTCTTATCAAGTTAGAGAAAATCGATACAAAACTCGAATACGATTATTTAGTGACAATGCAATTGGAGTTAGATATCCTCCATGGATGGTACCTCCATGGATTCTACCTCAATGCAATTGGAGTTATATCAATTTGATTTAGTTTTAGTTATACTTGTCCAAAAGCCAATTACCAATTGCATATGTTTTTTGTTGTGAGAAGCTGTTAAGTTTGATATCGAGCTTCAGTCTCAAGAGTGTCTTAAAATCTGGTGTCATGTGCGTCGACCCAGCCTGCCCTGTCCAAAATTCGGCCTAATCATCTCATTAGTAACATTGGTTTCAAGTAGGCAGTTTACCGTATCGACACCATCCCGTTGTCAACCTGAAGAAATGTTTTTACCCAAAATGTCCAACTAAGTGATGACAGTTATACGATTTTTTTTTCTTGTAAATTTTTGAGAATTTGATATTTTTATGATTTTCTCTATATATTGATAGAATGATGTGCTAGGATGCAAGCATCTCAAAACTTTGTGAAACTATTCTCTAGTTCTGAAGTTTTATTGATATAGCTTTTTACTACTCAAACGGTACCTCACATTGTGTAAGTATAGTTCATAACCAAATAAACAATTGTTGAAAACCATGTCTAAAATAATGGTTCTTTATCAAATGAGTTAATTACATAATTGGTCCTTGTGGTTTGTCGGATCTTGCAGAAAATGTCCTTGTGCTTTTTTTTTTACGGGTCATGTCCTCGTGGTATGCAAAAGTTACGGGTTTGGTCCTTTGACGGGTCATGCTGTTAGTTGACCGTTAACTTTGACGGGTATGCAAACCACAAGGACGATTTATGTAACTAAAAAAAAAAAAAAAAAAAAAACTGATTAAAAAAAATGAAAAACTGATTAAAAAAAAAACGAAAAATTGTTTAAAAAAAAAAAGTTTACAAAAAATATTTATTACATTTAAATTTGTGCTTATGTATAATGTGAGGGCCTAATATATATATATATATATATATATATATATATATATATATATATATATATATATTTTTTTTTAATTATTATACTTAAATTTTGGGCTTATGTACAACATGAGGGCCTAAAATTTTTTTTATTAACACTTAAAAAAAATTTTAAAAAATGTTTATTATACTTAAAAAAACTTTTTTTAATGCGTATTTTGTACGATTTTTGTATATTTTCATCCATTTTTATACGTTTTCGTCTGTTTTATAAGTTTTGATACGTTTTTATCAATTTTTATACGCTTCTTATACGTTTTTATACGCTTTCGTTTTTTTATTAAATAGGTTTTTAAGTATTAATTAAAAAATTTAAGCGTATAAAAAAAACTTTTTTTTAATGCGTATAATTTTTTTTTAAACGTATAAAAACTGTTTCATAAATTTTTTTTAAGTTTTAATAAAAAATTTTAAGCCCTCACTTGATAAATAAGCCCAAATTTAAGTATAATAAATATCTTTTTTAAATGTTTTTTTTTTAAGTTTTTTTTTTTTTAGACAGTTTTTGGTTTTTTTTTTTAAAGTTATTTATTATTATTATTTTTTTAATCAGTTTTTTTTTTTTTTTTTTTTAGTTACATAAATCGTCCTTGTGGTTTGCATACCCGTCAAAGTTAACGGTCAACTAATAGCATGATCCGTCAAAGGACCAAACCCGTAACTTTTGCATACCACGAGGACATGACCCGTCAAAAAAAAAGCACAGGGACATTTTCTGCAAGATCCGACAAACCACAAGGACCAATTATCTAATTAACTCTTATCAAATTAATTTCCTGAGACGATTATTTACATGTTTTAATTTGCCTATCGCACGTCTCAAGGTAAATACGCTACGACACACTTTTTACTTTTTAGTGACTTTTAGAAGTTAGAACCACTTGCCTTCCAAAAGGGTCACTATGATCAAAACAAATGACCTCCAGCAAAATAACATGTACTTCAACTAACCAACGATCCTGCTTCTTTGATTCATGTGCGACTATAAAACTTAAAGTTTCTCTTAAAAAATAGGGTTAAAGTCATAAATTACTAACGTACTTTATAAAACTTCCACATCTTGGTGGTACCGGTATGAAGCGTTCATTAGGTGTTGGAAATTTATGGAAAATTTGTAAAGTAAATTACCTATATGTTAAAGTTTTGTAAAGTAAATAACCTAGATATGGAAATTCTGTAGATTAATTTACTTGGCAAACGGTTATCACCGGTCACCTTTAAGAATGTTTCTAACTTTTGGAAAAATTCAAAAGTTAGGATGGTGTTAATGGGTCTTTATAAAGTAAATTACCTAGATGTGAAAATTTTGCACAGTACGTTAGTAATTTATAGTTTCAACCCTAAAAATAACCTCGCAAAATTTTGTTTTTCTTGTAAGGCTTTTCTAACTTGTGTCATGGTGGTACAGAACCATGCAATGAACCTAAGTTACCATGTTTAAATGTGTCTTGATATTGATAATTTCCTAATTTTTCTATACAAAAAATAACATAATTTAGGAAACTATTATGTTCAATAAATACATATAAACATATGCCATTGTGTCACATATTGAAAAATCCCTTCTTATAAAGGCTATTAGAAATTTGATACGAAACTCAAACAAAGGTTATTAGTGGTAACGCAATTGGAGTTGTACATCACCTTCACAATAATTTATGCCAAAGACGAAATGCCAAGACATGCCTGTTAAATACTATAGGGAAAATATAAAAAATTATCTTAACTTTGGGTTAAGTCTATAGATTAACAACATACTTTCAATAATTTCTTCATTTCTGTAAACTTAAAAAATTTCGTCACAATTCTTCACTTCTTACTGCTTGAACAGGTAAAAATATCTACCTTTCTCTTCATTATTTTTAAACTATTGCTTGTCATTTTAGTTTTATGTGGCATTTTTTTCTTTGTTAACATTTGTCATTCATCTTATGCAAGCATGTATCTTTATCATTTGTATATAATTATTGTTGGGATAATATCACCAAAATGTATATAACTTGTCTATTTTTGTTGTTTTGTGTAGGGGTGAGCATCGGTCAAAACCGACCCGAACTGACCCGACCCGACAAAACCGAAACCCGAAATTTGGAAAAAACCCAAACCGAAACCGAATCCGAAATTACTCGGTTTTTCTCGGTTCGGTTCGGTTTTTGTCGGTTTTTTGCTCGAACCGAAACCGAAACTCGATAAAAACCTAAACCGATTTAGAACCGAGTTTTGTCGGTTCGGTTTCAGTCGGCTCGGTTTTATCGGGTTTCTCGGTTCGTTTCGGGTTTTATTCGGTTTTGCTCACCCCCATTTTTGTGTAACACTTTTTTTTTAATAAAAAGCGAACTTTTCAAATTCAACTTTTGAATGTATTTTATGATTATTCTGTCTACGTTTTGTTAACCACCATGTTAACATTGAAGGATAAAATTGTCGTTTTACATGAACAAAATACACACAAATGTCATAATTTAAAAGGTTTGTGTTTTAATAGCAAAAGAGGAAGAAAAAAAAACAAAAAAAAAAAAAAAAGCCTACATAAAACATTAAAAATGAACAAGTAAATAATTTTTTTTGTTATTATCCCTTTAATGTTTATTTTGTTCATCTTCTTCTGTTTTTAACCAACAACCACCGTCACCACCACAACTCCACCTCAGTTCCATATTACTCGAGTTACACGAGACAGATATTAACATAATGTACTGTACAACTAGACATGCATGTACATCAATAACCAATAACATCACATCATAAGCTATAAGCTAACAACGTAAGTAGAAAAAAGATAGCTATTTGAAATGAAAAAAAAGTTTTGTTAACCACCATGTTAACATTGAAGGATAAAATTGTCGTTTTACATGAACAAAATACACACAAATGTCATAATTTAAAAGGTTTGTGTTTTAATAGCAAAAGAGGAAGAAAAAAAAAAACAAAAAAAAAAAAGCCTACATAAAACATTAAAAATGAACAAGTAAATAATTTTTTTTGTTATTATCCCTTTAATGTTTATTTTGTTCATCTTCTTCTGTTTTTAACCAACTCCACCACAATTCCATATTACTCGAGTTACACGAGACAGATATTAACATAATGTACTGTACAACTAGACATGCATGTACATCAATAACCAATAACATCACATCATAAGCAGTAGTAGATATATCATAAGCTATAAGCTAACAACGTAAGTAGAAAAAAGATAGCTATTTGAAATGAAAAAAAAGTTGTTAAATTACATTGACTGTTATCTATGTCACCGACATACCGTTGTTGTAAAAAGTTTTAATGCAATGCAAGAAACAAAGACAACAACATAATATTTGTTACAACTTATCAATGGTTTTTCCACCAAGCTATATAAGGAAGCAATATTTCATCCCTCTAACCAATGTGGGATTCAAATCAAAACTTAAAACAGTTTCACAAAAGTAGTCCAGAAAAAAGTTTCTCTTCAAGACATTACACCTTTTAATTTCGTAATCATATACTCATATATGTTCACATAGTTTTCGCCTTCTCTAATGAAGCTAGAGACAATTCATGCCAAACTCGAATACGATTATTTAGTGACAATGTAGTTGGAGTTGGATATCCACCATTGATAGTGCATTAGTCACCCGAAATTTTGGCCAAATTTATGTTGTTGGGTTGCAATATCACATTTATCATAAGGTAACACAAAATAAGATGGGTTTGGCATAAACTAACTTTATATATACAAAATGATAGACTACTTAAAATGACCAAAAAGTTGTTAATTTACATTAATTATTATCTGCGGACCTCCCTACGTGCCATAACATACGGAACACGGCACGTGGTCAACCGCAAATAAGAACATAATGTTTATTTCAACTTGCTTTATTCTTAAACACCCAAAGTATATAAGAAAGCACAATTTCATTTCTCCAACCAAGTGGGATTCAAGAACAAACTAGCCCGATAAAAATAGTTGGTCCAACCTTTTGTCTCCATATACTATTAGGTATGCTCCATATACTATTAGGTATGCTCTTTTCACACATTGTTAGAGAAAATTGATAGCAAACTCAAATACGGTTATTTAGTGACAATGCATATGGAGTTGGATGTACCTTAATCGAACACCCGAAAATTTGGTCAAACTTATATCGTATCGTACCAATTGCATATGTTGTTGGGTTGCGAGAAGTTGTTGAGTTTGATATTGAACTTGAGTCTCAAGAGCTTGTTAAGTATTCGTTTTGCGTATATTCCTTACAACTTTACTAGTCATTTTCTATATATTTATAAATGGAATGCCTTAAAACGCTTTTAAGTGCTCGGGATATGGTAAAAAAGGATCTTCTTTATCAATTTCACTAGTTTTATCCTTCGCATTTGACGACACAAAGATCACGACTGCCAACCCATATCACAGTGTTAATCTTTTTAAATAAAATCGCTCAACAATACTTAGGGATGTGTGCTGATCATAATTTTTAGGTTGTGTTCTTGAGATAAATTGTTTAGTTCAGTTATAGAATGCGGCACAACTTGCATCCATTATTGCGTATTCTCTGAAGGTTTTCTAACGGTTATGGTAGGAGTGGCAAATGAGTGGGGGTTGCAGGTTCGGTGACATGCCAAAATAGGTAATTTTTTGTAGGAGCCGGGTACTCGGTTTGGGTTGACCCAAATCTGTTCTATGATACGTTATTATGAACTTAGTGTCTCAAATATGGTTAATTTATCACTTCGAATTACAATAAACGATAGGTAGAGTGCTAGCACTTATTGTGGTCATCTGTTCTCGCTATATACAGATTCATCGTCTTCTGTAAAAGTAGGATTGTAATAGTCACTCCTTTGTGTTATTAATTTCAAAATGATAAAAAGTTGAGAATTTTTATATGAACTGTTAGCCAATGCAGTCTTAATATTATTTTTTTCTCTTTTACAAAAAGATAGACTACTTAAAATGAAAAAGGTTGCCAATTTATATTAATTGTTAACCCAGTGCCTCCCCGACCGTTTGTCACGGTATGTGAAACACTAAGACAACAACATAAGGAAGTTTGAAACATCCAGAGTATATAAGGAAACACATTTTCATTCCTCCATCCAATGTGGGATTCAAGCTTTAGAAAATTTCTAGTCAACCTTTCGATCAAATGACTTCAACCAGGATAGCAGTTGATAACCATAATGCAAATTGCCATACATCGACATGAATAGTCCCTAAAACCTACCAAACATTAGAGTAGAAAAAACCCGTATAAATAGAGCACATGAACTTTAATAATCCAATATCACAAAACTCGAACAATATACACCTATGTTAGCTAGTAAAATTCCGTTTCTTTGATTCGTGTGGAACTAAAAGGTTTTTATTCTATTTCTTTATAAAAAAGGGAACCATGCCAAAACTTGTAATAGCTTTTTTCTCTTTTGGAGCTATTAGAAATCTGATACTTATTTTAGTGTCAATGATTGGGGTTTGATATCACCAGCAAAACAATTTATTCCGAAGATAAATGCAAAGAAAAAATTATTGTACAACTTTGATGAGTATTAGTTTGTTTATATCTATAATTAAGTCAATTACAAGCAATATCATATTTATCATGAGCTAATGCCATATACATAAAAAGATGGGTTTGTCATAAGCTAACATCGTATATACAAAAAGATAGACTACTTAAAATGAAAAAAATTGTTAATTACATTAGTTGTTGTCTAGTGATAGACACCCCGTTTGTTACGGTATGTGAAACACAAAGAGAACATCATACAATTTATTCCAACTTGTCACAATTTTAAACACCCGATGTATCTAAGGAAGCACAATTTCATTCCTCCAACCAATGTAAGATTCAAAACTTAAAACAAGTCTCACACAACTAGCCCATTAAATGTTGCTCTAGAGACATAACACTTTATTATTTCCGTAATCAAAGATTAAATATGTTCTTTTCACACTTTATTTTTTTTTTCTTCTCTTTTCAAACTTGAGAAAACTGATACCAAACTCGTATAGAACCTCAATCACCCAGAAATTTGTCCAAACTTATATTGTATCGTTTTGATTTAGTTTTAGTTTTACATATACCAAAGCCAATTACCAATTGCATATGTTGTTGGCTGCGAGAAGCGGTTGAGTTTGATATTGAGCTTGAGTCGAGCTTGAGTCTCAAGAGTGTGCTAAGTATTCGTTTTGTGCGTATTCCTTACAACTTTACTTGTCATTTTCTATCGATTTATAAATGGAATGCATTTGTGTTAATAGTTCTGCTTTGTGCAGTGATTCGTTTATCCTTTATGGCTAGTTTATGTTTTCTTAAAGGCTTCTAAGGGCTCGGGATATCTAGAAAACTTGTCTTCTTTATCAAGTTCACTACTTTTATCCTCAGCAAGTGACGACACAAAGATCACGACTGCCAACCCATATCATAGAGTTAATGTTAGGATGCGACACAATTTGCATCCATTGTGGCGTATTCTTTGTAGTTTTCTAACCTACAAAGATGAGTGGGGGTTGCAGCCTTGCAGGTTAGGTGACAAGTCAAAACAGGTAGTTCTCTGTAGGAGTCGGGTACTCGGGTTGGGTTGATCTGAAATGGATAATTATTTTCCGATAAATTTGGACAAATTTTATTGACTCGGTTTAGGTTGATTAACATCCCTTAATTAATTTTTAAACACTGGTAGTTAAAATATTACAAGTGTATACAATCACTATGTCTAAAATAGTATGGAATCATGAGTCAAAATTGTTGGCATATAAAACTTTGCAATGACCACTTTAGTTATTAACTTCAAATGGACACAAATTTGAGAACTTTAACTAAAGGCTAATTTTGGTACGACCGCCAGCACTTGGCTTTTAAACATTCATCTATACTACATATGTATACTATATATAAAAGAAAAACGGTCAAACCTTTAAAAGTGAAATGTTAAAAGTCAAATGTGAGAGAAATGTATGGTGTAATTAATACTCTTATTAAAACACCCCATTACTTAAAAGTACAATAATTTATTCATATTGTACAACCAACTAAAAGCATATCTACCAAATTAAAAACAACTAATTAAAACACACCTTACTAAAAAGTACATTAAATTTTCACAATGTACAATTTAAACAAGCTACAACATAAACAAAAATATAAAATAATTTAACACGCTAATTAATATTATTTTTAAAACACCCTAAAACAAAAAGAACATGTTATTATACACATTATGCAAATTAATAAAACACACAAAGCTTCATATAAGCTAACCAGTTGATGTTACATATAGTTTTGAAAATCGGACCTGACCAACAGGTTTAACCGGGAACCGGTGTCTCCACCGGTTCAGCTAACCAATAAAAGCTATCCGAAAACGAACCAGAAAGGACCCGTTAAAATAGATACAAACTGGTTGACCCCGTTTAATTTGACCCTTTTTTTATCGAACCCGTCGGGTTGACTCGGTTTAAATCGACCCGTTTTTTCGACCGGAATGGTTCAACCGGTTGAACCACCCGGGTCGATCCGGGTTTCAAAACATCATGTTTAATCCTCAAATCTTCAAACTTTTATTATTTTTCGTTTATAACCCATAAACGTTTTTTTTACATAAAACAATCTGTCGCTATAAAATCTCGTTGCTATGCACGGGTACTCGTCTAGTAATAGAAAAACGGTCAAAGATGAAAAGTTGCAAAGTTGAATTGTTGAAATTGGTCAAATGAGAGAAAAGTACATAGTGTAATAAATGCTCTTATTAAAACACCCATTACTTAAAAGTACAATAATTTATTCACATTGTAAAACCAATTAAAAGCACATCTACCAAATTAAAAACAACCAATTAAAACACCCCTTACTAAAATGTACAATAAAATTTTCATAACGTACAATTTAAAGAAGCTACAACATAATCCAAAATATAAAAAAATTAAACACACTAGTTAATGATATTTTTAAAACACCCTAAAATGAAAAGTACATATTATTATACATATTATACAAATTAATAAAACACACAAAACTTCATATAAGCTAATAAGTTGATGTTACATATAGTTTTGAAAATCGGACCGGACCGGACCAACGTGTTCAACCGGGAACCGGTGTCGCCACCGGTTCGGCTAACCAATTAAAGCCATCCGAAAATGAACCAGAGAGGACCCGTTGAAACCGATACAAACTGGTGAATCAGGCCTCATCGAGATCTATTTCTGCGGTTAATCGTCACAGGGTACCCGCCGCCAAAACGCGCGAGTACCCTGCTATATACTATATATAAAGGAAAAACCAAAAAGTAAAAAGTAAAAGTTGAAACTAAAAGTGGAACTGTTCAAGACATATATTTTAAAAGGAAACTATTAATACACATCGAAAACCGGGTTGACCCGGGACGCTTCAAACCCGGCGGGTTGACCCGATTTAATTTGACTTGTTTTCGACCCAACCTGTTGGGTTGACTCGGTATAAATCGACTTATTTTTATGACCGGAACGGTTCAACCGGGTCGAACCAGGTTTCAAATTTGACAAAATTATATGAGAAATGATGAAGTAGTTGTGGAACCCGTGACAAATTTGGAAAATGATAGAACAAGTAATTGTAGTTTTTTGTTGTTTGTTTTGCTTTGACACATGTACGTTGTCATTTGTATAATGTTATTTTGAAAAATATTGGTCTTGCACCACTTAAGGGACTAGCATATATGAATCGTCTTTTAAAAGTTAATATATATTATATTGCCCTTTGTCCGGTATATCAATAATGTTATGTTAGTTGATTAGAATCACAAAAAACTAAATACTATTGTTATCTTTAGCGATAATTATTTGTACCCCAAACAAGTAGCTTTGAACAATATTTAAATATCTATGCAAATTGATAGTACAAGATAATTTTATTATGGTGATATTAAATTTGTAAGGTTACAAGTTTAAAAGCCACACACCAAATAATAAACGCTACATATGTAAAAAAAAAATAGTTATAACTGCCTAAATTACTCCATGTACTTTTTACTCTAATTTAGAGTCCCAAAAAAGAGAATATATCAATTTACAGTAATTAAGTTTCATCAAAGCCGCTCATACTTTATTTAAACTATGAAAACCATTCAACTTTCATAATTACTTCACTAAAGTCACTCAAGTTTAATATCGTCCAACTTTAAGTGTTAAGACATTCATCAATTAGTTGTACCTTAAACAATAACTACATCACAAAATAATATCCAAATTAAATAGTTTATGTCGCTTTTATTAAATAAATGTTCAAAATTTTCACAATGTTAAAAAAAAACATTTAAATTTGAATGATTTATGTGGTGAAAATAAAGTTTGAATGATTTTTAAAAAACAACAATAAGAGTAGTTTTGTAACTAAAACAAATTTAAATGACTTTAGTGAAACAATTTTGAAAATTAGTTATTATTTCATGAATTTCACTCAAAAAAAAAGTACTGCAATGTTAAGCAATAAATTTGAGGGTTATTTGAAGCTAATAACAACTAGGGATGTAAACATACCCTTAGCGAATAATTTTTTTTCATCTACTTACGACTTTGAGCAAAGGTCTCATTTGTTCATTTGCATTTGTTAATGTCCGGTAGTGAGCAAAGGTGTCGTTTGTCCATTTGCATTTGTAAATGTTTGGTAGTCCGTTTGTTAACCCTTTTTTATGCGTCTTTGTGTGCCTTCATTTATATGTGTTCGTCCATGTTCATAATTACATTTATCCAGTGATGGTAAGTGAAAATTGACAATAAGTGTACATTAAAAATATGCATACTCGTCTAGGGTAAACTTAGATAGCCGTGGTATAGATGTCATCTCGCTTATCTGTCCTTCCTATCAAGGTGACATAGAGACGGTGAATCACACGTTCTTTAATTGTAGTTTCGCTAAAGACTTGTGGTCCTTTTTCGCTAAATGGTGGGCCTTGGACATTCCTATTTGCGGCAATATTGACGAGTGGTATGTTTGGTTAGACGGCTTCATGTCTCCTACAAGGTTCGTTCGTTTATTGAGGGAGTCGGGGGTACCCTTTTGTGGTCCATTTGGAATTTTCGTAATCATTTGATTTTTTCTAGTACCCCTCCTAAGAAGTCGGCGATTTGGGATTCCATTGTTTCTCAATCCTTTTTGTAGATTCTTCTAGAAATTCCAAAGGAAAGATTAGTTGGGTAGGTTGGTTGTATAATCCTATTGCTACTATTACTTCTATGTAATCTTTTCTAGCTTTTGCTAGCTCTTTTTAAAATCCGCCGTTCAAAATAAAATGCATACTCGTGCGTTTGTTTACTTATATTTGTTTATCATCTCAATGAATGAACTGTTGGAAAAATGTTTTGCAAAATGATTTTTGTAATTTTTTGACACTATTTAATATATGTAGATGTTATATATATATATATATATATATATATATATATATATATATATATATATATATATATATATATATATATATATATATATATATATATATATATATATATATAAATATATATATAGAATCTAGATCAAATAAGATCATACTTAAAGTTGTTAAAATGAGATCAAACTAAAATTTGACAAGAGATACTCTCCTTACAATAAAAATAATTTTTTTATTTACTACAACTAAAATTGTTAAAGTTTCGATAGATTTCTTTTTAAAATTTACGAAACCTAGGTGATACACTTTGATTAGAAGTTTAATGTGTATCAGGTTTTTGTATGTGTATCAGGTTTTGGAATATTTATTACTGTAATGTGTATCAGGTGTATCACTAATCCAAACTCATGTATCATTTGGTTATTAGTTGCTAAAATGTTAATTTGTATTAAAAAATATTTTTTTTTTGTATGATTGCTAAAATTGTTATTTATAAATGTTTTAGTGGATTTTTAGATTTGATCTTATTTTTACAACTTTAAGCTTGATCTCACATTAACCCTCCCCTATATATATATATATATATATATATATATTTCTTGGTAGCTTTGCGTTATCCTTGACTAGAGCTTCGCAACAAGCTAAAAAATGTCAAAAATGGAGTCGAAATTAAAGTGAGACACTTGAAACACAAAAATTGGATTTTGGGAGAGTATCCCACATCGCCCAAAGAAGGAAATGAAAGCATGTTTATAAGGAAATCCTAGTATTGGCTATCAAAATCTTTTAGTTGGTTTTACTCCAACACCTACATGTGCGCGTAGGAGGGGTGCAAATTTTAGGATTTCTGGGCCAAAGTAGGTTCGAAGCTTTTGAACTCATGCGCGGCGAACACGATTGCAGCTCCGAAGCCTCGTATACGTGCAGTTTCCTTTTTTCCAGAATTTCTGTAAATCTATTTAAGGAATAGATTTGAAACTTATTGACAAAGTTTACAAACTCCTCATTCAGTTTTCTACACAGAAAATACACAGCTCCACTGCAAATGATTTCCAGCAATTCTTTCGATCAGAAATACACAGAGCTTCAGTGATCTTTCAGGCAAGTGTGTCTAGTCCGGCTGTACAACAGCTTTGTACATTATATCCTGAAAAACAGATGAAATCGTGTTAAACACGAGCCTCATGCCACTGTCTTTACTGTTTTCGTTTTATTTTATTGAATAACGTCTGTCTTCTACTTCTACTCCATTATGTCTGTTATTTAATTTTCTGTCTTTTATTTTTTGTTATTATTAATTGTAATCTGATTTCATTATTAAAAGTGTACACCGTTTCTCACATGACCATAACCAACAAACATGAGTAAACTTAGTTTCTTGACAAATGAACACGAATACAAAATAATCCTCTTTGTTTGAGTGCTTAGTTCTGTGGTAAATTGCACTAAACATTATGCGATGCTTTATGTTGGTTAAAAAATTCAAGGTTTCTTTACACTTTTTATTGTTAACACAACATATCTTTACACTTTTGATTTAATTATAATTAATTTATTGCAAAGATTTAGCATGTGTACACATTAAGGGTGCGTTTGGTTTAAGGGAGTAAGATTTGGATTAAGGGATGATGCCAAAATATGTTGTTTGGTATGTGTGTGTGGGGCTCAAAATTAGGGATGAATAGTTTGGAGAATTCTCTAGTGGTTTGACTTCTTTATCCATCTTTATCATTTCATGTGGGCCTCCTTTTAATATCATCCATTCTTTTTTGTTTAACTATAATCTTATCCATTTATAATCCTTTTATTATATTTTCAAATTAATAATATCTTTAAATATTTAAATTATATTCATTTAAAATATAAATAATATATTATTTAATTTTATCTTTCTCTCTTTTAATCCTAATCCTAATACAAAACTAAATCTAAATCCTACACCCATCTACAAACCAAACGGGCCTTAAAACAACTTTCATTTGGTTTCATATTCGAAAAAGACTTTTTATTTAAACTATTTTTTACAATATTTGTGCTAGCATCATCAGAGATGCTCTAAGCTTGCAACTCTGCCCAATTTGCAAGTGTATATAGCTATAGTTATCGAATAGAACTTCTCTATCTTGATTCAAATTTGAGATCATACACCTTATAGCATATTCTCTGTCACAAATCAATATCATGTTGTACAAGTACAATGTTGTATGACACATGTTGTCACACTTGTGGATTTTGTATTCTGTTCAGTATCGTTTACAAGATTCATATATATTGTTTCATTAGATCAAGGATTGCTTGTCTTTTACCCCGGTTAACTTGCATTGCAAGTAAAAAGATGATAAAAGACTTGAGTTGACGACCTAGCTTTACATATATAGCATGACAAACAATAAAAAGAGTTCAGGAATAGGACCGTGCAATCATAAACGAAATATAGAAATTCTCTTCGATTATACGCGTTCATGCAATCGAACTAACCATTACATTCAAAACAGGTAGGAGTGGCAAGATGAGTGGGGATTGCAAGTTCGGTGACATGTCAAAACAGGTAGTTTTTTGTAAGAGTCGGGCACTCGGGTTTGGTTGACCCAAATCTGTTCTATAATACTCTTTTATGAACATAGTGTCTCAAATATGATTATTTATCTCTTCGAATTACAATAGATGATAGGTAGAGTGCTAGAACTTATTGTGGTCATGTTCGAGCTGTATACAGGTTCATCGTCATTTTGTCATATTTATTAACAGGATGTCAGCCTTCATTACATCATCCTGCATCATAAATTACACTTACATTAGCTTGTAAAATTCCGCGTCTTAAATTTATGTGGAACTAAAAAGTTTGTGTTTTGATAAAAAAAAATGGTAACAACGCCAAAATTTGTTATTACTTTTTTCTCTTTTGATGCTGTTAGAAATTTGATACTCAAACACGCATATCTGGTGGCAATGTTTGGTGTTGGATATCACCCGCAATACAATTTATTCGGAAGATAAACGCTAAGAAAAATTTATTGTATAATTTTGATGAGTGTTAGTTCGTTTCTATTTATAGTTAAGTCAATTATAACAATATCGGATTCATCATAAGCTAACGCCATATACAGAAAAGAAGGGTTTGTCATACACTAACATCATATATACAAAAAGATAGACTACTTAAATTTTAAAAGAAAAAAAAATTGTAAAATTTACATTAATTACTGTCTTTCGGTCCTGCTCGTCGTCGGTCACAACGACACACGAAACAGAAAGACAATAACATAATGTGTATTTCAACATGTCATGACTTTGAACATCCGAAGTATTTAAGGAAACAAAATTTCATTCCTCCAACCAATGTGGGATTCAAAACTTAAAACAACTCTTACACTAAGTAGCCCAATAAAAAAAAAAAAAAAAAAATTGCTCTAGACATAAACAACTTTTTTTTCCCGTAATCGTATACTATAACATACGTTATTTTTCAAATATTGTTTTTTCTACTGTTGAGAAATTTGATACCAAACTCGTATAGAGCCTCAATCACCCGAAATTTGTCGAAACTTATATCATATCATTTTGATTATATTATGATTGCATATGATATTGAGCTTCAGTCTCAAGAGGGTGTTAAGTATTTGTTTTGCATTAATTGCTTACAATTTTATTGGTCAATTTCTGTCGAGTTATTAAAGGTTATGTATTCATTTTGCGTTCTTACATAAACTTTTTGTAAGCACTTAAATTTATGTGGAACTAAAAAGTTTGTGCTTACAATTTTGTGGTATGTATAGTTCTACAACGTGAAAAATGACGTAGAAATGTTGTTAATTGCTCTCTTTTGCTCTATAGGTAGTCTATGTTTCCTTGTAGTACTTAATTCAGCGAGCAGACTACGTTCCTTCAAGTAAGTATGCCTAGATGCCTTTCGTGCTATTTGGTTATATGTTTTAAGTTCAGGTATAATCCTTCTTTTCTTCTTTGTTTTAGGATTCGGGAATAAATAGTGGCAGAATGGGACAAACAATCAGAATCGGGCAATATATTGGAAATGGAACTTGAAGGGGTTGTGGTTTCAGTTGTCCATGGGATCCTATGTTCTACGAATCAATGAATAGTTGATCGTTCTAAGTCTTGATCTGATCATCATTCTTCTTGTGGAGTTAGTACATTTTCTTCCTTGTTAGTGTACATAGACATCACTTGCTTTAATTTGTATTCATGCGGTTCAGTTTACTATTCAGCTTGTCTCTGAAAGAGAGTGTTAAGTATTTGTCGCTCGGGAGCCAGGAAATGTGGTACTATACCAAATCAAGACTACAATAAAAATATACTCATGACTGCACCAAAAACATAACGCAATAAGAACCATCCGATTTTGAATTTATCAAGCAAAAAGAGTGGAAGAGCAGGTCCAAAAAGGCACCATAACCAAATCCATAAACAAAACCAACCCTTTCAATCGAGAGACTTCAACGTCCAGCAGACCATAAAAGAACTGAGTAGAAGAAAACAGTTATAATGCGGCATGTGAACCTTAATAATTCTATACCATTTGTAATGAACTATCTTAATTGAACCACTTGAAGCTTCAATGCCATTAAATATGTACATTGAACATGAAGAACACTTCAAATGCCAACTTCAAACTTAAAAATGATATAATAACCATAAATCTCGAACCATCTACACCTACATTAGCTTGTGAAATTTCGCTTCTTTGATTCATGTGGAACTAAAATGTTTATGTTATTTTACAAAAAGGTAACCACGCCAACATTTGTTATAAGATTTGTTTCTTTCGAAGCTCACGTATTTTAGTGGCAATGTGATTGGAGCTGGATATCACCCGTAACACAATTTTTCCAAAAATAAAGGCTAAGAAAAATTGTTGTATAATTTTGATGAGTGTTAGTTCGTTTATAGTTATCATTAAGTCAATTAGAAGCAATATCAGATTTATGAAAAAAGATAAGAGTATTTCAAATGAAAAAAGTTGTTAATTTACAATAATTTGTGCCTTGTCCTTCCGAATTTGGTTTATTACTATTACCAAATACCAACACACAAAGACACAAACATAATGCTTATTTCAACTTTTCACTATTTTGAACACCCAAAGTATATAATGAAGCAAAATTTTATTCTTCCCAACGACGTGGGATTCAAAACTAAACGAGATTGAAAAGTTAAACTAGAAAGTTTCCTTAGACTTAGTGTGGGCGCTTGACAAATAAACAACTTGGATCTTGTGTTGGTATTTCTAGGCTTCAGCTCAGGGCATTATAAACTTTAGACTAAAATACACGGTTGGTCCCTAAACTTGGCAAAAAGCTTCGCGTTGGGACAAACCTGGTCCTTTTAATCGTCGGGGGTCCCTATTTCAAATTTTATACTCGCTACAGGTCCTTTGACCATATTGCCGTTAGTCAAGGACTTCAGATGGCGTTAGATTTGTCTTTAGTCTAAGGGCACATTTGTCATTTTACCACTGTCCATTAATTACCGTGTCAGCCCACTTGTTTAACAAGAGGCGCTACAGTAAAACCAAGCTAATAAAAGGGAAATTTTATCACCACTCATCCTTTATCTTTCCTAACAACTAAAATCTTATCTTCTTCACCGCCGGTAAAATCTGAAAAATGGTGGTGTGCTCATGCAACAGAGAACCTGCTGGAACAACACGAACCCCGACAGGAGGTTCTATGCTTGTCCAAGACAGGTTGGGAAACTTAATTTTATTAAAGTTGGCATGTAGTGGTTTACCTTAAAATGTGTTGATTATAGTAGTATATCTGTTTTATTATAATTGTCATTTTATACAAGTGGGTTTAGTTGGTGTTTATACGGCAAACAGATGCTAACATTTTGATTATCAATTATAGGCTACAACATGTCCGTTCATTGGGTGGTACGATCCACCCATGCAAAGGAGAGCAAGGGATGTTATCATCTACTTGCAGAGGACTATCTACAGAAACGAGGCGGCAGTACAAGAATGCGAAGCCGCCCTCATTTCTGAGATTATGGAAGCGGTCAACGCTGGTGACCGTGCAAACGAGGTTGAGGATGCTCACCAAGCAGCCTTGGCCGATATCCTTGTTGAGAAGGATAAAGTTTGCAGTCTCAGGAACTTTTGTGAGTTGTCTTGGACGGTCATCTTCTTTGTTTTTCTATGGTTCTTCTATAGGGTTTAGATAGGTACTGTTTTTTGTGTTTTGAATCGGTGGTAGATGGTCTAGTTGTGTTTAAGAAGTTTTAGTGTACATTGACTAAGAATAGTCTTTTGGTGTATAATGTTTGGTCCTTGTACAGTGGTAATCTATTTCTTTTATGCTTTGGTCCTTATACTGTGATGTCTTTACTAATAGGTCCTTTGCCCCAAGAATTTATATATCACTTGCCACACAAATGATCAAACTCATAACACAGATACGAGTTTCAAAGATGGATGAATGATCTGAGATGGATGAACAGACACCACTTTCGAGTATCAACATAAACTTGATATGGTGTTCTTCATCCATCTTTGATCCTTCATTCAAGTTTGTGATAATAGAATAACAATAACCAAACTCAAAACACAGATCCAAGTTGAACATATCGAAGATTCATAGACATATGAAGTCTCAAAGATGGATGTACGACACCACTTTTGAGTAGCAACATAAACTTGATATGGTGTTGTTCATCCATCTTTGCTCCTTCATTCCTGTTTATGATAATAGAATAACAGTAACCAAACTCAAAACACAGATCCAAGATTCATAGACGTATGAAGTCTCAAGGATGGGTGAACTGACACCATTTCTGAGTATCAACATAAACTTGATATGGTATTGTTCATCCATCATTGATCCTTCATTAGTGTTTGTGATAATAGAGTAACAGTATCCAAGTCAAGGATGGGTGAACAATAAATGACTTTGTAAAAGTCAACAGTTACTATGCGTCTGAACTGGTAACAATACATGGAAATATATGGTAAAGTGGCAAATCAATACAATGAAAACACAATTTAACCCATACACTAACATGACATGATTTCATACATAACGCAAATGGATATATTTCCAAATGCATAAAATTTTGTAGTCTACAAAGTTTAGAAACATACATTGTTTAAACACAGCAAATAATGTTTAGGGGAATACATATTCGATGGATAACATTGGCTTTCATATGCTTAACCAGCATTTTTTTGTGGTGAAGAAAGCTTTGCTGCTATAATCTTAGTCTTAGTCCAAAATTGTTTTGGAGACCCACCAGAAGCAGCATCAACTTGACTTCCAGATTGAGACTGGACCACACTTGGTTGATCATTACCTTCATAGTTGTCACCTGTAACATTTGCCTTCTTCTTTGTTGTAACTTTTGGTTGGGATGAACATGTTTTTTGAGACTGTTGTGTCATGCCTTGACTCCCTGTTACACCTCCTTGCCCAAGACATGTTTTCTTGTTGTGTCCAGCATTGCCACAAATACCACAAACCACACTCTTACTGGACTGTGACAAGTTACTGGTTTTGTCAATATTATCATTTTCAGTAAAAGCCCTTGTTCTTTTCTTTCGTGGCCTACCTAATGGTTTATGATGTTTAGGTGGAAGAATGGTTGTAGGCACTTCTGACTTATACCAATGCTCATAACCATTTATTGGCTGGATGTGGTGTTTTTAAGTTTCTTCCCAAGTCTTAAGCAAGTAACATGGATGAACCCATGATTCAGCAGATCCTACTTGCATTCCATTGAACCTCATACACCGGTGGGTAGCAACAACATGTTTACATGACATATCTGTAAGCTCCCATCTTCTACATGTACAGGCCCTAGCTTCAACATTCACAATACACTTATCTCCCCATCCACTGACCTCATACTTTTCTCCTTCAACCCGTAAAACAGTGTACTTATAAGCCCCTTTCTTGATTGCATCTAACATGAGTGTTGCCTTTGGTGTTAATGGTTCGGCACACTTGTGAATCACATTCACAATGTTCACTATTCTTTTCATACAGTACTCTCTAATGTATTCCAAAGCAGTAATGATGGGTTGGTGCATACCTCCCAATAGTTTTCTATTGAACACCTCACACATGTTATTAAGTGACACATGAGAATGAGCCCTCCCTACAACATGTTTGGTTAGGTACCTGAAAAATGTTGTAGAACAAAAGATGTACAGGTAGACATAGATTTGGTTAGGTCCCTGAAAAATGCGATCTTGACCAATGGGTTGGTGGTATCTTACTTAACCAAGGATGGGCAGGTTCGCTAAACCTCTTGAATGCCAGCATGGCTGCCTCAAATTGTTTGACGGTTCTTGCTGCTGCACATCTCCACAAATGTTCCTCGTATGCTTTAGCATTCCATTGCAATTTCATATTATCATGGATGTGTTTCAAACAATATCTTTGTTCAGCACTAGGGAATACTTCTGCTAATGCTGGAATGATACCCTACACAAATAAACATCAATTCATTACTAATAAAACTTGCATTTAAAGAAAATACAAGTGAATCTAATCAACTAAATGGTAACATCACCTTATGCCTGTCGCTGATAAAAGTGTAGTTTGAGTTTGGTTGTAAGCCAAGATCATCTCTTAGACATTCAAGAAACCAAATCCATGAGTCTTTGCTTTTAGCTTCTGCAACCGCTTAGGCTAAAGGGTATATTCCATTGTTGCTGTCTATACCGACTACTGTAAAAAGCTGGCCAGGAAAAGGACCCCTCATAAAAGCACCATCTAACCATAACAACTCTCTTTGACAAGCTTTATATACTTCCTTCAAAGCACCTAAGCATACATACATTCTCTTGAAAACTCTGGTTGGACTTGTTGCATCTGTTGCAGTTTGTACACTTATCCTAACTGTTGTATCTAGGTTAGTTTTCTGCAACTCTTCAACATAGTCTCTTAAAAGGGTGTATTGCTGCTTATGATCACCCCTAATCTCATTTTTTGCCTTGTTTTTTGCCCTTAATGCTTTTTGCATAAACACATGAACTTCATACTGTTATCAACATCGAGCTGATCTTGAACAGCCTTGATTGGAATATCTGGATTGACTTGAACTTGGTCTACTATTTGCTTCGAAAGAAACTTGTAGTCACAAGCTTTAATCTCTCTTGATTGCAAACATTTGTGTTCATCCCTGAAAGTTCGAACAATCCATACATCTTTAGCTGTATTTTTGGCTACATACAACAACCAGGGACAATCTGATGCTTGCTCCTTGCGTGTTCGCAAATATACATCCCTTCCAAGGCCTCTAGTTATCGGACCATTTTTCCTCTTTGGGGCTTTTCCCAGCCCTGATCCTTCGGTTATTCCACAAACACGTATTTTTCCAAGACACCTAACCCTAATTCTCTGTTTGTCATTTTTAATTAGTTGCAATTTCCTCCTAGTCTTTATTGAAAGCAGGTAGATCCTATCTTTCACTTCTTTTGCAGTTACAAAACTTTGACCACAGAAAAAATATATTTCGTCCTCTGTTTGTGCTGCCTCACTTAACTTTTGTTTCTTGTATGCCCTCAATTTGTTCCTCCTAATAGCATACTCATCCTCATTCTCAGAACCACTTGCAAAATCATTATCATCTAACAGATCCAACTCATTTTTCTTAAAAAAATCATGTGGTAGCTGGCTGGTGGTACCTATAGATAGTAACTCTGTAGTCTAAGTCACTTTGAACAGATTAGCATCAAAATCAGGCTCCTCAAAAGTATTAGCCTCATCGACAACTGTGATTCCATCACCATTGTTCTCAATATCATCATCGTCACTCCTATAACTGTCTGTCTCACTCACATTGTCATCACTTAAAGCTTCATCGATTTCACTTACCTGCATGCATTTACCTTTTGGATATGATCCACAGGATTACATGTTTCCTCCTCATGATGACCTAACTCTTGATCATTTTAACATACCTCTTCAGGACTATCTATTTGGATATGCTCAACATGTTTAACTATATGCGTTCAGTCTGACAGACCTCTACAGATGTAAACAAGGGTTCTGTTTCTGGCATCTTACTAGATTGTACCAAAGTATTGACTTCCAAAGGTTGATGTGTAACCTGACATATATCCTCTACCACAGATTTATTAACAATGTTTTCTAAGAACAATTTGTTTGAGGAATATGGAACAATAGCAAGAGCTGCCTTTTTCTTTGTTGCATCCACATCAGCAATAACTGTCCTAATTGACTTTGGTGACATTTGATCAACATCCAATGTTGTCTTACCATTTTCAACATAAACCTCTATCATCTTATGGTCATCAACAAGATTTTTCAATATTTCTAAATTACCACTCTCACTTAAGCTATACAAACCATCATCTAAATTACTACCAGGCTTAACAAAGTAATATTAATTTTTTGAACCAAGCTCATAACCCAATCCATACATAAGAACATCCAACTCTTCAACTGACACACTATCAACATCAACCAAATCAACTAAAGTTTCCATACCTCCGACGTATATTCTACCAGGCCAGTATTTAAATATACCATTGTGATGAACCCTCATGCTAAACATATTAGATCTACCACCTGAAAACATGTCAATATATGTTTAGGGCATTCTAAAAACTTAATTGGCAAACAATAAATACCCCAATTACAAATCCAATGACTATAATAAAAAAAAAACAAGTACCGTATTTCTTCTTAGGAGAGTCGTATAGGACGGTATCATCAACTGGATAACCTAAATGTCTTCTTACTTTCCATAGAGTAAAGTCCATGTTTCGGTTTTATGATTGATAAACAAGGGTTTTGTGACATGCAATTAGGGTTTGTGAATTCTGATAATTCTTGTAACGAAAGTTCTGGGACGAATAATAATACAAACTATGTGTTTATTGGGGTGGGAAGAGGGTTACATTACATGTGGCAATAATTAAGAAATTTTTAATTGAAATATGGAATTGACAAATGTGCCCTTGGACTAAAGACAAATCTAACGCCATCTGAAGTCCTTGACTAACGGCAATACGGTCAAAGGACCTGTAGCGAGTATAAAACTTGAAATAGGGACCCCCGACGATGAAAAGGACCAGGTTTGTCCCAACGCGAAGCGTTTTGCCAAGTTTAGGGACCAACCGTGTATTTTAGTCTAAACTTTATATTCGTGGTTACTCTATAATTAAAACAAATTTTTTGGGTTTGAAGCTTGAAACTCATTTTTCTGATTTGGAACAGAGGTAATGCAAACAATAGAGAAAGTTAAAGTTACATCCCCACTACTGCAATTTTACAGATGACATCTCACACAAAGTAGAACCACACCAGGCCACCAGCACCTTCTGATTTAAGTGGCGTTGATCAGATATAGAAGATTTTCATGGGAAGTTTACTATTTGAAGCTTATAGGCATCAAGATTTAGTTTTTCAATTTTCAGTTCGTCATATTTTTAATTTTTTAAGCTGACATCTCCTCCACTATTTTCACCACCTTACCACCCATGTGCCATCACCATCAAAAAGCTAGAGGGGTGTACTGAGTCACCTTTTCTTGATCGGACTCATGGTTTTGTTAAGGTTAGTAGGTGTTAAAATTTTATTTTGTTTACGAGTGCCTGTGTACTTCCTGATTATAAGCAGGCCCTCACTAGAAACAAATATTTTATTCATTCCACGAATGGCCACCATGCAGGAGTGATTCAGTCCATCCTTTTTTCATCTTTTTTGGCCACCCTTTCTTCCCATGGTTTTGGGATATAGATCACTCCAGCACTATTTTGCAAGGGCATACGAAGTTGTTTACTTGAATGGTTCGACTAGCTAAAATGAACAAGATTGACAAAAGTATACAAGGAAGCAAAATTTCGCACATTGTTTTTTCTTCTCTTATCAAACTAGAGAAAATTCATACCAAACTCGAATAGGGTTATATAGTGACAATGCAATTGGAGTTGGATATCCTCCATGGATAGTACCTCAATCACACTAAACATTGTATAGACTTTGGATATCCCGATAACAACCCAATAAGCTTATATAGAAAAAGGTAGACTACTTAACATGACAAAAAGCTGTTAAATTATAATAATTTTCATCTACATGTCACACATACTGTTGGTCTCAATTCGTTAATGGTATATGAGACACCGAAGATAACAACATAATGTTTATTTAAACTTGTCGCTATTCTAAATACCCAAAGTATACAAGGAAGCAAAATTTCATGTCTTCAACCATTATGGGATTCAAAACTTAAAAGAAGTCTTACACTAAGTAGCCCAATAAAAAAAGTTCCTCTAGAGACATAACAACTTTTTTCCCGTAATCGTATACTATTACATACGTTCTTTTTCAAATATTGTTTTCTTCTTCTCTAATCAAGCTAGAGAAAATCGATACCAAACTCAAATACAATTATTTCATGAAAACGCAATTTGAGGTACTATATACAATTTTTTTCCGTAATCGTATACTATTACATACGTTCTTTTTTATTTGTCTCGCCATACTTTTTATACTTTGTCATTTTTGTAGGTACTATATACCTGTTGAAGAATGTGGCTGCCACATTGTCCCGACCCAATGGGCATCCAAAGTCATCAGCTGTAGGTAACTGTGGGTAACTGTAACAGTCCTATTAAACATTGCTGAAGTTCTAAGTAACAGTTTACTAACTTTTGGAAGGCAGTTATCATTTTAGGTGCACCCACACAGGTTCAATCAAGCTCCAACACATTGCATAAAAATACAAGTCATTTACAGTCGGTCACCGGATGCTATTACATACAGGTTCAATCAAGCTTCAACCTGCAAGTTATTTCAAATGGTAGGATCGGGCCCAAGAAGGTCAACAACGCTTTTGCTCCAAGGTATGCTAATATATACAGTATGGTAGATCAAACATATTTCCTTTTACCATAGTCAGCCAGGCATGTGTCAATACACAAAGAACAATCAGAATTTGAAGAAAATATTGAAAGAAACATTATACCTGATTGCAAAAAGAGTGAAAACTAGGTACGGCTACATTTGTTGCTGTTGTTATGGGTTTTCAGGTTTATTCGTTTTCACAATAGGTATGTGTGAAAATGCGTGTTTTTCTAATGGGTCAAAAGATAAAGAAGTCCTGCTACTGTATCGTTGTTGTGTTTATAGTTGAATTTGGCATGCTCCAGATTCATTGTTGTAGTGATTTTAGCAATGACAATTTGGAAACATTTGTGAATTTGGGTTTCCTTGTGATATCGGGTCGTGTATGCGAGAATATGAGCCTGCATGTTTGAGTTACTTGGGATTAATTGTTCAAAATTTTGTCAATGTTACTTAAAACTTATTTTTGAGATTATGAGATAACTTGACTTGGCCTACAAATAAACAAACTTATATTATCTTACAGCCTTAGTTTATTAGAGTCACGGTTTGATGATGCCTGTGTAATTGGAACTCCTCTTAGAAGAAGTCTTATTGCAGCCGGTGCACACTCGGGCGTTGAATCAGATGCATAATAGTGCTGATGTTAATTTTCGTATATTGCCGTATGTGCACCTATTGTGAAAATGATGTTAATTTTCGTATACGGCAAATTTCATAACAATCAAATAGATTCAGTAAATATATGTATCTGATTCAACGCGGGGGAGGGCTAAGCACAGTTCTTTGAATCAAACATTGAATGAAATAGATTCTTTTTTCGATATCAAAATAGAAATCGGATAGGATAGATGGATTTATCTTTCTATTTATATATATGACTAAAAAAAAGGATTTTTATAGTGAAGTAGCCCTCGAGCTCGAGGTTTTAATCTCTTCACGATAGTACCTTCGTTTACTTCGGCTTTACTAATGACTAAATTTGCTTCATTCGAACCCATATTGAAACTAGCATTTGCTGCTGCAGAATAAACTAATTTGAAAATGGGATAACATGCTCGATAAGGCATGAGTTCTAATATCATAAGTGTTTCTTCGTAGGAACGCCCACGAATTTGATCAATTACTCTTCGCGCTTTGTGAGCAGACATAGATATATGTTGACCTAAAGCGTATACTTCTGTTTTCATAAAGTTCGCCTCCTACTAATAAATTCCTACTAATCAATGATAAATATCTATATATATTATTTTATTATAATAAATATATAAATAAATTTAACGACGAGACCTATTATCGCTTTTTGCATGTCCTCGGAAATTTAAAGTAGGTGCGAATTCTCCCAATTTGTGTCCTACCATACGATCTGTTATATAAATAGGTAAATGTTCCTTTCCATTATGGATTGCAATAGTATGGCCAACCATTATGGGTATAATGGTAGATGCCCGGGACCAGGTTATTATTATTTCTTTTTCTTCTTTTGTGTTAAGCTTATTTATTGTGTTTATAGTTGAATTTGGCATGCTCCAGATTTAACGAAAAAAATATTGTATAATTTTGATGAGTGTTGGTTCATTTATGATTATAATTAAGCCAATAATAAGTAATGTTAGATTTATCATAAGCTAACAACATATATAGAAAGATAAACAACTTAAAACGACAAAAAAAATTGTTAAATTACAATAATTGTCATCTATGTGTACATCGATGGTTTTTATTTTAAAGATATAAAAAAGTTGTCAAATTACAACAATTGTTGTTTCGTGTTATTGAAATCGTTGGTCTAACGATGCGATTATCACAAAGACAACAACAAAATTATTATTTCAACTTGTCACCCTTTTAAACACCCAAAGTATATAAAGAAGTAAAACTTCATTCCTCCAACCAATGTGGGATTCAAAACATAAAACAAGTCTCACAAAAGTAACCCTATAAAAAGTTGCTCTAGTGACATGACACCTTTTATTGCCGTAATCATATATGGTGTATGTTCACACTGTTTTCTTCTTCTCTGATCAAGCTAAAGAAAAGTGATGCCAAATTCGAATTAGGTTGTTTAGTGACAATGCATTTGGAGTTGGATATCCTTCATTGATGTACCTCAATCAACCGAAATTTGTACAAAATTATATCATATCGTTTTGATTTTCTTTATTTTTTAGTTATACTAAATCTGGTTACCAATTGCAAATGTTGTTGGTTGCGAAAAGCGGTTGAGTTTATTGAGCTTGGGCATTTGTTTTGCGTATATTCCTTACAGCTTTACATGTCATTTTCTATCGAGTTATAAAAAGGTTACATATTCATTTTCCATTGAGTTAAAGGCTTCTAATGGCTAAGGATACGTAGAAAATTGGTTTGTTTTTAGATCCTATTTTTAGTTAATCAAGCAAAAATAGAGGAAGATGTCAACCAGAAATTTGCTTAAGTCCATTATGCTTTCGATCGGAAGACTCTAACCAGCATAGCAATTAATAACCATAATGCAAATTACCACACATCGACTTGAATAGTCCCTAAAACCTACCAACATTAGAGTAGAAAAAACGAGTATAATGGAGCACATGAACTTCAATACTCCAATATCACAAAACTCATACCATATACACCTATGTTAGCTAGTAAAATTCCGTTTCTTTAATTCATGTGGAACTAAAATGTTTTTTTTTTTTTTTTTTTTTTTCATTTTTTTCTTTATAAGAGAGGGAACCACGCCAAAATTTGTAATAACTTTTTCTCTTGAGAAGCTATTAGAAGTGTGATACTTAAACACGTGTATTGAGGGTCAATGTTTGGAGTTGGATATCTCCCGCAACACAATTTATTCCGAAGATAAATGCGAAGAAAAGATTATCGTATAATTTTGATGAGTGTTAGTTAATATATATAATGTGAAATGTTGAAAAAAAATTAAAAAAAATGTTAAAACAATTAATTATGACGCATATGTTTCAAAAGGAAACTATTACTACACATAAAAAACCGGGTTGACCCGGGACGCTTCAAACCCGACTGGTTGACTCGGTTTAATTTGACCCATTTTTTCGACCCAACCCGTCTGTTTATCTTGACCCGTTTTTTGACCGGAAGGATTTAACCCGTTGAACCATCCGGGTCGAACCGGGTTTCAAAACATTATGCGTAATCCCCAAATCCTCAAACTTTTATTATTTTACGTTTATAACCCATAAACTCTTTTTATCACGAAAACTATCTACCACTCTAAAATTGTCTAGTATATATACAAAAAGATTGACTACTTATTATGAAAATAGTTGTTAATTTACATTCGTTACTATCGCAATGCTAGACATCCCGTTTATTACATAATGTAAAAATTAGAGTTTACATCTATGCGAAGTTGATTGTAAGAATGTCTTACGAGGCAACATATAAATATAGAAACATAAACATTGTAATAATGGTCGCAATCTTGCAACGTGACATGTCTCATCTTTGGGATGTATGAACTTTGTTTGAATATCAAATAAATGTTTTATCATATTCTCCGCTAAAAATTGGACAAAGTGATCAACTATTCATCCGAAAATAGTCCTTAAACGCATGATGATTAGCTTCTAAAATTAAGTTTAAAATGACAAGGCTAATAAGGAGTTGCCAAACACCAAAAGTGTAGTAAGGTCGTATGCCCTTGATCTAGAGATTCCACCCAAAAGATAATATATTATAGATCAATGCATAGACGGAACTTGACAAGTTTAACTAAAATGGCCAAATTGTAATTATATTTATTTTAGGAGGGCCAGATTACATTTTCATTTAACATTCGTACTTATAATGCCTACTACTATTATATTTAAAGGGTACTTGTGACTAAATTTTTTGAGAGAGCCACAACCCCTCCCGACCCCTAATAAGTTCCATCCATGTATCAATGAGCAAGCAAACCTCGGAAAATGTCAAATATTTGGCAATTTCTACCTTAAAACTTTAAAAAAAAAATAATAATAAAATAATAATAATAAAAAAAAAATTAAAAATAAATAAAACCCTACCTAAAATGTCAAAAACTTGTTATTTCACATTAATTACTAGAAATTTGCTAGACATCACCCGCTGACACGTCAGCGAGTGGATTGTTTTTGTAGATACAATTTGGCCATTTTAGTTAAACTTGTTATGTGGATATATCATTGCTCTAATTACTTCTACCATTTCCTACCACATAAACGATATACAACCGACGAGAGAGCAACATAATTTTTATTTCAAGTTTTCAAAATCTTGAAGTATATAAGGAAGCAAAATTTCATTACTCCAACCTATGTGGGATTCAAACCTTAGGACCAGGGACGGAGGATTTTTAAGAGGGTGTTGCACAAAAAAAATGTTTGACTAACTAAAGTTACACCGTAAGAAACGAAAGTAGCAAAAAAATTTGGGGGTTGCACATGCCACAAAAACGGCAATTTTGAAATATTTTTGCACTTCGTGACCTAAAATCGGGTGTAGCTCGTGCCACACCCGGCATACATGTGGGTCCGTCCATGCTTAGGACAAGTCTCACACAACTAGCCCCAAAAAATAGTTGCTCCATGGTCACATATTGTTTTCTTCTTCTCTTATCAAGCTAGAGAAAATTGACACCAAGCTCGAATACGGTTATCTAGTGGCAATGCAATTGGAGGGGAAAATCCTTCATGAATAGTACCTCAAACACCCGAAAATTTGACCAAATTTATATCATATCGTTTTGATTTAGTTTTAATTTTACTTATATAGTCGTACTAAAAACTATTTTGCTAAACTCTTTCATAGACTGTCATTTTGTCATAATTTGTTAACAAGATACCAGCCTTTCATTACATAAACTGTTAATAAAAGAGAATATGGATAGCTTCTTTCCAATAAATTTGGACAATACTTATCGACTCTGGTTGGATTCACTAACATCAGTTAGTTTTAAACACTCGAAGTTATTACATTACAAGTGCATACAATCACTATGTCTAAAATAGTATGAAATCACGAGTCAAAGTTGTTGGCATATATATTTTCGTCCAAACAACGAATCACTCGAGTTATTCACACACAAAACTGAGATCTTTTACAAACGGCTAATTTTGGTACAACCATGTTGGTTTTTTTAACATTCAGCAGCTATTATATTTGGATTACATACAAATATCGAAATGAATATACGATAACTATGCCTAAATTTTAAAATAGTATGAAATCACGAGTCAATCCTTTGTGAGTTTGTGGTATCAACTTCAAAATGATAAAAAGTTGAGAATTTATATGAATTGTTAGCAAATGATGTCTACTACTATTTTTTTTTTCTCTTAACAATATTTGACATCATGTACCAACAACATAACCCTAATCTCAAACTAGGTGACACCAATACACCAACTTATATGACCTATCAAAATTTCCTTTCTTCAACCCATGTGGGATTAAATAATTGGTTTACAGAAAAGTAACTAGGAACAAAGTTGTACTCCGGACACAACACATTGTTACTCTTCTAAAGGTATGAGAAAATTGATGCTAAACTCTAATACCCATTTTTAAAGCGGTTTAGTTTAATATTCTTGTCTCTAAAGAGCCTGATAAGACTACAATGAAATAATCTTTGTGACCACACTATGAACTCAACAAAATCTGAGCCATGTCCGCCTTTAAGTTGGCCTGGCAACAAGAGTTGAAGAGCAAATCGAAAAAGGCACCATAACCAAATTTATAAACCAATAATTTGCTTAACACCATAACCTTTTTTTATCAAAAGAGTTCAACCAGCACAGTAGAACCATACATCAAACATAACAAGTCTCTAAAATCTTCCAAGAATACAATAGAAAAAAAGAGTAATATTGGAGCTCCTGAAATTTATCTATCCAAAATCATTTGTAGGGAACTAGCTAAACTGAACCACTTGAAGACTCAACGTACACCTCATCAAATCCGCACGATGGAAGTGTTGTTGGAACTTGAAGAACACTTTTCAATATGGATTTCAACTTCATCCGATAACTAGAAATCTCGAACCATATACACTACATTAGCTAGTACATTTCTGTTTTTTTGATATCATGTGTGACTAAAATTACGCAAAAATTTGTTATAACTTTTTTTTTTTTCTTTTTTTTTGAAGCTATTAGAAATTTAATACCAAACTCAACACAATATTCCGATGATAAATGCTAAGAACTTAAATATTGCATAATTTTCATGAGTGTCAGTTCATTTATATTTATAAATAAGTTAATTAAGTCAATACCCAAAGTATATAAGAAAGCAAAATTCCATGTCTTCAACCACCAATATCATTTATAATGATAACCAATATCGCTTTCGATCAAAAGACAAAAGACTTCAATCACCAGATCAATTGATAACGATAACGCAAATTACCATACATTATATTGAACTTAAATCCGGCCATGGAGAAATCCTAATTCTCTCTCCCCCATGGAGAAATCCGGCCGCCGTTTTCCCTTCCCTTTCCGGCCATAAAACCACCCATTCACGGCCTCTCTACCCTCTTATGATTCCTGTTTCGTACGTGGGTATGCAATCCGTTGTTTGGGGCTGTGTTTTTTCTTTCATGAGACGGCGGCTGATTCTTTTTCTTGATATATCTTTATGATTTCTCCATGACTACTGTTTGATCGATTCTTTAGGGTTTCGATCAGATGGTTTTTTTATCACATCTATAAAACCTATTTTAGGGTTTTGTAGTTTGTTGGTTTATTAGTATGCTTGTACTGTTCCTTAATGGGATCTGTTTCGATCTAATATGATTGGTATGAGCTGGGTTATTATGCGCGTTATTGCCATATATTTTTTTGGTGAATCGGATTGACATGCTCAATGAAAAACGAAACACTAATTTTTTAGGGCTTGGTTTTTATTTATCGATCTGGAGATAACCCTAATGATAGGGTTTGCTTGTTTCCAATGTAAGTCGATGTTGATGTCGGTTGTGTTTGTGATTCTGTTCATTGCTGCGTGGGTTTGGGGAGATGAATGTCGATCTTTTTGATCGGGTCTGTTATGCTAATTCTTGCCTAATCGAGGCTGGTGGATGTTTTCTGCATGTGGTGTAATGATTGGATGTTCGTAGTGTGATCAGTAAGCCACTTTATTTTGCATACGTTATTGGCTTTCTATGATCGCTACCTGATTGTTAGTTAGGGTTTGTTCAAAAACCTTATCATTGTAAGTGTGGCTAACATGTATCGTTGCTTGGTTTTCCTCATGATCATGTGAGCTGCAGTGGTGTATGCATGGCTGACCAATCATGATCTGGTGTCGAATTCATATCTAATGGATTTGAATTTGATTGGTGTAATTCATGTTAAAGATGAAAATTAAGTTTTGGGGGCTCTTGTTCAAAACCCCAATCACACAATCACGGATCTGTTGCATTCTCATTCATTTTGGTGTCTCGTGATTGTCTACCATGGAAGTTAGGGTTTGGGAAACCCTATGTTCATCCGTTAATGGTCATCATCTCATGATTGATGATCCATGAGTGGGCAAGTTGGAGGATTCTTCATGGAAGTAGGTGGACCGCCACAGTGATTTAGAAGACTCAAGTACTTATCATGAGTAGTATTGTAATGTTTTATTTACTTTTATCATTTTGATAGGTTCATTTTTGTAAGTTATAAGAATGGTGTGTCATTCTTATATTAATTTCTGTAAGTGTCCTAAGGGACTGAGATGAGGGACACACTCTCATCCGTTGTACTTCAATTTTTTGGTTTATATACTTTACCAGGGTGCAGGATTACTCCCCTATACCCAAAAAATATATTGAACTTAAATAGTTTCTAAAACCTTCCTAGATTAGAGTAGAAAAAGCAGTGTAATGTAGCACCTAAACTTTAATAATTCAATATCGTTTGGAATGAACTAGCTAAATTGAACCACTTGAAGATTCAACATACACTTCATTAAATACTCGGGTTGGGTTGACCTGATATGGATAGTAATTTTCCTATACATTTGGAAAAAAATTATCGACCCGGGTTAGGTTGACCAACAACCCTTAATTAGTTTCTTAACACTGGTAGTTAAAATATTACAAGTGCATACAATCACTATGTCTAAAATAGTATGGAAGCATGAATCAAAATTGTTGGCATATAAAATTTTGCAATGACCACTTTAGTTATTAACTTCAAATGGACACAAATTTGAGAACTTTAACGAATGGCTAATTTTGGTACAACCACCAGCACTTGTGTAATATTGAAATATATACAATAACTGTGTCTAATATAGTATGAAATCACCGGTCAATCCTTTCTGGAATTAACTTCAAATTGATAAAAAATTGAGAACTTATATGAACCGTTAGCAAACTATGTGAACCAAATATACCACTGTATATGACCTATCAAATTTTCTTTTCTTTGACCCGTGTGGGACTAAAAATTTAGTTTTCAGAAATGAAACTGGAAAAAAGGTTGTTTCTGCTGACACAACACATTGTTACTCTTCTAAAGCTATGAGAAATTTGATACCTCAAATACCTATTTTTAATAGTTCCTAACACATTATGTCATGAAACAATAGAGTACTACCATGATTGTTGTTTGATATAATTGGGGATATAATGTCACAAGCACCATTCGTGTATTGCTCATTTAGTTGTTGCTTTTAGTGGAGTGATAGCAAGTATAGCTGCTAGAGAAATACTTGAAGAGAAACGAGAAAACGTGGGAAGATAGATTGTAAAGGGTTGCGAGAAAAGCAGTTGAGTTTACTATTCAGCTTGCCTCTAAAAAAGTGTGTTAAATATTTTTCGGTAGGGAGCCAGGAAATGAAGTACTATACCAAATCAAGACTACAATAAAACGATACTCATGACTGCACCAAAAATATAACGCAATATGAGCCATATTCTATACCATTTGTTATGAACTATCTTAATTGAACCACTTGAAGCTTCAATGCCATTAAATATGTACATGGAACATGAAACCCTTCAAACGCCAACTTCAAACTTAAAAGCAATCTAACAACCATAAATCTCGAACCATCTACACCTACATTAGCTAGTATTCAGCTTCTTTGATTCATGTGGAACTAAAATGTTTTTGTTATTTTATAAAAAAGGTAACCACGCCAACATTTGTTATAACATTTTTCTATTTTGAAGCTATTAAAAATTTGATACTCAAACACACGTATTTAGTGGCAATGTGATTGGAGCTGGATATCACCAGCAACACAATTTTTCTGAGGATAAATGCTAAGAAAAATTATTGTATAATTTGATGAGTGTTACTTCGTTTATAGTTATCATTAAGTCAATAATAAGTAATATCAGATTTATATAGTTATCATTAAGTCAATTATAAGCAATATCAGATTTATCATAAGCTAACGCTGTATACATAAAAAGCAACATGATATATACAAAAAGGTGGACTACTTCAAATGAAAAAAGTTGTTAATTTACACTAATTAGTGTCGCACAATGTTCTCATATAGTTAATTACCATTACCATATGGAAACACACAAAGACATCAACGTAAAAGCAACATGATATATACAAAAAGGTGGACTACTTCAAATGAAAAAAGTTGTTAATTTACAGTAATTAGTGTCGCACAATGTTCTCATATAGTTAATTACCATTACCATATGGAAACACACAAAGACATCAACGTAATGCATTTTTCAACTTGACACAATATAAACACCCAAAGTATATAAAGAAGCAAATTTTTATTCTTCCAAACGATGTGGGATTCAAAACTTGAAACGAGTTTCAAAACTTGAAGCAAATTTTTATTCCTCCGTAATAAAAGATTAAGGGGCCGTTTGGTTTGTTGCTAGGAATCACAATAGGTAGCGGATTTGGTATAGGGTAGAATGACAATGGATATGAAAAAATGAACACAATACTTACCCAACAGAGCAATAGTTACTTACTTGTCTTTTTCAAAATGAGAGCTCTAGATTAGAAAGTTGAAGTACGTCAGAGGAAGGTATTAGTTAAAAGTGATTCAAGGTTAGCACCAATATAGATACTCTGATATTACGTGTACAATGTTTTTGATATAAGTTATCTGGACGTAGCTTTTATAGGAATCAATCTATTATTAAATGCATTCATCACCTTTACATCTCGAGCTTTATTATATGTAGATTGGTGTCTTTGGGTGTTTTAATTCAAATTTTGCTTGTTTATCAAACAGGAGAGACAGGGCTGTTTATCCGGTTTCATTGGAAGGCAAAGGAAGTGCATCAACCACAAGACCTGTTGGTCGGCTATACCCCACCCGAGATGTACAGTCACTTTGGTCATATGAATGAAAAAAAGTAAAAAAAAGACTAAAGTATGAGAGACGTGCGTCACGTGCAGGTAAATCAATTTACATCTTACCTTTATGTGTTATATGGTTTCCATATCTTGTCTGATAATGGGTTTGGATAAATGCTAAGAAGCAATTGTTGCCTAATTTGGATGAGCGTTAGTTCATTTATATTTATAATTAACTCAATTATAATATCAGATTTATCATAAGATAACACCATATACAGAAAATACGGGTTTGGCATAAGCTAACATCATATATGCAAAATAACAGACTACTTAAAATGACATCAGATTTATCATAAGCTAACACCATATACATAAAATATGGGTTTGGCATAAGCTAACATCATATATGCAAAATAACATACTACTTAAAATGACATCAGATTTATCACAAGCTAACACCATATACAAAAAATATGGGTTTGGCATACGCTAACATCATATGTGCAAAATGATAAGACTACTTAAAATGACAAAAAGTTGTTTTTTACATCAATTGTTATCTACAGGTTCCAACTAGCCATTTAGTATATAATGGCAAAGAAAATCTCAAGATAACAACATAATGTTCATTTCAACTTGGCGTATTGTCTTGGGGTAACTTTTGGGATATCCCATTTCGTGGTAACATGTCTTGGGGTCGGAGGAAAATTCTTTATTCTCTATGTCATTAAATATTTTAGAACCACTATAAATAGAATTTTAAGCAAATACAAGTCATCAAACATAATTTACAAATATGTAAAGCACAAATCATTCTCATCTTAAAACAAAATTCAGTAGCCCAAAACAAAATAACATTTATTCGCCGGAAAATTTAATCACAAGATACCCGCCGATGAATCGCGCGAGTACCTTGCTAGTTATTATATATATATCTTTTATATAATAAAAGAATTACATCATTTCAGAGTGATTTTGTCGATTAATTCTTATTGAAAAAACAATTCGGCCAATAGGAGAGCTCGATTTTGCCACGTAAGCAAAATCGTGTGATGTGATTGGTTAATAAAAGTTAAAATTAAATTGATTTTGGTCAAACTTTAATAAATTTGGTGGAGAAATTTGGTTGATAAAAAAAACACATAAAAATATATGTGTCAAATTTGTGAAAATAAAAACTTAAAAAAAGATGAGGTAATTAATAAAACTTTAGTGGTTGAAGTTTTAAAAACTATATAAAGTTAAGTGTAATATTATAAGCCACCATGTTTTTTAATAACTTTTTATTATAAACAAATACCGTCTTATACTTTACATCTTAAACAAATGTTGTTTTAAAATAACAACATTTAAATTTGCATAAGATTATAAGTATCAAATTTGTTTACTATATACGTTCAATAAAGACTTATTTATTTCATTTTTAAAAGTTTAATTTATGTGGACACGAGTTTACATTTTAAATACGACTAAATTATAAAGGGAATATATTTATCAAATTATAAGCACGGGTTACATTAAAATAAAAATAAATATACGCGATTGTACTTAAAAGAATGACTCATGTAATTGTTATTTATTTATATAAGGATATCTAGAAAAAACATTTTTAAAAAAATTTAAGGAGTATACTTTAACGTTATCAACGCTCATTATGTGCTAATAAACTTGCATCATATGTACAACATAATATCAGTAGTGAATTTAAATAACAACATCAACATCTTTGTCAGCTAAATAAAGTTACATCTTGAGTTACCTAACACAAATTTTTACAAATACTTTACCAAATTCTAATGGATAATAATGCAAAATAAAAAACTCGTGCATAAGTATTAGTTGTACTTATATCACAATTTTCATGGGCAAATTCTTTTATGTGTATATACTAAACTAAAATGTTAAAATAAATTTGATTTATGTGTAAACTTCGTGCGTGCATGAAACTTATAACTATATAATTATATGCAATTATCTTTAAAGACACAATATTCAGTATTAATACAGAATAAATTTTTTTGTCAAAACTCCGTACGCGCACGGGTATTATAACTAGTATAGTAATAGATGGATTACGTAAAATGACAAAAAGTTTTTCATTTACATTAATTATCATGTTTACCTTTCATCAACTGATTGTTACAGTAGGCGAAAGATACACAGAACAACATAATGTTTATTTTAACTTATCACAATTTTGGGCACCCAAAGTATATAAGGAAGCAAATTTTCCTTCCTCCAACCAATGTGGGATTCAAATAATAGAACAAGTCTCACATAAGTAGCCCCATCAAAGTTGCTCTAGAGGCATAACAACTATATCTTTTTTCCGTAATAGCATGTTCTTTTCACGCATTACTTTTTTCTTCTCTTGTCAAACTTGTAAAAGTTGATACCAAATTCGAATACGGTTATTTTATGACAATGCAATTGGAATTGGATATCCTTCATGAATAGTACCTCAATCACCCAAAAATTTGGTGAGGCTTGTATCATATCGTTTTGATTTAGTTTTACTTATTCTAAAGCCAATAACCAATTCCTTCTGTTATTGGTTGCCATAAGCGATTGAATTTGATATTGATCTTGAGTCTTAAGAGTGTCCTAAGTATTTAATTTGCCCGGATTTGAACCTCACAAAGTTAAGGGGCACCGGCTTTTCTTAAAGCCCAGTAGTTTATATGTGTGTGTATGGGGCCTGTTTCTAGAGCACAATCAGAGAAATTCTGTGCAACCTTCAATTAGTTATTCAGCAGATCCATATTACTCGAATTACACGAGACGAATATAAACATAATGTATTGTACAACTAGTCATGCACGTACATCACTAACCAATAACATCACATCATATATATAAATCAGAGAACATATAAAGTTGTAGTATATATATCATAAGCTAACAACGTATGTAAAAAAAACAAGAGTATTTGAAATGAAAAAAGTTATTAAATTAGTTAAATTAACTGTTATCATTACACCTGCAGCACCATTGTTGTTATTTTCAAACAGAATGCGAGGGATAATGGCAACAACATAACATACATATCAACTTACCTTTATGACAATGCAATTGGAATTGTATATCCTTCATGAATAGTACCTCAATCACCAAAAAATTTGGTGAGACTTGTATCGTATCATTTTGATTTAGTTTTACTAATTCTAAAGCCGACTACCAATTCCATCTGTTATTGGTTGCCATAAGCGATTGAATTTGATATTGATCTTGAGTCTTAAGAGTGTCTTAAGTATTTAATTTGCCCGGATTTGAACCTCACAAAATTAAGGGGCACCGGCTTTTCTTAAAGCCCAGTAGTTTATATGTGTGTGTATGGGGCCTGTTTCTAGAGCACAATCAGAGAAATTCTATGCAACCTTCAATTAGTTATTCAGCAGATCCATATTACTCGAATTACATGAGACGAATATAAACATAATGTATTGTACAACTAGTCACGCACGTACATCACTAACCAATAACATCACATCATATATATAAATCAGAGAACATATAAAGTTGTAGTATATATATCATAAGCTAACAACGTATGTAAAAAAAACAAGAGTATTTGAAATGAAAAAAGTTATTAAATTAGTTAAATTAACTGTTATCATTACACCTGCAGCACCATTGTTGTTATTTTCAAACAGAATGCGAGGGATAATGGCAACAACATAACATACATATCAACTTACAAATGCTTTTTCCACAAAGGTATATAAAGAAGTAAAATTTCAGTCCTCTCACCAATGTGGGATTCAAAATAAGAGTGTCCCAATCACCTCCCTAAAATTAACCTGGCAAAAGTTTGTTTTTCTTGTAAAGGCAATTAGAAGTTTGATACGAAACTCAAACAAAGATTACTAGTGGTAATGCAATTGTAGTTATACATCACCTGCACAACAGTTTTTATGCAAACGACGAAATGCCAAGAAATGTTTGTTAAATAATATAGGGAAAATATAAAAGTTCACATTTAAACTTTGGTTTTAGTCTATAAATTAATATACTTTTAATAATTTCTTCATATATGTAATTTTAGAAATTCCGTCGCAATTCTTCACTTGTTACCGGTAATAATACTTTCCACCTTTCTTTTAATTATATTTTAAAGTATTACTTATCATTTTAATCTTATGTGGCATTTTTTTTTCTTTATTAACATTTATCATTCATCTTATACAAGCATGTATCTTTATCATCGTACATATTTATTGTTGGGATATTAACAAAAAAATTCTTTAACTTTTTATTTTTATTTTTATTTTAATTTTTTACTATTAAAACACAAACCTTTTACATTTCGACTTCTGTGTGTATTTTGTGACATTCTACCCTTATGTACCTTTATTAACCACCTTGTTAACTTTGATGGGAAAAATGGTAAATTGTCCATTAATAAAATACACACAATCGAAAATTTTTAAAATTTGTGTTTTAATAGCAAAAACAAAAGAAAAAGAAGGTTACATGAAACAATAAAAATGAACAAGTTAGATATATTTTATTTGTTTATTATCCCTTTATTGTTTTATATTGTTCCTCTTCCTCTCTTTCAAAACCAACGACCACCGTCACCACTACAACTCCATCTATACAACCAACATACACATATTACTCGAATTACACGACACGAATATTAACATAATGTACCGTACAACTCGTCATGCACGCACATCAATAACCAATAACATCACATCATATAAATCAGAGAACAAATAAAGCACTAGTAGATATATCATAAACAATTAGCTAACAACGTATGAAGAAAAAAGATAAAGAGTATTTGAAATGAAAAAAAAAGTTTGATAAATTATATTAAATGTTAACTTTGTTTCTAAAAGTCCACTGGTATAACTTTTTAACGGAATTCAAGAGACAAAGATAACATCATAATATTTGTTAATTCATTTTCCACCAGGGTATATAAGGAAGCACAATTTAATCTTTGATAAAAGAAAAAAAAAAGGGTGCACACACAAAACTGAGAACTTTTACGAACGGCTAATTTTGGCACGACCATCTTGGTTTTTTAACATTCAGCAGCTATAATACTTGGAGTACATACAAATATCGAGTTATACGATAACTATGTCAAAATTCTAAAATAGTATGAAATCACGAGTCAATCATTTGTGGTATCAACTTCAAAATGATAAAAAGTTGAGAATTTATATGAACTGTTCGTAAATGAGATCTTCTATTATTTTTTTCTTTTAACAATATCTGACATCATGTACCAACAACATAACACTAATCTCAAACTATGTGAACACAATACAGCGCTCTATATGAGCTATCAATATTTCCTTTTTTAAGCCATGTGGGATCAAATACCTGGTTTTCAGAGAAAATTTATGTCAAACTCAAATACCTATTTTTAATAGTTCCTAACACATTATGTGGTAAGAGAGATTGTAAAGGGTTGCGTAACACGGTTTTGTTTAATACTCAGCTTGTTTCTAAAGAGCGTGATAAGTATTTGTTGTTAGAGAGGAAAACGGAGTACTATACCAAGTCAAGACTACAATGAAATCATAATCGTAACTATAACTAAAACCTCAACAAAATAGAGCCACATTCGAATTTTGAGTTGATCTAGCAACAAGAGTGGAGAGAATATCCAAAGAGGCAGCATAACCATATCCATATCCACAAACCAATAATTTGCTTGACTCCATAATCCTTTTGATCAAAAGAGTTCAACCAGCACAGCAGTTGATAACGACACCCCAGATAATCATACATCAAACTTAATAAGTCTCTAAAATCTTCCATGAATATGGTAGAAAAAAGAGTAATATTGGAGCACCTGAACTTTATTTTTACAATATCATTTGTCATGAACTAGCTAAATTGAACCACTTGAAGACTCAACGTACTCTTCATCAATTCGACACGATGGAAGTGTTGTTGGAACATGAACAACACTTCAATACTGATGCCAACTTCATCCGATAACTATAAATCTCGAACCATATACAGTTATACACCTACATTAGCTAGTAAAATTCTGCTTCTTTGATTCATGTGGGACTAAAAACTTGGAGTTCTTCATTAAAAAAGTAACCAAACAAAAATTTGTTAGTTATGTACTTTTTCTTCTTTAGAACTACTAGAAATTTTATACCAAACTCAAACACGTCAGTTATAACATATATAGAAAAATATATACTACATGAAATGGCAAAAAATTGTTAATTTACATTAGTTGTGAACATGTTTCGTATTATGATGTTATGGTATGATAGACCCACGATACGATACATGATGATAGCAATATAATGTTTATTCCAACTTGTGTAAGTCTAAACACTCAAAGTATATAAGGAAGCAAACTTTCATTCTTCCAACCAATGTGGGATTCAAAACTTAAAACAACTCTTACACAACTAGCCCCATAAAAAAGTTGTTCAAGAGACATAACACCTTAGATTTAGTTTTAGTGTTACTTATACCAAAGCCAATGACCAATTGCATTTGTTGCTGGTTGCGATAAACGGTTGAGTTTGATATTGATCAGCTGGAGTCTCAAAAGTGTGTTAAGTGTATTCCTTACAACTTTACTCGTCTAATACATATAAAAGGTTATGTGTTCTTTTTTCATTCTTAAGGCATGTGTAGCTCAACAACATGACAAATGGAATGCATTTCAGTTTATAGTTCTGCTTTATGCAGTGGTTTGTTTTCGGATCTTTATCAAGTTCACTGGATTTATCCTTAGCATGTGACGACACCAATATCATGAGTCGCAACCCATATCATAGTGTTAATCTTTCTGGTAAGGTGGAAATTAATTTAGAACGCTGAACAATACTTAGGGCTATGTTGTCAGGGCAGTCTCGTAGATTTCATTGGCCCTGGATGATAACAAACACTAGGCCCTTTCAAATGCAAAATTTATATATAATAAATATGAAGATTCATCAATAATGCAAAAGATGTTATGGATAAAAACTATTACAACCGCCAATAAGCGTTTTTAAAGGACTAAGCCTCCAATTTGTAACCAACTAAAACTGAATAGACATACCACACAAGCCTAATATATAGATCAATATGCTTGTATACTACTAACTTCAGCAAATCAACGTCTTATCCAAAGTAATACTAAACAAATCATCATAATATAATAGTTTGATTTGTTTAGTATTACTTTGACTATATACAAGCATATTGATCTATTTTAGTAGGCTTGTGTGTATGTATGCTCAGTTTTAGTTGGTAACAAATTGGAGGCTTAATCCTTTAAAAACGCTTATTGGCCGTCGTATTAATAGTTTTTAACCGTAACATCTTTTGCATTATTGATGAATCTTCAAGTTTCTCATAAATTGGTGCCCCCTTAAAATCTAGTGTCATGGGCATGATTAACCGTGTGCGACTATAAAACTTAAAGTTTCTCATAAAAAGAAACTGGGAAAAGTTTGTATTTCTTGTAAGCGCTATAAGAAATTTGACACGAAACTCAAACAACGGTTATTAGTGGTAATGCAATTGGAGTTGTACATCACCTGCATAACAATTTATGCCCAAGACGGAATGCCAAGAAATGTCAGTTAAATAATATAGGGAAAATATAAAAGTTCCTTTTTAAGCTTTAGGTTAAGGTAGTGTTTGATAACAACTTAATGTGTCTTAATTGAAAAATAGGTAAGTTAATTAAGTCACCAAATGGATGTTTGTTTAGTGCTTAAAACTAACATGTGACATTCTAGAAAAAGCCAAGGAGATGAGGGTCTACAAATTAAGTCCATCCATTTTATCATAATTTTACATGTTTACCCTCCCACTTCTTAACTTTATTTCAAATAAAAGGGTATAACAGTAATTTTTATTAATTCAAACATTTTATTCAAAGACACAAAACAAACAACCATTTATTTATTTACAAACAGACATCATATATCTAAACAGACACTTTAATTTCACAGGACTTAATAAAAAAACTAAACAAACAAGCCATAAGTCTATAAATTAATATATACTTTTAATAATTTCTTCATACACTTTTAAGAACCAACAACCACCGTCATGACCAAAATTCCACCTCAAAACCACCACCCAGGCCCGAATATGTGGGTTTGCACAATGAGCGATGGAACAGGGCCATCATCTTTGAGGGGCACAAAAAAATATAATATGTATGTAAATATGAGGCCCAAGTTTAATACAAGTCCAACACAAAAAACCCTTTCATATCTCTCGCAACCATTTCATCTCTATCATTACAAACCCTTTCATTTCTCTCCTTATCATCTCTGACCTCTCTCTCACACACACACACATGGAGTTTCTCATCAAAAAACACACACTAAAAACACACACACAGTTATGAACTCTCAAAGCAAGCTAAACCCTTTTGCACCAACTTTCTACCCTTTAAGATTCAACCCTCATCATCAGGTAACCATAACAAACCGTAACAAGAAATGGGTTGTACACTTTCCTGTGTCTACTGGACCAAGAAACCATGTACCTCCTCGCCGTAAACCATCAGAGAAGCCACGTGTCACCGCCGCTAACTTCTTTTTTGTTGTTTGATAATATAGGAGAGAATTGTTGGTGAGTTATTGGGAAGATCATTGTAAAAAGGAGAATGAAATGATGTCGGAAAATGGTGTAATAGCACTTTAACTAGACACACTAACACCAGTCTCATGTTTTCACCAACCCTCAACCCTAGACACACTGTTCAAAAAGTCGTAAGCAAACATGATCAATTCTTTTGTATCACAAGCAGATGAAACAACATGATCTCATTAACCTAGTTAAAGTGCTATTACACATGAACGGGGGTGGACCCCAACACCCTGCCAAGATCTTGGTTTAGGTCCCAAAATCCACCATCCTACTCTCCTACCCTAATTGTTAAAATGACCAATTCAATCCTAATGGTTTAAAGGGTCTTTTTGATACTCGATGCTTGGATAGTTCTCATTACCTAAAACCCTAAACTATTTAAAATACGCAACGACATATCTTACCTTTTGGTCTCGGCTGTGGTCTCGTCCCCGGCGAAAGTCTCCTCATCCTACAAACAGTGATTAAATTTATCTTACACGATTGTTGTAGTGAAAGCACAAAAAATACATCAAGTATTTATGTAGAAACTAGTTTAATGTTGTTTACAAACAATGCAGCTTCTTCTAGCTTTTTCTTACAGCAGAATACATATATTAAAAAACTAGCAAGTACCTAGATGTAAATGACAAATACTTTATAAAATCAGCAACTAGGGAAGGTAATTGCCACCTACAAACAAGCACTACACTTCTCAAAGGGTGTTTGGAACAGTAATTGCATTTAGCAATATACAACTTATAATATAAATACTTCAAAGAGGTGGGATACAAATTTTCTTAAACATAGGCCAATATTAACAATGAAGCATACCAAACTGACTTCCTATATATTAATTAATCAGAGGTACTAAGAATTATTATCGATTAACAAAAGGCATAAAGTACTTAACATGAAAACCAAAACACAACTAAAAATATTACGGCCATGGTCGCGGCTTGGCCTCGGTTGTGGTCACGGCTTGGCCTTGGCTGTGATCACGGCTGTGGTCGCGGCTTGGCCTCGGCTTGGCACTCGTGACAACCTGAAAACCAAAACATAGCTAAAAAGATTGCATAACAGCCAAACAATGGGTATAAGAGCTCCTGGTTATAAACCAAAACTTCCTTTTTTTAAAGAAGGCCGTGATTTGTTACTGTCTTGCATAGCACATGTAAATTAAATCTAACACTCAGACTATGATTGATATACAATATTGCGTCAAAATGAAAACTCACCATCTTCCCGGAAGAAAAATATCAATGCTGTAGTTTTTGGGTCTCTTATCCTCATAATAACAGCAGCAAAACGCTGCGAGTGTGGTGGTGCGGTGAAGTAGTGGTGGTGGAGGTGGTGCGGTGATGGAGGTGGTGCTGTGGTGAGCTGAGGTGGTGTGGTGATGGAGGTGTTGCTGTGCTATGAAGATGAAGATGAAGGAGGTGGTGATGTGCTGTGGTGAGCAGCGTGGGCTTTTTTTTTTTATCTCATTGTGAAAGCAGATATGGGTTAATAATTGAGATGGTTTTTACGATTAGTTTTCACCCGAAAACGTTGTTTGTCTTTTAGCAATCCTTTTGCCGGGGACATGTCCCCGGGAAAAGTAATGGCGGGATAAAGTATAAAGAGGGGAGGGAAAGATAAAAAATTCGTGAAACTTTTCCCCGGGGACATGTCCCCGGCAAAAGGTGTTTTTAATCAATTTTCATATTAAAAACAATCTTTATTATCATTTTCAATAACTAAAATTAATAACAAATCAATTTAAATTTAACCTAAAAATTTTCTGAATCATATTTGAATAATTTAACAAATTATACGTATCATGTTATACGACCAAGTATACGTGCTATGGTATACATATCATGTTAAAAGACCAAGTATAGGTGCTATGGTATACGTATCATGTTAAACGACCAAGTATAGGTGTTATGGTATACGTATTATGTTAAACGGCCGAGTATATGTGCTATGGTATATGTATCATGTTAAACGACCAAGTATAGGTGATATGGTATACGCATCATGTTAACGACCAAGTATAGGTGCTATTGGTATACGTATCATGTTAAACGACCAACTATAGGTGCTATGGTATATGTATCATGTTAAACGGCCGAGAATAGGTGCTATGGTATACCTATCATGTTAAACGACCAAGTATAGGTGATATGGTATACGTATCATGTTAAACGACCAAGTATAGGTGCTATTGGTATATGTATCATGTTAAACAACCAACTATAGGTGTTATGGTATACTTATCATGTTAAATGGCCGAGTATAGGTGCTATGGTATACGTATCATGTTAAACGACCAAGTATAGGTGATATGGTATACGTATCATGTTAAACGACCAAGTATAGGTGCTATTGGTATACGTATCATGTTAAACGACCAACTATAGGTGCTATGGTATACATATCATGTTAAACGGCCGAGTATAGGTGCTATGGAATACGTATCATGTTAAACGACCAATTATAGGTGCTATGGTATATGTATCATGTTAAACGACCAAGCATAGGTGCTATGGTATACGTATCATGTTAAACGACCAAATATAGGTGATATGGTATACGTATCATGTTAAACGACCAAGTATAGGTGCTATTGGTACGTATCATGTTAAACGACCAACTATAGGTGCTATGATATACGTATCATGTTAAACAGCCGAGTATAGGTGCTATGGTATACGTATCATGTTAAACGACCAAGTATAGGTGATATGGTATACGTATCATGTTAAACGACCAAGTATAGGTGCTATTGGTATATGTATCATGTTAAACGACCAACTATAGGTGCTATGATATACGTATCATGTTAAACGACCAAATTCTTGCAGCTGTCTACTGGTCTCAACTTCCCTCCAAAAATACTGGCGCCAAAAATTCCCACAAAAAAAATGGCGCCAAAACTTCCCACCAATATGACAAACACATTATATAGTCCTTTTATCTTTGCATGAATTTCACAACCTCTTATCCTCAAAACCACTCAACCTCACAACCTCTTATCTTCACACAAATTTCAAAACCTGAGATGAAGCCATTTAATCCTTTTATGTGTTCTTGTGGAGCAGGAAATATAAGATTAAGAACATCACATAGAGAATATTCATCTGAACGTCAATATTATGCATGTCCTCTGTCGAAGGTAAACAATCATACATTTCTTATTTATGTAAATATGCAGATAATTGGGTTGTAATCTCTTATAATTTTCTTATTATGTAACAGCCCAGAAAAGAAGATAATGGGTGCGGATATTTTATGTGGAAGAGTGAATTTGATGAGTACTTAAGAACAATCTCTTCTGGTTCAACATCTCAAGATTCTGGATCTGCACCAACAAAGTGCTCGAGCTGCAATGCCAAAGATCTTAGGATAAACTTGCTGGAATCACAAAAACAGGTACTAGCGACAAGAGTAAGGTTGTTGGAGGCAAGACTTGAAATGGCAAGGATTCCTGACGACCACGCATGTCAGTCGGATGCGTTACTTCGTGAGCTGTTAGGTGACATGGAAAATCTTCATATGTAGTAGTAGTGGTTGTAGTTGTTATTGTTGTTCTTGTAGTTGTTGTAGTTGTTGTTGATGTTGTTGATGTTGTTAATGTTGTTGTTGGAATAATACGTATGTTTATCTAGCAAGTCATTTTAACATCTGAATGAACCACAATATAATTAAGTTCATAATTTTAACATTTAATCGGGGTTTTAGTTATTGTTGGAAATAATCCGTTACCACGGATAGTTGTGGTTTACACTGCTTGGATTAACACTAGCAGTGGAAACGTATTCCCACTGCCAGTACATTGTTACCACTGCTATCAGTTTATGTTTAGTTAAACGCGTCTAGATAAGTATAGAATAGATCTTGTGTATATTCTATTATGTTAGCTTTATACTTATCTTGTAAAGGACTCCTTGTTGTATAAAAGGAGGTCCTAGGTCATCGTCTTAGGTACTTGTAAATTTACCTATGTATTACTCACAAAGGCTTCAAGGTGTAACCCTAGTGATAAGCTAAGATCACTCGTATTATTCATCAATAATATTGGAGCTTAAGTTTTGTGTTTACATACAATACATCATATAATCCATCTTCTAAGTATTACTAAGTAAATTCCGCGTGCTTAATAATATCATACAAAATATCATTGACACAAGGAGTGTGTCCAGATTCATCAAGTGGTATCAGAGCTCTGGTTCTGATATTTTTTTTAGAAGATCCAAGGAATTAGCTTAACCTACTCACTCAATTCAATGGAGATGGAAAAAAACCAGTCCAACGCTTCTACACCAAGGCTACCTAAGCTCAAACTTAATGAGTTTGAGATGGGGAGGATACTGATTGAGCAATACTTTCTCATTCAGGACTATGCTCTATGGGAGATTATTCAAATTGGTGATTCTTTCAAGCCTGTGACTAGTACTGTGAAGGTTGGTGACACATAAGTTGTGAAAGTTTCTACGCCTGAATCTACTGTTGAAGTTTGTTGCTGATGACTCTTCCTAGAGACTAGATCATTGTATTCAGCAAGTTCAAGACTGCTAAAGAACTGTTTGAAGAGATTTGCTCAGTATTTGGTGGTAATGATGCTACAAAGAAGACACAGAAGACTTTGTTGAAGCAAAGTTATGAAAACTTCTCTGCTTCAAGCAATGATTCACTTGATAGCATCTTCACCAAACTACAAAAGATTGTTACTCAACTGACAGTATTTGGCATTGAGGTAGAAAAGGAAGACCTCAATTTGAAGTTTCTAAGAAGTTTGCCTTCAGAGTTTCAAACCAATGTTACTGTCTGGGAAAACAAATCAGACATAGAAACAATGAAGCTCAATGACCTTTACAACAACTTCAAACTAATTGAGCAAAGGTTGAAGAAGGCAGGGAAACTTGGCACAAGCTCTAGTAGCTTGGCATTGTTGTCAACCTCTGTTGACAGTGATGATTCTGAAGATGACAGTGATGATGAAGTTGCCATTGCTGGTTCTAAAGTTTCCACTGGTAATGTGAATGTTACCACTGCAGGTTCAAAGAAGAAGGTTGCTAGTATTGGAGATCCTACCTTTTATGCTTTCATATCCACACAAGTTGATGGCTCTGTCTTAACTCATGAAGACATAGAGCAAATTGATGAAGATGACTTGGAGGAGATGGATATAAAATGGCAAATAGCTCTTCTAAGCATGAGGGTTAGGAAATTCTACAAGAAGACTGGCAAGCCTATTCACATCAATGGTGATGAAACTGCAGGCTTTGATAAGAAGAAAGTAGAGTGCTTTAACTGCCACAAATTTGGACATTTTGCTAGAGAATGCAGAAGACCAAAGACCAAGGACAACACGTCTACTTGGTACAAGCAAAAGAAGGGACCAACTGTGGAAGAACCAAAGGCAATATTAGCTATTGATGGTGTGAGCTATGATTGGAGTTTCATGGCTGATGAACAAGAAGAAGAACATTCTGATGCTGCTCTTGTTGCTACTGAATTTGCTCTTATGGCTTTCTCTGACTATGAGGTACAAAACTTTAATAGTTGTTCTAAAAGATGTAGGGCTGCTAAAGAAGTTGAAAGACTTAATGATTTATATTCTAATGAAAGACAAGAGTTATATACTGCTAATTATACTGTGTCTAATCTTAGAAGAGCTATGGCAGTGTTAGAAAGGCAAATAGAGCACTATCAGGCAAATGAGTCAAAATATAATGATGATATGATTCTTCTTAGAAGAGAGGTAGAACATACAACTGCTATGAATGAAGCATACCAAAAAGAGCTTGAAAAACTTCAAAAGAAATTTGAAAATGTCAATTTAACTGTAGACACATGTTATCATCAGTCTAAGTCAATTGACAAAATTTGGAATGCTCAAATATATAATAAATCTAAGTCTGGTATGGGTTATAATACTGTGCCTCCACCACTAAGGGGTGTTCATTCACCTCCAGGTATAGACTTAGCTCATACAGGTTTAGAAGATTTTAAGGATCTTGAAAGAGAATATGGTCCTTTAAAGGACACAGTGGTGAAAAGTGAGGAAGAGATTAAGCTTGATAATGATGTTTTTGAAAGTGCTAGTGACTCATCTGTTGTTGATGAGAATGTTAAAAAGAATGTAGAGGCTTCTATCCCAAAAGTTGTTAATACTGTTACAGAGGAACCTAGGAAACCAATTAATAAACCTAGACCAACTATAAGGTATGCTGAGATGTATAGGAACAAGCCTTCAGCTCCTAGAGGTAACCAGAGGAGTTGGAATCATGTCAAATCTCAACAACTAGGTAGTGATTTTGTAATGTACAATAAGGCATGCTATATATGTGGTAGTTTTGATCATTTACATGCTTATTGTGACTATCATGTTGGGAGAAGGGAAGTCCATGGGAATAAAAATGTGGAGACTAACAGGTTTCAAAATAATGTACACCCTAATTCACATTGCAAAATGGTCCCAAGAGCAGTTCAACTTAGAAGTGGCCTCAAAACCTTTGCCACTGCAAAGACTGTTAACACTGCTCACCCTAAGTCACCTGTTAAAAGTGCAAACTCCAAAACAACTTTTGCAAAATCTGCACAAACAGGGAAAGGAACTTTTAAAGCTAAAAAGGTTAATTATAACCAACAGTGGTTGCGTAAAAAGAAACCAGCAGTTTCCACTGCTCATTCAAAAGTTACCACTGAAAGGGTTGTGAACAAGAAAAGGGGGGACATGGGCAATGTTGTGAAGGCCTCAGCACGTTAGGAATGGAAACCTAAAGGAAATACCTCTACAACCAATCCCAATGGTGTATCAATGACCTTTGATAGATATAACTATATTGATACACGAGGCAGATCCAAGTCAATCATGGCTTGGGTCCCCAAAAGAAACTAACTCTTTACTCTTATGTACAGGAACATCCAAGGACAAAAAGATCAGATCAAGGATATACAAATAGTGGGTGTTCAAAGCACATGACTGGCAACAAGTCCTATCTTTCTGATTTTGAGCATTATAATGGACAGTATGTCAGTTTTGATAATGAAGTTAGTGGAACAAAATGTGTGATGCAGGAACACTAAAGATAAAGGAAAACATGGATTATTATTATTATTTCACAAAACTGCACTCTAAGTGCATCAGTTACATCCATGGAATACAGATTACAAGCATCATTACATCTACTAGAAAACAACTACCAACAACCTACCCCAAACACAAGCTTCATAACCCATCCCTAACCTACTCATCATCTACCATCTATGGTTTCTTTGGGAAGCCCCAGCTTGGCATCACCTTAGGAGCTCCACGCATGTTAATCCACTCGTACACTCTAGGGCTCGCTAATCCCATCACCACTATCCTAGTAGGTGGTGAGGATGATGAAGGATTGGCTGATGGTGGAGCTGATTGCAATGGTAGAAAAGATGATGGTTGGAGCTCTTCAGGAGGAGTTATTGCTGCAAGAGGGGGAACACTCAGGACTCTTCCAGAGGTCTCATCATCTGTATCTACATATGGAGATACATAGGAGCTGATCTCTGAGCTATCTTCCTTGATTAATGCATCCTGAGGCTCTGGTTGTAGTGATGAAGGACCAGCAGGAAAAGGATTTGAAAGAACAATTGAATGTTTTCTCTTCCTGGATACAACCTTCTCATACTCTTCTTTTTCAACTCTCCCAGGGTTTTTCAAAACAAAGTCATCCCATGAACTATCAGATGAACTGCTAGAAGAAAGATTGATTGGACTAGATTGTCTCATGGTATTGTTGGAGAAATGATCTTTGAGAGTGAAATTTTTGGAGTATGTGATTTGAGTGGTTTGTGTTAAATGGTTTGTTAAATATATGTTAAGTTGGATTCAAGAAGTTAATGAGGGGATAAATTGGAGTCCTGTGGCCTTGGAAAGTGTATCAGTGTTTATAAGTTGACTTTATTGAGTATAGCCACTGCTATGTTCATTCATATACACTAACCATTGCTAAAACTCAACAGTGATTCCAGTGTTTGATTTATGCTTGTGAGTTGCAGATTTGAAGGATTCTTTGTTTACATTGAATGGTTACTCTTTGGTGAATCGATGCTCGAGGTTGTTTAGATTCTATCTAGTTATCCACTGATATTTATACATAAATTATTTTACAGTGGGAACTATATTGCAACCAGTGGTAACATGCTTACAGTGGAAAAAGGAAAACAAAGGAACTTCATTTTATTAATTCATTCCAACCAAAGTTAAAGTTCTAACAATCATCAAAACACAAAAGACTTCTACCTAGCAAATCCTACACCTAACTTCAGCTACTCCATTGGTCTCTTGCCTTTGCCCACATAGTCATGCTTGTTTCTCGGTGCCCTATTCCTTTTGTTCTCAAAAGTGGATTGCTTTCTTAGACATAGAAGCCCAAGAACCTGTGGAGGAGGCTTTGGTAGCATTGTAGGATTTGTTGGGATGGATATCTGCTTCATATTGGAGATAGCTGTTTCCAGTGCTATTGAAAGAGCTTTTGGCAAATCTTTAGGAATGGAATAGGTTTCATCATTCGCCTCGTCATCATCTGATGAGCTGGAGTAGAACTCAAGAGATTTTGCAGGTTTAGCTGCAGGTACACGCTTAGCAGTTTCTTTGGTATACTTTTTGGAAGATGTGCCAGCCCCTGGTGGAAAGTATCCACACCATCCTGATGTCTCTGAGGATGTCTCTGACTCGATTACATACTCTTCTTCTGAATCAGATGAGATGTCGATGGTGTTGGAAGGGTTGCTCATGATTATGGTTTTTGGGATATTGTGTTTGAATGTGAATTGATGAAGTTTACCTAAAGCCAAGCCTCCTTATATAGACAAAGTCGGTTGAAAAGGGTTAATTAATGAGTATATTTACTTTTTCCTATTTTGGTAGGTTAAGGAGTAAATATAGATATTATTGGTTTGACTTTGGAAGATATTTTACTTAGAAAATGGTTTGGTTAAAGGTAACTTTGGTAAATATCAAGTTTGTTATTTCTATCTCTTACAGATACATAACCAAGTCTTGATAGGAGTTGAATGTAAAAGGTGTATATCTAAGATACACAACAAATGGTTATTGATTCACCATGTCTTACACACATAAGAATCAACTAGTCCAGAGCAAACGGCTACTGGTAAAGAGTTGACAAATCCGTTTATGGTTGATAGTTTACCAAAAACTATATGGTTATCAACTCACCATATTCTCTATGATTAAGAGATGGCTAGTCCATAGCAAACGGCTCATGGTAAAGACATATCAAATCCGTTGATAGCTGGTAGTTTGCTAAAAACTATGATAAGAGCAGTCTTGTTATCACATGATTTTATTTACCACTGCTCTTTGAAATTTTTGTGAAAAATTACCACTGCTAGTTCACAGTTTCCACTGACAGTGTTATTTTACCACTGTTGTTCTAGCCGTTACAACTGATTGTGTCCGTAACTAATTTTTTACTAGCCGTTGAAAGTAACCACTGATAGCCATATATATAAGGTTAAATTTTAAGGAAATTATCTTCTTTCCATATTATAATAAACACTTTCTAAAGATAATTTTACTTGCGCAATAATTCTAAACCCTAACCCTATATATTTTTCTCTCTCAATTGGCTAGTTATTCTTTTAATTTTAACTGACATAATATTGTTTTTCATCAAAAGTTTCTATGGCATCTTTGAAATTTGCAGATGAGCACAACCTAGTGGCCTACCTACAAAAGTCTAATGAGAAGAGCGGCCCTGTTTTTCATCAGATTGTGGACTTTCTCAATACCACTCATATAAGGTATGCTTTGCTTTTAAAACCCACAATCTATATCTCTCAAATCAGACAGTTTTGGACTTCTGTTAAGTCTATAACACTTGAGATTGGAGATACACATGAAACAGTGGATGCTCTATGAGCCACTGTGGATGGGGTAACTATTGATGTTACTGAGGCATCCTTGAGGAGAGTACTCCACTTGGGTGATCTCAATGGTCTCATCACATTACCTATGCCTGACATTTATGATACTTTATCATCCATGGGGTATGATACCACTGACAAAAAAGCTACTTTAAAAAAGAGTGGTTTTTGTCCCCAATGGAGATTTTTGATTCATACTTTGTTACATTGTCTCAGTCCAAAGAAAACATCTTATGAGCAATTTAGTTCAACCATGGCTTACCCTTTGGTTTGTCTAGTCACTGATAAGATTTTCAACTGGTCAAATTATATTTTTACAAGTATGAAAGGCAATGTACAGAGTAAAACAAAAATTTTAATGTATCCAAGGTTTGTGCAAGCAGTGCTAAATGAGTTTCAACTGCAACCCCATATAAATGTTTATCAAATCAGTTGCCTAAAGCCTAAAGTTTTTCAAAATTTAAACAAAGATGGCAATATGATTTTTACACCTCTCCTACCGCAAATGCTTGCTAAAATTACAACTGAACAAAACACACCCATAATTAATGTTCCAGACATTGATTATACCCCACCAGTTTCAAGAAACTATGAGAGAAGGCTTAAACAGTCAACTCCTCTCATGACAACACATCAAGTTTCTGAACCTTATGGTCTAGGAACAAGCAGTGGTGGTTCTAGACTTCAACCTAGTCCAACTAGGGAGGAATCTGAACCTTTGCCCCATGATTCACCTCTCCCAACAGGTAACACAGTTGGAAGTGATGAGAGCAGTGGGAACCAATTGGAATTGATGGTTATGTGTACAAAATTTGCCAAGCAGGTTGAATCTCTCCAAAAGGATTTGGCACATTTCAAGAAGCAGCATGCCAAGTATGTTAAGAACTTAAAGGAAGAGATTCAGACCTTAAAGGAAGAGATGCAAGGGTTGAAAAAGCACAAGAGGACTGCAAAGTTGGTGGTTTCATCTTCATCCTCACCTATTGATGGTGATTCAGCTGATCATGATTTGGGACATTCTCCCAAACAGGGGAGGAAACCAGGTGCTGACACTAAGGGGAGGACAATTGATTTTGAAGATGAAAGAGATACAAGTAAAGGAACAAAGGAAGCTGACACTCATGGAGAGCAACTTGAAGATCAAGACATTTTCCAAACTGCAACTGATTTTACCACTGATTTTATTTCCACTGCAGAGCCAACTTTTGCCACTGCAAGTGAAGAATTTGATAAATTGAAGAAAGACAAGGGTAAAGCAGTTATGGAAGATGTAAAGCAAACTAGAAGAAAGATTTCAACGAAAAGACAAGCACATATTGTTCTTGATAGAGAAATTGCTGTAAAGATCTCTGAAGAACAAATGACTGAAAAGAAAAAGCCTGAAGAATTGGAAGTTGCAAGATTTATGGAAGCTAAAAGATTGGATAGAATGGAAGAAGATCCACTGCTCAATATTCAACCAACAATTCTTAGAGAAAAGATTTCAGAGTTTAGCTATGTTCCTACTCAAGAAGATATTGAATTCTTGATTGCTAATAATGCAGAAATCAAGAAAAAGGCAATTGACCTGGTAGCTGATGCATCCTTAACATAGGAACAAAGAACTGCTCAATTGAAGGATTTCATTCAAATGAAGAACAATCAAGCACTTGAAGATGTGATTAGTACAGTCAAAAGGGGTCAAAAGAAATCAAGACAACCTACCAAGAGACAAATCTTTTCATATATGAAAACTTATTGTTGTCATGTTGGTGGTTGGAAGATGCATCAATTCAAAGGAATGTCTGATGATCAAGTTGAAAAGGCTTACTACAGAACTCAAAAACAAGATAAATATTTTATTGCAATGGGCTCTGAAGAAGAAGCAAGAAGATTTCTTAGATTGAAGAGAAAGGCCAAAGTAAGTGATTCTCAAACTGATAAGAAGACTAAGGTTGATGAAGATCAAGAAATGTCTATTGAGAAGGAAATTCCTAATGAGAAATTCACTGAAGATCAATTGACTGGAATGATTGTGATTGAAGAAGGAGATTTTTATCCAGAACCACTGCAAGTTCGACATCCTATTATTGATTGGGAAGTTTACACTGCTAGAAATTTTGCTCCAACATGGAAGATCACAAGGCTAGGTGGTGCAACTTCATCATTCATTCAATTTGAAGATCTTATAAAAGCTTTTGACAGAGATGACCTGGATACACTATGGAGGTTAGTTCAAGAAAGGTTTAATACTCAAGATCTCAAAGATACAAAGGAGATGCAGTTGTGGGTTAATCTTAGAAGGCTCTATGAACCTGATGTTAATGATGACTTCTGGAAAACCTTATTCACATGTTTTGGTACTAAATGGTTTTACTATGGTTCATGTGAAGTTCATCATGTTTCTACAACAGATGGAAAAGATGTTTTCATACTTGCTGAGAAAGAATATCCACTCAGAGCTGGAGCTCTTACAGTAATGTTATGCTTACCAATAAGAGTTCATGAAGACAATGAGAAGGTCAGAGCATTGTTACATAGGCTTCAAGATTAATGTTCAAGAGCTATTCAGAAGTTAAGAAAGAAGTGAAGTGTTTGGTTGAATTCCCAAATCCTTGAAGATAATGCATATTGAAGAAACTTATTGATTTGCAGAGAAATCATAAGTTTAGGGGAGGATTGTTGGGAATAATCCGTTACCACGGATAGTTGTGGTTTACACTGCTTGGATTAACACTAGCAGTGGAAACGTATTCCCACTGCCAGTACATTGTTACCACTGCTATCAGTTTATGTTTAGTTAAACGCGTCTAGATAAGTATAGAATAGATCTTGTGTATATTCTATTATGTTAGCTTTATACTTATCTTGTAAAGGACTCCTTGTTGTATAAAAGGAGGTCCTAGGTCATTGTCTTAGGTACTTATAAATTTACCTACGTATTACTCACAAAGGCTTCAAGGTGTAACCCTAGTGATAAGCTAAGATCACTCGTATTATTCATCAATAATATTGGAGCTTAAGTTTTGTGTTTAATCTGTGTTTACATACAATACATCATATAATCCATCTTCTAAGTATTACTAAGTAAATTCCGCGTGCTTAATAATATCATACAAAATATCATTGACACAAGGAGTGTGTCCAGATCCATCAGTTATGTATTTTAAAGCTGTGTATTTTTAACATATAATTAAGCGTATTTTTGTAAATACCATTTTTGCCGAGGACATATCCCCGAGGAAAGTTTTGGCGGGAAGAAAGGCGGGAACAATTTTTGGCCGTAATTAACATGCTATTGGCTCTGGTCAAATTTTTATCATAGTGAAAGCCACCTTTACCGGGGACGTGTCCCCGGCAAAAGGTATCGTTGAATTTTGACTGGGCGGTCAAAGAATACTAAATAGTCAACAGACTTTCCCCTGGGACATGTCCCCGGTGAAAGGGTTGGTTGAATTTTCTTCAACAAGTCAGCGTATTCATGTGCCACGTCAGCTTTTATTTTGTCGTTTAGCCACTTTCGCCGGGGACATCTCGTCCCCGGCGAAAGTCTCCTCGCCCGTCCACACGATTGTTGTAGTGATTAGCTAGCCAAAATTTGTTAAAACCTTTTTATCTTTTGAAGCTAACATCATATATAGAAAAAGATGGGTTCGTAAGTTAATATATAGAAAAAGATGGATTGGTAAATAACCTACCGTAGGTGAAAGACGCAGACAACAATATAATGTTTATTTCGATTTATCACATTTCTAAACACCCGAAGTATATAATGAAGCAAAATTTCATTCTTTCAATCAATGTGGGATTCAAACCTTAGAGCAAATTGTATAGTGATATGTCGTTGTGCATTTCACATTTCATATTCACACACCAAAAAATACTCCTTCTGCAGTGGATCAACCCGTTTGCTGTTGTTTCGCAATTGGGGACCACCATTTATTTTTATTTTTTTTTCATTTTTCAAAAACAAAATAATTTCATTCATTAATAAAAATACAAATATATACTTACTGATTATGTATATTAGTGACTTGGTTTCATCCTTTTAATGATCATATAATCGAACAACATTTTCCACTATCAGCTAAAAAAATAATTGGGCTATTAAATGGGCCAAAAACATTTTCATTGGAAACTAGTTGTCATAAATATTGGAAATAACATACCGACGCAGTATAATATTGTGTGGTACCAAGCAAATGACGGTGCCGTTCGCTGTGCCACGTCAGAATGGCGAGGGGTAGCACCATCATACCCTTCCCTCTTAGAATAAGTCTACACAACTAGCCCCATAAAAAAGTTGCTCTAGCCTTTTGTTTCCATAATCATATACTATTACATATGTTCCTTTCACATTGTGTTTTTTTCTTCTCTTATCAAACTAAAGAAAATTAATACCAAACTCGAATACGATTATTTAGTGACAATGCAATTGAAGTTGGTTAGCCTCCACAGATAGTACCTCAATTACCCGAACATTTGGTTAAACTTATAATGTATCGTTTTGATTTAGTTTTCTTTTTTACTTTTAGTATAGTCAATTACTAGTTGCATACTGGTTGTGAAAGGCGGTTGTGTTTAGCAGAAATTTGATACCAAACTCAAACACATGCAAATACTTAGTGGCAATGTGATTGGAGCCGGATATCACCCGCAACACAATTTATTCGGAAGATAAAATGCTAAGATAAAAATATTGCATAATTTTGATGAGTGTTAGTTCATTTATATTTATAATTAAGTCAATTATTAGCAATATCAGATTTATCATAAGCTAACATATCTATACTAAAAAGTTGTTAAATTACAATAATTGTTGTCGAGGTATCTCACATGCCATTTTTAATTCATTAACGGTATGTGAAACACAAAGACAACAATATAATGTTTGTTTTCAACTTATCATTAATTTAAGGGCAAATTCTCAAAATGCCCCAGTTGCCCAACTTTATTACCTCAAATGCCCCACTTTTTTTTCAATTCTCAAAATGCCCCATGGGCAACTCTCCAATGGGCAACTCTATCAAATATTTGGGCCCACGTTGTACTTACAAAGTACAAATCTAACACTTTGTCTGTTGGGCAACTTTGACCTAATATGTTGGGCAACTGACATTTTTTGTCTTTTAGTGAAAAAGCAAAATTTTTATTTTTAAATTTTTAAATACAAATAAGTTGGGCAACTTGGCCCCACACATATGTATTTTTGGGCAACTCTCTTTAAATACCACTCTATACCATACAAATACACATTTTAATAAACCAAATTACAAATCCCAAATAATTATTTATTCTCCTAATACACCTAAATACAAAACAAAAATTACCCAAATCATCCCACACACACACTACTGGTCTACACCACACACACCTTCCCTCTCAAAGGCAACATACCAATCTGCAAGTTGAAACACATATCCTTCCCTCTCAAACTGAATAATCCAACGCCCTAATCCTACGACGCACATTCGTACATTCAAATCAATCCGACGCATATTCGTACAATCAATCGCTGTTCTTCAACATCTCAAGAATCCAACCACGAACATGTTTGATGCAAAGCTAACGGTCAGATCTAGATTAGAACATATTGCTACTATTAAAGGTGCATTGAATGTGAATAGAACCAAATTGTTTAGAGAAACTGTCTTTGGCCCTTGGTTAGATTTTCCTAAGCATTCCCCTGACAACCACTTATACCATTATTTATATCAAAATGCAGTTGAGGTGTCAAAAGTTAGTGATTGTTGTCCACCTTTAACTTTTGTACTAGGTGATAATGTTTTTGATTTTGGCCGTGAACAATTTAGTCTTCTAACTGGGTTTCGTTTAGGACCAGTAGATAAAAGTGAAAGTGAGCACGGCCATGTTGTTAAGGGTTTAACATATAGTCCTTTTTTTGATCGGTTGTTTCCCCAAAAAAAAACTAAGAACAAAAAAGTTAAGGGTGATGACCTTTTGGCGTTGGTAAAGTCGGCGGAAAGGTGTGAGTTGTTATCCGATGAAGATGCTGTGAGGGTTGCTTTGTTGGTGATTGCAACATTTGTATTTATTGGTCGGGAAGGAAGGTTTAATGTTCCTGACCATTTGCTAAGGAATGTTGAGGATTTTTGTGTATGGAATGAGTATCCATGGGGCGAATACATGTGGGCTCATCTTTATAAAAGAACGGTGAATGTTGTTCCTAGGCATCTTGAGGCAGAATCAAAGAAGCCCGTTCCAAAAGATCCAAAAAAAGAACAAACATACACTCAGTATGGATTTACATGGGTGTTGAAGGTTAGAATTTACTTGTAACATACATTATTTGTGCTTGTATATATTCTGATGGTTAATCTAAATAATGTGTTGGCATTGTTCATTAGGCATTGGCTTGGTTTCCTAAGCATTGTTCTGTAGTGAGTGTAAGTGTTTGTGTAGATTTAAGGATGTTATGGTTGATGGTTTCGCACTAGATAAATACATAGAAACGATTTGTAAACGGTTGGCTGAAACCACTGACAATGTGTCTTTATCCACTGCTAGTTCAGAAGAACCCACTGTTGCAACAACACGTTATGTAATTGTATCCCCTGTTACTACATACACAGCCAATGCTATCCTAACCACTGCAACCATAATCACAACCACTATAATCACAATCACTAACTCTTAATTCGATGTATTTGTTTTTTCAGATTTGGATTATGGAGATATTCCCAAACAGCTCCCAGTTCTGGACCAAAGACCCAGAGAAGATCCCACGTTGTCTAGCTTGGTCAAAAGTAAAAACCTTTGAAAAAAAACATTACACATTTTTATTTGATCCGGTAAGTAAAAACCCAAAATTAGTTTACCGTTGTATGTTTTTATTGCATTTAGCATATCAACTTATCTCCTTTGTTATTTAGGCCTTCAGACCACTACAGAAGATTGTACCAACAAATGCCGAGCTGAGTTGTCCGTGGTACATTCCCAGTATGGAGTACATCCGTCAACTAGATTCCCAACTTGTTGAAAGTAGAGAAGAGTTGGCTGACCAACTGATGGTGGAAGAAGAGGAAACTATGGCTGGTGTGGATGTATGCGGTGGAATTCAAGCCGATTTAAATGTCCCTTTCTGTGACGCCGATGAAGTAGTTACAGAAGGTCAAACGTCTAGTGTCAATGACAAAGGTGTTGAAGAAGAGAATGTTGTTGGGTTTGGTGAAATGTTGAATAAGAATGAGCCTCAGAAGGTTGAAGATGTTGTAGCCGGTAATGTTGAGGTTGCAGATGGGATCAAATGTGACAAAGCGGAATCGTCACATACCTTAGATAAAGATCACTTTCGTGCCGAGCTTAAATCCCTTAAGTCCATGGTGGGTAGTATAGAAGAACGTGTAGGAGTAGTTGGTGTATCACAGCTCTTAAGTGAGTTACACAGCGTAGGAAAGAGAATTGTGGTAATTGAGGAAGCTTTAGGAATAAAGTAACAAGATGATGTTGGTGAGATTAAGGTAAAAAGCTGTTATTTGAATTTTTGTTACTTCATTCCAACAAAATGGTCTCTTTGAGTGCCTAAGTAAGTTCACTTTTTTACAGGTGGATAGTGTTGATGCCAACAAACCGTTGGCTACTTCCGATGAACACACCCCAATCAGAACAAACGTAGGATCCGATGGCAAGCAGAACCTGTTGTATATCGATTCTGATGAGTTTACCGGGCCTATGACCCAAGTTATGAAAGCTGCTTTATCGGGAGGTCCTGATGATGCTCATCATTCCAACAATATAATGCAGGTGGATAACAAATTTGATTATGCTGCCTTACCAAATTTGAATGATGAGTTCTCAGACATTGCTTACGATGGGTTTGATCCAACTCCTGTTGACGTACGCATATATATATATTGTGTGTGAGAGAGAGAGAGAGCAGAGATGATAAGAAGAGAGATGAACGGGTTTGTAATGATAGTGCTAGAATAGTGCAGAGTGAAGTGGGGTGAATGAGGTACCCTCACAAACCCTTTCATATCTCTCGTCACCATTCCACCACTATCCTTACCAACCTTTTCATCTCTTTTCTTATCATCTCTGACCTCTCTTTGTCACACACACACACAGAGTTTCACATGTTTGAAAGTTACACACTAAAAACACCCACAAAGTTATGAACTCTAAGAGTAAGCTAAACCCTTTTGAACCACCTTTCTACCCTCATCATCAGTAACAAAATATCAGGATAATATAAAGTGATCATATCAAGATATGAAAAAATTAACTTCCCTAAATGGCCCATGGGCAACAGTCGGCTTTGACATTGGTCTAAAACTCCTCCATATACTTGTTTGTTCACGTGCAATCCAGGTTTGCTGATCGAATAGCATGTCAGATCTAGGTTGATTTATGATTCACACAAATGATCCCAGGTCTGACATGCCATTCAATCAACAAAGCTGAATTGTAAGTAAACAAACTATCTGCATTTGATTAACCTGCCTTCATCTAAGATATAACCGCCATGGCTGCAAACAGTAGTTAATAATCAAACATGGATGAACGACACCATATTAAGTTAGTTTCGTAACATAATACGGTGGTGTCGTACATCCATCTTTGAACATTGATATGTTAGTTTCGTAAAATAATACGGAGGCTCAGATCTGTATAAATCAATAGTTTACAGAACATCATGATACAACACTCATGGCTGCAATAGTATACAATTGCCGCGCCATGAAACGGAATATCGCATCATTTGCATGATTTAATAAGATACTTGTCATCACAGCCTCTTACCAATTAACATCATATATACATAATGTGTTGCCATAGGATGCCAGCCACAATGAAACATGATTAACCAGAAGATGTTAATCATCTATGTGAGTATACCAATCAGGAGTTTCTATTTATATGCATTAGCAAGGCTCGGATCTGTAAAAGGTTTGATAAACACAAAAACATCATGATATAACCGCCGTGGCTGCAAAATAATGTATTAAAATTGCCATGCCAACATACGGTAAATCACATCATTTGCATATCAAATAAGATAATCATCATCACAGCCTCTTGCATGTACTAAATACAAAATACATTTCAAACCTTCCTTCTCAAACACACATTGGCAATAAATAAGCAAACGTTGCCCAATAAATCAGCTACGTAAGTACAATGTGGGCCCATGTCAGCTATATGGGAGAGGTTCCACCTGCACCACATTTATTGACATATTGAGGGTAATAAATTTTCAAACTTACCCACCTTATATGTGTGAATTTAAATTCAAGTGGTGTTGCTAAATAGGTCCCAAAATTCTATCAAAAATGTCTACAAAAGACTTCAGCCAACAATTTCCGGAACTGTTTCCGGAACAAAAAGACTTCGGCCAACAGTTTCCGGAACAAACAAACTTTGGCCAACAAATTGATGAAGAACAACTTTTAATAGAAATGGAGGAGGCTGCTATTAAGGAGGAAGAAGAATGGGAGATAGCAGAAACAGAAGCTGCTCTTAAGAAGGAAGCCGAAAGGGAGCGACTTATGCTCCAAGATGAAGAAGTGCTGTTAGAGATGGAGGAAGCTGCTCGGGACAGAGAATTCAATGCATTGTATGCAGAGTGGGATGAGCGCAGATTTAAAGGTTGCTCTGAGTATCTTTACGACGATGGTTACGACTCTAACAACTCTCAAACTTGGGATCACCCGGATTATATTTAGTTGTGTCGCAATTTAATTTTCAGTGTATTTTGTTTCGTTAACCCAACCAGTTTGCACCATCATTAGCGTGCTTTATTCACTTACTACCACTTATCTTAGAGTGGTTTGTCAAACTTAATAAGTAGCAACAAATCACTAAAACCACAAGAACAATTAATCAACCAATAGGTTACCAATTATCTTACAGAAACAATTAATCACCCAATACGTTAACCCTAAAATATCGAAATCCAAAATCAAACAAGAACAATTACGTAAAAGTTAACCCTAAATTAGCGAAACCATAAATTATCGAAACCCTAAACTAGCGAAAACATAAATTAAGAAAACCATAAATCAATAGATGAAAATACGTTAAATTACTTACCCTAGCCCAAAACGTTTTTCTGATAGACATTAGATCGGACAGTGTCGTGCCGATGTACCGCCGATGTGATCGGACACTGTGTTAGCTCTTGCTGCTGAGAAGTGTGTTGAGGAAGATTGTGTCGAGGAAGTGTGTCGTGGCGATGTGGTGGTTTCAAATAAGAAGTGTGTTGAGGAAGTTTATCTTCTCTGTATAAATGTATTAATGTATAAAGGTATAAAGGTTAAACTACTTATACCTTTTTTAAAATTTTTTTATACATTCAATGCATTATATACTTTATACATCAAAAGTTGCCCAAAGTACAACCTTGTGGGACCCAGTTGCCCAATATTTATCCTTACTTTTTTGCTAAAAGACAAAAATTGTCAGTTGCCCAACATTAAAAGTCAAAGTTGCCCAATTGAAACTTTAGTACACTTGTACTAGATAAGTACAAGGTTGCCTCACAAAATGGGACACATGTCATGTATTTAAGATAGTTGCCCAAATATTCAGTTGGGAGAGTTGCCCATGAGGCATTTTGAGAATTGAAAAAAAAGTGGGGCATTTGGGGTAATAAAGTTGGGCAACTGGGGCATTTTGAGAATTTTCCTTTAATTTAAACACCCAAAGTATATATGGAAGCAAAATACTTTTCCTCCAATCAATGTGGGATTCAAAATTTAAGAACAATCTCACACAACTAGCCCCATAATAAGTTACTCTAGAGACATAGTATCCTTTTTTTCCCCTAATCATATCCTATTACAAACGTTCTTTTTCGAGTGTTGTTTTCAGCTCCTCTTATAAAGCTAGAGAAAAATGATACCAAACTTGAATATGATTGTTTAGTGACAATGCAATTTGAGTTGGACATCCTCCATGCATGGTACCTCAATCTCCTAAAAATTTCGTCAAATTTATATCATATCATTTTGATTAAGTTTTAGTTTTACTTATATAGTTGTACTAAAAACATGTTTGTTAAACTCTCTGGTAGACCGTCATTTTGTCACCTTTATTAACAGGATGCTAGCCTTTCATTACGTAAACTGGTAATAATTAAATAGAGGATATGGATAGTTTTTTCCAATAAATTTGGACAAAATTTATCGGGTTGGATTGACTAGCATCACTTAGTTTTTAGAACTCGTAGTCACGATATTACAAGTGCATACAATCACTATATATAAAATAGTATGAAATCATGAGTCAAAGTTGTTGGCATATAAATTTTGGTCCAAGCAACGAATCACTTAAGTTATGCACACACAAAACTGAGAACTTTTACGAACGGCTAATTTTGGTACGACCATCTTGGTTTTTTAACATTTAGCAGCTATAATACTTGGAGTACATACAAATATCGAGATATACGATAACTATGTCAAAATTCTAAAATAGTATGAAATCACGAGTCAATCATTTGTGGTATCAACTTCAAAATGATAAAAAGTTGAGAATTTTTATGAACTGTCCGTAAATGAGATCTTCTAGTATTTTTTTCTTTTAACGGTATCCGATATCATGTACCAACAACATAACACTAATCTCAAACTATGCGACCAAAATACCCTGCTATATATGACATATCAATATTTCCTATTTTTAAGCCATGTGGGATCAAATACCTGGTTTTCAGAAAAGTAACAAAGTTGTCGTCAGACACAACACATTGTTACTCTTCTAAAGCTATGAGAAAATTGATGCCAAACTCAAATACATATTTTTAATAGTTCCTAACAGATTATGTGGGAAGAGAGATTGTAAAGGGTTGCGTAACATGGTTCTGTTTAATACTCAGCTTGTTTCTAAAGAGCGTGATAAGTATTTTGTCGTTAGAGATGAAAAGGGAGTATTATACCAAGTCAGGACTACAATGAGATAATCTTTGTGACTATACCAAAAACTCAACAATCTGAACCATATCCGATTTGGAATTGATCTAGCAACAAGAGTGGAAGATCGTATCCAAAAAGGCAGAGCAACTGATAACCATGACCCAATTACCATACATCAAACTTGAATAGTCCCTAAAACCTTCCAAGATTAGGGTATAAAAAACCAGTATAATGTATCACTTGAGCTTTAGTAATCCAATATCTATACTACTATATAATGCATTTAAGTTGTGGGCTTCATAAAAAATTAAGATAAGGAGCTCCAATCATTGAGTGACATGTGTCACTTCTCTAACTAAAAAATACTAGTAACAAAAAAGAATGAGCTCTAACAAATTAAAATAAGGAGCTCCAATAATAGGGTGACACGTGTCACTTCTTAACTAATTAATCACTTTTATTTTTAAGTTTTAAATATCTTTTTATTCGTTTAATTTTTTTATGATCTAATTTCATCATATTTTCTAAAATTTTGTGCTCTTTAATTCAACATCCATTTTTATATATTTTTATGACTTTTTAGTTTTTACATTTTTAGTATGTTTATTTTATTTTGATTCAAATTTTTATAACTTTAACCTTTTTTCAATCAATACAAACTTGATGTATCAAAATCATTTACTTTTGGAAGAGTGTTTGACGGGTAAGAGATTGTGAAAGTATTTTTATATACAGGAATAATGATGTCACGGGAAAGATACGAAAAACCCAAACAAACACATACAACTAACAAATATACATTTGGAGTGTTGTGAAATGAATTCACTAAGCGCGTAGGGAATTGCGGGGAGAGTTGGGTTAGCAATTCATTTAATATATTTATCATGTAACTATATTTATCGCCGCTGCTGTGCGCGGGTATCCAACTAGTCATCTATAATGAAGTAGCTAAATTGAACCACTTGAAGATTCAACATACACTTCAGTACAATGGGACATGAATATTAGACGATAAGTATGGTCCAAGCTAGCCATATGCATAACTCCAAACAATAACCGGGCTTGGGCTATATTTATCGTCTAATAATGAAGAACACTGCCAACTTTGGACTTAAAAGCAATCTACTAACCATAAATTCGTACCATATATCATGGTGTTAATCTTTTTGCTAATGTGGAAATTAAATCGTTGAACAATACTCAGGGGTTATGTCCTTATCATAATTTTTAGTAGTAGTAAATACATTATTTAGTTGGGTTATAGAATGCGTCACAATTTACATCCATCGTAGCGTATTCTCTATAGGTTTTTCAACCATTATGGTAGGAATGACAAGATGAGTGGGGGTTTCTGACATGATTAAAACAAGTAGGAGTGTAGTTTTTTTTGTAGGAGTCTGCTACTCGGGTTGGGTTGACGCGAAACACCTTTGTTCTATAACACTCTTTTATGAACATAGTGTCTCAAATATGATTATTTATCTCTTCAAATTACAATAAACGATAAGGTAGACTGCTAGCACTTATTGTCATTTTTGGATAAATAGGGAAAACCGAAAACTCCTTGGATTCATGTTGGTATCTATTCTCCCTATATATCTTCTTCCTTATAACTGGGATTGTTACTATAAACTATTTTGTTACTCTTTTATTAACAGGATGTCAACCTTTCTTTACATGTTACTAAAAACTTGGATGTCGATGCCAACGACTTCATCCAATAACTATAAATCTCGAACCATCCAACGGGGAGAAAATTAATCCTCATGTGGCCACGGAGATTCACCTACGCCAACTTTGGGCTATCCAAAAAGGTAGTCGCCCTGTGATTAGTCGGCTCACAATATCGAGTTTAAAAATTAAATTAAATAAAAAAAAAAAAAAAAAAAAAAAAAAACCTATCCATAGATACTTACATGGTACTAAATTCATGTGGTGTTTTTTTATAAAAAGCAACTAGGCCAAAATTTGTTATGGTTAGTTCACTTATATTTATAATCAAGTCAATTCTAAGCAATATTATATTTATCAAAAGCTAACATCCTATATAGAAAAAGATGGCTCATCATAAGCTAACGGCATATATATAAAAGCTACACTACTAAAAGAGTAAAGTCCAAAATACATCCATGTGGTTTGTCCTGTGTCTCGCTTTACATCCCTAAACCTTTAGTAAAGTTGACACAAAACCATCCATCTGTTACTAAAGTCACTCAATGAGGACTAACGGTGCAAACTATTTCTCCGTTATCTCCTAACAAAAGAGGGAGAATATTTCGGTACAATTTATTTTCGGAAATAAAAGGTTACCTAAATCGTATATAAAAGAGTTACATTTTGTGAAACAAAAGAGTTAAATTTTGTTAAACAAAGGAATCTATTTTAACTAATAAAACATAGTTCTGTACATTCCTCTTAAGCATCCCTCTATTTAATGCGCTGATGTGTCTTGAAATATAGGGCATAGATATTTTTGTAAAGTACACCTCTATTGCAAAACTTCTTGTGTTTTTAAGAGACGATTTTAATAACTTTTTACTAAAAAGAAACTAAAAATATTATAATTTATTCACTAATATTCGTTTGATATCAACTATTTAATGTATTCAACTCTACCATATAGGCAAGTTAATTAATGAAAGAGGTAAGTGAAAAAGTCAATCAAAAGTATTTATTATGTTTTTGTAACAAACTTTAAAAATAATTTAAATTTTCATCCTACATAAGAAGCTTTCTCATCTTTTTTAAATATCTTTTTTGTAACAATTTAATTTTTATTTCAAGTTATTGTTGCATTTTTCTTAGTTAATATTGCTTCAAAAACCTAACATTTGTTACTATATCCATTTTCTTCTACAGATCGATTGATGCAAGCGCTTGATGAATCACTATGAAAAACATGTGACAAAGACGGTCGTCATTCCCTTTTGAAGGTATGTATATATTTGGCTGAAATATGTGAATTGGTCTTTTTAAGAAAGCTTTTGCTATCAATGTGTAATTTAATTTCATGTATATACATGTGACATGTGTTCCTTTATGCATATGAAGACCAAAAACTATCTTTCTGAATTGATATAATACAGTTTTGTTGAGGTACTTTGTCGACATAATTTTCTTTTTGTTTCTAATTTATGCTTCGAATGCTAAGGAGTTGGATGTACTCACGAGGATTATAAGGAAAAGTGATAAGATGCAGATGATAACAAAAAACTCTACTTTTAAGAAATGAAACATGAATCTGGTAGTAGTTATTTGAACAACTATTTGCATGTACTCAAATTAAGTGTAACCCATTAAGTGTAACCCAATAAAAGTAATTTTCCTTGAGTCTATAAAGTAAAAGTATACCTATTAAGTAGCACATTTTTTTTTCTCACTCAATTTACTTCAAGTTTGTTAACTCTGTGTATATTATGCTAGGAAGGAATACATATGCCAATACAAAGTTTTTTCAATCCGCTTTAAATATCAAATATAACACAAAAAGTCCAACTAGATTATCCAGTTTCTCCATCCTTTTAATTTACAATGGATAAAAGATGTTAAGTACTACATTTGTTAATGCACGATCATCTTTTCATTTTAACTAATAAAACACAGTTCTGTATAATCCTCTTAAGCAGCCCTCTATTTAATGCGCTGATGTGTCTTGAAAGATAGGGCATAGATATTTTTCTAAAGTACACCTCTATTGCAAAACTTTTTCTGTATTTAAGAGAGGATTTTAATAACTTTTACTTAAAAGAAACCTCTTCTGTATTTAAGAGAGGATTTTAATATCTTTTCATTTAACGAATCATAACGTGACGAACTCAATAACACTTTTTTTTTTTTTTTTTTTTTTTTTTTATCAAATTGTAATAGTTGAACCACGGGCTTTTGTTTTTTTTCCATTGTGTTATAATGATATTTGAATTCAAAGGACTAAAGATATTAATGTTTATATTTTTGTAGGTTGATATTTACATGTATATTTTAGTGGGCTGATAATTACATATATTTTAATGGATTGATTACATTTAAAGGATAATTATTTTTAAATGTATTTAACTAACAACTAAAATCATTTGTGTGTATCAAATGGTTATTTTTTTATTCTACATACGAACTTTTATAACTTTTAATGTGCATATCATAAACTTTTAATAATTTCTATTGTGAGCATCATTACAGTGATATTATTACATGACACTACTTAATCTCATCATGTTTAATATATACATGTTTCGTTTACATTATACAAGTTATATATTAGCCACATACACCGCAAACACCCTATTCTCCCCTCTAAGGGTGGATATTTGTTGTTTGTTGTAAGAGATGATTTAGATGTTAGGTGTGAGAAACGGGAGTTAATGAGGGGGTTAAGTTAAAGAATGGGGTGTATTGGGTTATTTGTGATCAATATGTAATAGATGTAATTTAAACAAAAGCAAATGGTATAAAAAGGTACTTAACTTAGGGTCTACTTTCAATCAATGTACTATACTTTTTTTTCTTGCACACAAAGGCGCTAAACATTTTTTTCTAGCGGATTTAGGTTTTTTTTTAAACTTTCGTTAACCCACTTCGTTAGTAAATCACATGTTTGGTCCTTGAGTTTGTATAATCATTTCATGCACCGTCCATCGCCACAAAAAAATATTTTCGAAAAATTTTAGAAAAAAAAAATTCAAAAAAAAAAAGTTTTGAAAAAAAATCGATAAAAGAAGTTTCCAAAAGAAATTCGAAAAGAATTTTGAATTTTTTTTTGAAAATTTTTTGGAAACTTTTTTTAAAATTTTGAATTTTTTTGAACATTTTTTTCTTTTCGATTTTTTTTTGAAATTGTTTTACCGATTTTTTTTTTCAAAATTTTTTTTTTGAATTATTATTTTTCTTTTTGAAATTTTTTTGGTGATGATGGATGGTGCATGAAATGATTATACAAACTCAAGGAGCACACATGTAATTTACTAACAAAGTGGGTTAATAAAAGTTAGATACAAACCTAAATCCGCTAAAAAATATTGAGCGCTTTTATGTGCAAGAAAAAAAGTAGAGTAGCTTGATTGAAAATAAACCATAACTTGAGTGCCTTTTTGTGTCATTTGCTCTTTAAACAAAATATGTATATATTAAATGAAAACGAATAATGTAGTTTTACACAATAATTAGATCGTAATGATACACACAATTAAGGTTTTATGAAGTTGCGATATACAAAATAAGAGCTATTAAAAAGTTCCTATGTATAGTAGGAGAAAAAAGTTTGATAATAAAATAATAAAATAATAAAAAAGTAATAGTTAGATATATTTAAAAATGATTATTCTTACATTTAATCAAAAGCATGACGCTTATATGGATGTTGGGTTGTCAATTGGTTAATATTGTTCAACAACATTGTTTTTGCATATATAAGTTTGAGTTTGTCCATTGCCGCATTTTCACTCTTTCGTTCATGGTTATTATTATCTTTTGATATACGTTTTGAAGTTATGATATTTGGTACATCTTTGTATTGAGCATTGACATAAGTTATTTTGAGTCTTCACTTTAAACTAAGAACATTCAATTTACATTGAGGGCGTTCTTCTAATTGGTCGCCATTCCTTTTATTCTCATTTCGAAGTTTTCACTTTCCTAGTGTTTTTTATTCTTTTGACTTTATCAAAACACAAGAGTGTGATGTTCATTTAATTTTTTAACACATCATATTACCGGCAAAAATATACAAGAAATATTAGAAGTGTGAAGATTTAAGAGGTTCATTTCATGTTATCAATTTAAAACCTTTCAAAAAAAACCTTGGCATGCGAAACTAGAACTGTTAGGAAATTCCTTATTCTTCATCCCTTTTTAATCACAATACTCTGTGTTCACTTCATTAAAAGATAGATTTGACCCAAGCCCGATTATGAGTTTGGGTCTATTGGGTTTCATTATGTATTTGCATATATATCAATAAAATGTATCACTTACGAGGTTTTCATCATCTTACACTGTATCGGAGCTGGTCTCCTCATACCTAAATGGCTAAGTTGAGCAGCCTCCTTAATAGAACCCCGTCAAACCCTAGCCGCGGCCATTTATCCATTTTCCAAAAACAAAAAAAAGTCTAATTGTTGCTTTTATTTTTTGTTTTTTTGCTTTTGCTTTTGCTCTTGCTGCATGGTTAAGATTAATCCTTTGCTTGCTGTCGGATGTCTTTATCAACAAATATGTTATTTGCTTTTTCTACTGCATTTATTTGCTTCTACTATTTCTTGAAGAATTGTTTCCGCTTGCTGCCGGAATTCTTCGTCAACAAATTATGTTTTCACATTGTACAGACGATTATTTGACTTCACCTTCACATTGTGGGAAAGGCTTCCGATGAAGCTTCTTCAAGAAACTCGATGGTTAGAAAATGACATAATAAGAATATTATACATACAAAGTTTTTCGCTATCTAGAATAATATATGAATTAGAGTTAGAATTAACCTGAAGCTCAAATGTCTTTTAGTCAACAATAAAACAACGATTGTATTGGTCGTGATTATTTTTGAAACCATGCCTCTCCTTACCTTGACTGTCATACGAGGTTACATGAAATATATCTTCTTCTTCTTTCATGAAATGTATATATGAATAATAGAAATTCAAGTTTTTAAGCCATCCTCGATACGACCACCTTTTTTGTCCCACATCTCTTAATGCTATTTTCCACTTGATATTCCAAAAGGACCCCGAAAAGATATTGTTGTCACCTCTTTAAAACAGTCTTACTAGTGGGACCATTGTAAAGTGTTGCGCTTAACTGCAAATATGCGTCTGACTGTGGGTTGTCATCTTGAAGATGTCAATGAGATTAAAGACATTGTTGAAGGGATTTTGAAGCTTAGATATGGTAAGCTTGGAGAGTAAAATGATGGTGAGGTTAACATTGATATACCTGATGAAATACTCATTATGGATTCAAGTGATCCAGTATACTCAATCATAGACTTTACTTGCCCGAATATGTTAGATAACCTTGACGACCACAAATATTTCACATAAAAAGCAATACTTTCCCCTACAAACAAAGTTGTTGACTCTATAAACGATCAGATTATGTCAGTTATTTTAGGCAAAAAAGTCACGTACATCGGTTGCGACAATGTTTCCAAGTCAGAAAAGGGTACAGGTATAAACGAAGACGTGTTCTCTATAGAGTTCGTTAATGGTCTAAAAATCATTGGCATGCCCAACCACAAACTTAAATTGAAAGTGGGTGTTCTGATCATGTTGTTATGGAACATTGATCAATCCAATGGTTTGTACATTGGAACAAGACTTTGCATGGATCGGTTAATGAAAAGTTGCATTGATGCCACTATAATCAACATAATTGGTAACAAGTTCTTATCGCATGGATGAAATTATCACTTTCTTATAAACGTTTACAATTAAATATTGTAAGGAATGAGTTCCCTGTGTCCGGTTTTTCATGATGACAATCAACAAAAGTCAGGGATAATCTCTTGGGAAGTCAGTTTGTATTTGCCATGACCTGTTTTTACAGATGGACAACTATATGTAGTCGTCTCTTGCGCTAGGAACAAAAAAGGATTGTAGATGGTTATTCGTGACGAGGACATAAATCTCACTAATACCACCACCAGCATTGTCTACAAAGATGTACTACACAATTTATGATCACATCTACATGTAAATGTATCTTGCATTGGTATAAATAAAGGATTGAAGATGTTTGTTTTCGATTTTTTGGATTAATTTACTATTTTGTTTCATGTTTGATTATTACCAACAATATATTTTAATTTTGTTTATCCGTATGTGGTTTTTCTAACTTTTAACTTTATAATACGCTGTATCATTTACTATTTTTTTTGACGTTGTTTAAAAATATCCGTGAATTTCACGGGTCTTTTAGCTAGTAAATCATATATAAAAGAATTTTGACATAAATATCACGTCTCTCATTTCATAAATATGTAACTGGTTTGGAAACTAGCCATATAACTTCATAAATATCCTCAAAATATGAACCGAGTTCATTTAAGTAAGTATGAAGGGATCCGGTGAGAAAAATAATCAAAATAAGAAAGATAAAAAATAAATTTAGCCACATATTTCAAATGTGGAGGGAGAAATTGAAAGTAGATACATCTAAAATTTTATGTGCATCTGAAATATGTGGTTAGAGTTATTTATCATCATTCTCTATCTAATTCTACTTCTCATTCGATCCTAACTAGTAAATAAAATTAAGTTCTAACCAGTTTCTTGTATTTTACAAAAAGAACCTCAAAGCTTCAAAGGTAACCCAGGCCAAAATTATTTTCCTAGAAAAGGATATTAGAAATTTGATAGCAAACTGAAACAAAGGTATTTAGTGGCAAACTGAAACAAAGGTTAATTTAAAAGGATATTAGTAATTATATTGTTTTATTTTGTTTATAATACGGTCAATTATAAGCAATCATCTATACTACTTTATAATGCATTTACGCCTTCTAAAATTAGAAGGCTTAAAAATTCAGACTTTTTTACTTGCTTATTATGGAAAAAGTTTTTTTAACCAAAAATTAAGATAAGGAGCTCCAATCATGAAATGACATGTGTCACTTCTTAACAAACTCCAAGCCTAACTTCTAACAAACTCCAAACCTAACTCCTAACCACTAAAAATTAAGATAAATAGCTCCAATTATAAAATGACATGTGTCATTTCTCAACTAAAAATTCATCTTTATTTTTAAATTAAAATATCTTTTTATCTACTTATTTTTTTTATAATCTAATTTCACCATATTTTCTAAAATTTTATGCTCTTTAATTCAACATCCATTTTGATATATGTTTATGAGTTTTTAGTTTTTATATTTTTAATGGGTTTATTTTATTTTAATTCAAAGTTTTACAACTTTAACCTTTATTTCATTTATTTCAATCAATATAATCTTGATTCGTCAAAATCATATACTTTTGGGGTAGTGTTTGACGCGTAAGAGATTGCGAGGGTATTTCTATATGCGGTAATAATGATGTCGCGGGAAAGCTACGGAAAAGTTACGGGTAACCCAAACAAACACTTACAACTAACACATATACATTCGAAGTGTTGTGAAATGAATTCACTAAACGGGTAAGCAAACACATATAACTATACTTATCGCCGCCACTGTGCGCGGGTACCCGGCTAGTAGATCTATCAAGCTAACAACGTATATAGAAACAAATAAACTACTTAAAATGAAAAAAAAGTTGTTAAGTTACTTCAAAACGATAAAAATAGACTGACATCACAAGTTAAAAATATTGGCACAAGTAACAAATCATGTGGGATAATTAGTAAGGCTAAAAAGTTGAGAATTCATATTTACCGTTGGTTTTTAATGCACGGTGCTATTTTTTCTCATTAAACAGCATCCGACATCACGAACCAACCATTACCATAACACTAATCTCAAACTATGTTACCCAAATACACCACTCTATATGACCTATCAAAATTTCCTTTCTTCAACCCATGTGGGATTAAATACCTGAAAAGTAACTAGGAACAAAGTTGTTCTAGAGACACAACACATTCTCCCTATATATCTTCTTCCTTATAAGTAGGATTGCTACTATAAACTCTTTTATTAGCAGGATGTCAACCTTTGGTTACATGGTACTAAAAACTTGAATGTCGATGCCAACGACTTCATCCAATAACTATAAATCTCGAACCATCCTACGGGGAGAAAATTAATCTCGAACCATCCAACTCTGGGCTATCCAAAAGGGTAATCGCCTTGGGATTAGTCGGCTCACAATATCGAGTTAGAAGTAACAAAAAAAATAAATAAATAAAAAATGATGAACCATATATAGATACATTACATGGCACTAAATTCATGTGGTGTTTCTTTATAAAAAGCAACCAGGCCAAAATTTGTTATGATTTTTTTTATAATAAAGTTCAGCTAAAAAAATATATTGTATACTTTTCAGTTTTGATGACCGATAGTTCACTTATAATAAAAGACTAACTAAAATGATAAAAAAGCTGTCAATCTTACATTAATTATGATCTTCCAATGGCCTATACCATTGTTATTTAACGGTATACACGACTAGAAGATAATAACATAATGTTTATTCCAACTTATTGAATGGCTTATACAACAGGTATATTAGCAAGGAAAATTTCATTTCACTAACCAATGTGGGATTCAAAAGTTAAAACAAGTTTCACAAAAGTAACGCCATGAAAAAGTTGCTCTAACCGATGTGGGACATAACACACTTTGTTGCCGTAATCATTGATTACATATGTTCTCTTCTCTTTAAGCTAAATAGAACTGTATTCATTTTGCGTTTTTAGTGTATGTGTAACATGACAAATGGAATGCATTTGTGTTTATAGTTTTGCTTTCTTCAGTGGTTTAATTTTGGATCCTTTATGGCTAGTTCATGTTTTCTTAAAGGCTTCCGAGGGCTCGGGATATGTAGAAATTTGGTCTTCATTATAAAGTTCAATGAATTTAGCCTTAGCCGGCACACTACACTTTCCTTCACGTTAATGTGCCCAACCGTTTTTCTTGTTATTTGTTTCTGTGTTTTAGGATTCGGGTATAATTATTAGCCTTTCATTAAGTTTTTTTTCTCTTTGTTATAGGATTCTTAATTCGTTTCACGTATGTTGACAGTATTGAAATGCATAAATAGTTGCTTTCTGCATCCTTGTTGTTTTTCGCTTAAGTTTGTTTCCTTCAAGTGACTAGTCCTAGACTCCTAGATGCTTTTCGCTTGGTTCTTTGTTTTGAGAATTCGGTTATATGCATATTCACCTATATAAATTTCTAACCATTTGAAGGGATTCGAAGTTCCAAGTTTCTAACATTATGTTAATAGCTTACTAAGTCTTTAAGGGATTATTCTAATACCTGGCCCAAAATCAAGTTTCTAACCTTGTTTTTTATTTATTTATTTTATTTTTATTTTATTTTTTTTACTACTCATATGACCAAATAGCCCATAGCAATAAAAAGACAAATAAGGCTGAATGTGACCCAAATATTTGCGAAACAAAAGAGTTAAATTTTGTGAAACAAAGGATAAATGGTATATAAGCTTTACCGAACTCGTTTTATGTAAAAGAGTTTGACATAAATATTGAACAAACGACCATCACGTCTCTTATTTCATAAATATGTATTTGGTTTGCAAACTAGCCTTAAACCTTCATAAATAGCCTTAAAACATGAACTGAGTTCATTTAAGTAAATATGAAGTGATCCGGTGAAAAAAATAATCAAAATGAGAAAGATAAAAAAATAATTTTAGCCACATATTTCAAATATGGAGGGAAGATGAAAGCAGATACATCTAATTTTTTAGGTACATCTGAAATAGTGGTTGTGGTTGTTTATCATCCTTCTCAATCTAATTCTACTTCTCATTGATCCTAAGTTCCTAACTAGTAAATAAAATTAAGTTCGAACCAGTTTCTTGTATTTTACAAAAAGGACCTCAAAGCCTCAAAGGTAACCAGGCCAAAATTATTTTCTTTAAAACGGATATTAGAAATTTGATAGCAAACTCAAACAAAGGTTAATTTAAAAGGATATTAAAAATTTTATTGTCATTTTGATGAGTGTTAGTTTTTTTATAATACGCTCAATTATAAGCAATCATAGATTTATCAAGCTAACAACGCATATAGAAACAAATAAACTTTTTAAAATGAAAAAAGGTTGTTAAGTTACTTCAAAACGATAAAAAATAGCCTGACATCACGAGTTAAAAATATTGGTACAAGTAACAAATCATGAGTGGTATTTACTTAGTAACGCTAAAAAGTTGAAAATTCATATTAACCGTTGGTCAATGAAGAAACGGTGCTATTATTTCTCGTTTAACAGCACTGGACATCATGTACCAACAGTTAATGTAAAACTAATCCCAAACTATGTGAACTAAATAAACCATTGTTTATGACCTATCAAAATTTCCTTTCTTCAACCCATGTGGGACTAAGTACGGTTTTAAAAAAAGTAACTGGGAACAAAGTTGTTCTCGAGACACAACACATTGTTACTCATCTAAAGCTATGAGAAAATTGATGCCAAACTCAAATACCTATTTTTAATAGTTCCTAACACATTATGTGGGAAGAGAGATTGTAAAGGGTTGCGTAGAGCGGTTTAGTTTAATATTCAGCTTATCTCCGAAGAGAGTAATAAGTATTTATCATTAGAGAGGATAAGGGACTACTATACCAAATCAAGACTACAATGAAATAATCTTTGTGACTATAATAGAAATTTAACAATCTAAGCCATTACCAAAGGCACCATTACCAAATCCATAAACCAATATCATTTGTAATGATAACCAATATCGCTTTCTATCAAAATACTTCAACCAACAGAGCAATTGATAACCATAAGGAAAATTACCAAACACTAAACTTGAATAGTCCCAAGAGCAATTGTAAAAACTCTAGTACACCACCCCCACTTCAATAATCCAATATTATAAATCTCGAACCATATACACCTACATTAGCTAGTAAAAATTTTCTTTCGAAGCTATTAAAAATTTGATAATCAAACACATGTGCTTAGTAGCAATGTGATTTGAGTTGGATTTTACCCACAACACAATTTATTCATTTATATTGTATAATTTTGATGAGTGTTAGTTCATTTATATTTATAATTAAGTATAATATAAGCAATATCAGATTTATGATAAGCTGATACCATATACTAAAAAATATGAGTTTGTCATAACCTGACATTATCTTTACTATATAAAATAGAAAAATGGTCAAATGTGAAAGTGAAAATTGAAAGTTGAAAGTTGAAAGTCAAAGGTGAGAGAAATGTATAATGTAATTAATCATCTTTTTAAAACACCCCATTACTTTAAAGTACATTGATTTATTCATATTGTACAACCAACTAAAAACATATCCACCAAATGAAATACAAACAATTAAAACACCCCATACTAAAAAGTACAATAAAATTTTCATAATATACAATTTAAACAAACTACAACAAAATCCAGAATATAAAATAATTAAACACACTAATTAATGTTATTTTTAGAACACCCTAAAATGAAAAGTAAGTGTTATTATTCACATTATAAAGATTAGTAAAACACACAAAGTTTCATACAAGCTAACAAGTTGATGGTATATATAGTTTTGAAAACCTGACCGGACCAACGGGTTCAACCGTGAACCGGTTTTGCCACCGGTTTGACTAACCAATAAATCCGAAAATGAACCAGAGATGACCCGTTGAAACCGATACAAACTGGTAAATCAGTCCTCATCGAGATCTATTTCCCCAGTTAATCGTCACAGGGTACCCGTGTATACTATATATAAAGGAAAAACAAAAATTGAAAAGTTAAAACTAAAAATAGAAATGTTGAAAACATATATTTCAAAAGGAAACTATTAATACACATCGAAAACCGGGTTGACCCGGGACGCTTCAAACCTGACGGGTTGACCCAGTTTAATTTCACCCGTGTTCAACCCAACCCGTCGGGTTGCCCGGTTTAAATCGATCCGTTTTTCGACAAAAACGGTTCAACCAGTTGAACCACCCGGGTCGACCCGGGTTTCAAAACATTATGTTTAATACCCAAATCTTCAAACTTTTATTCTTTTTCGTTTATAACCTATTAACATTTTTTATCACTAAACGATCTGTCGCTATAAAATACCGTTGCTATGCACGGGTACTCGTCTTTAACTATATGTATATATAATTACCATTAAAAATTCAAACTAATATCAAATGAAAAGAGATTCGGCATATTCAATGTTGGAAAGTCAATAAAACCTTTTATTATTATTATACATACAAAGCATGTATCCATGTTTTTGAAACTTAAAAAGTGAGTAATGTTAAATTTCTAAAATTCCTTTCAAACTAAAATTTTTACATAAAAATTCAAAGAATTTGTCCTTAATAAAATAGCTACCATAACAATTCACACCTAAAATTTCAAAGAAATGTATGACAAATTTTGATAACTTTTACTAATGTAATTAACAATATGCGATATTGTGGTAAGTGTTTCGTAACATGCGATAATTCAACTGAAGCAAAATTCTTAACATGTAGCAAAATTCTTAATTTATTTAATCTTAACACTAATAATTTATAAAAGTTTATCAACATATTCTATTTTATAAGGCATCATATTACAAATTATTTTTATATTCTTATGTTACTTTATAGTGTGTGTATCATATGCGATCTCAGTTATTGAATATTGAAATGTGTGCAATGATCATATGATTTTTAAAAATATTTATATAGTTGAAATTGCATAGATATTTGTGAATAACTTAAATGTTTACAATCACAAAACATTGTATCGATTTATTATATAGGCACAGGGTTCATTTTTTTTGTTCTTGTTCTTGCACATTAAATACGTTATTAAATACAAATCTGTTTCCAAATATTGCTATAATGATGGTGATTGATTGGTACTTTAATCGTTGATTGTTTCGGGGCATTAAGAGGATTCAACATCTCATATGCCGTGTACTAAGAAATTTTACATGGCGACTAACGTGCATTATTAGTTATCTCATAATTGATGTAATGTTTTATTTTCAGTTTCAATAAATATTTTTATATGTTCTTTGATACATGTTAAGAATTTTGCTTCAGTTGCATTAACGCATGTTACGAAACACTTACCACAATATCGCATATTGTTAATTATCTGCCGCTAGGAACCGCTGCCGCTAGGCGCGGGTACTCGTCTAGTATTTATATTACATATAATAGAAAAACGGTCAAATGTGAAAAGTTGAAAAGTTGAAAAGTTAAAATTGGTCAAATAAGAGAGAAATGCATAGTGTAATTAATACTTTTATTAAAACACCTCATTACTTAAAAGTACATTAATTTATTCACATTGAACTACCATTTAAAAGCACATATACCAAATTAAAAACAACTAATTAAAATACCCCTTACTAAAAAGTACAATAAAATTTTCATAACGTACAATATAAAGAAGCTACAACATAATCCAAAATACAAAATAATTAAACGCACTAATTAATGATATTTTTAAAACACCCTAAAATGAAAAGTACATATTATTATACACATTATAGTAATTAATAAAACACACAAAACTTCATACAAGCTAACAAGTTGATGTTACATATAGTTTTGAAAACCGGACCGGACCAACGTGTTCAACCGGAAACCGGTGTCGCCACCGGTTTTCGGCTAACCAATTAAAGCCATCCGAAAACGAACCAGAGAGGACCCGTTAAAACCGATACAAACTGGTGAATCGGGTCTCATCGAGATCTTTTCACGTTCTATTTTGAACGTTATATGAAACACTTTCCAGAATATCGCACATCGTTAATTGTCTGCCGCTAGGCACGGGTACTCGTATTGTATACAAAAATATATGCTACTTTAAATGACAAAAAGTTGTTAATTTACAAGAATTGTCATCATCGTGCTTAACACAAAGATAACAGCATAATGTTAAATTCAACTTTTCATGGCTTTAATCATCCAGAGTATATAACTAAGCAAAACTTCATTACTCCAAGCAATGTGGGATTCAGAACATAAATAAGTGTCACAAAAGTAACCCCATAAAAAAGTTGCCGTAATCATATATCATATACGCTCAGGTTTTTTTCTTCTTCTCTAATCAAGCTAGAGAAATTTGATACCAAAATCAAATACGATTACTTAATGACAATGCAAATGGATGGTACCTCAATCACCCAAAATTTTGGTCAAACTTACATCGTATTTTTTAGGTACTGTTAAGACTTGATATTACATTGTTTAGTTCAATCACAGTTTGCATCTATTGTGGCGTATTCTTTATACGTTATCTAACAATTATGGTAGGGTTGGCAAGACGGGTGTAGGTTTGCGGGTTGGGTAACACATTCAGGTACATTGCGGGTACTCGGATTGTCCGAAATGGATAGTTTTCTTTTTTCTATAGAATTAGACAAAATTTGTTGACTCGGGTTGGGTTGAACAGCATCACTTAGTTTTTTAAACACTGGTAGTTACAAGTGCATACAATCACTATGTCTAAAATAGTACGGATAACCGAGTAAAAAAAAACATTGGCACATAAATTTTGGTCCAAGTCACGAATTCCTTGAGGTATCAACTTTTTGGGTAAAGGGTTGGTCATAAATTTTGTTTCTTGAAATGTAAGAACAAGAACTGATTTGAGGTATCAACTTCAACCTGAGAAAAACTTAAGAGCTTATATGAACTGCTGATTTTGTTATGACCAACAGCACTTATAAGTGGCATAATGAGTGAGTAGGATCATGGGTCTAAACGGGTCATTGGGAGCATGGTTCTAAATGGATTTTGGTCAAACGGGTCACACGTTGGGTTGAGAAAGTTGATATCAAGCTTAAAACAGGTTTTTAATCTTACCATTGCTGTTTGATATAATTGGGAATATAATAACAGTTGTTCTTCCAGAAATCATTCCATTGCAAAAAGAGGCCGAGTTTTTTTTTGGTAAAAGGTCAAAGACCCGGTAAATATATTACTCCAAAAAACGTTTAAATATATTACTCCAAAAACAGGCCGAGTTTTGATATGTAGCCGTTGTTTTTCCAGAAATCAGAGAATGAAGGATTTGCTGTTGGATCGAAGTTGTGTTTTACAAAGAAGAATTTTGAATTAGAACGAAATGAAAGTTCTGTTCTTGCTTGTTTGACCCTTTATCTTGACTTTTATTGACTTTCAATTATGATTCAAATCGGTGTCTTCTTCCCTTCTAAATATTACTTGTCATCAAGTAATCGAAATCATGCATCCATATCAAAGGAAGGAAACTACCATTAACCCACTGTACCTGCATTGCCTCTTTTAGCCAACTTTCTGTCCAAAATAGGAAAAGGTGTGTTAAGTATTCGTTGTCAAGGAGGAAAGGGGAGTACCGTACCAAATCAAGAATACAATGAAACTGTACTCATGAGTCTTGACTATACCGAAAACTTATCACAATCTGAGGTGTATCCGATTTCTAATAAATCAGTATAACCAAACCTGTAAACCAATAATTGCTAAACCTAATAACCATACATCAAACTTGAATAGTCCTTAAAACCTTCCAAGATTAGAGTTAAAAAAACCACTATAATACAGCACCTGAACCTCAATATATATAAAAAGATAGACTATGTAAAATGACAAAAAAAAAGTTGATAATTTACATCAATTCTTCTCCTCATGCCTCGTGCACTATGTACTACAGTACATGAAACAAGAAGACAACAATATAATCTTTATATCAACTTGTCATAGTTTCAAACACCCCAAATATGTAAAGAAGCACAATTTCATTCATTCAACCAATGTGGGAATCAAACCTTAGAACAAGTCTCACACAACTAGCCGCATAAAAAAGTTGCTCTAACCTTTTGTTTCCGTATTCTTATACTATTACATGTACCTCAAACACTTGAAAAATTGGTCACACTTGTATCATATCGTTTTATAATAGTTTTACTTATACTAATGCCAATTACCAATTGCATATGTTTTTTGTTGCGAGAAGCGGTTGAGTTTAATATTGAGCTTGAGTCTCAAGAGTGTGTTAAACATAAAGGGCTTTCAGTAAATTGGTACCAGTTTAAAAAAATATGGTGCCTTGTGTGTCGGCCCAGCCCTCCCTGGTCCGAATCCGGGCATGATCATCTCATTAGTAACATTGGTTTCATGTAAGCAGTTAACGTGAGAATTCCTTATCCACGTCTTCCCGTTGTTCAACCCAAAGTAAATATCTTTTTACCCAAAATGCCCAAAACAAAGTGATGACACTCTACCTTACTGCCTATACGATTTTTTTATTTTTTATTTTTTTTTGTCAAATTGTGAGAAATTTATACTTTTATGATTTTCTCTGTTTATTGATTAGGATAATGTGCTAGGATGCAAGCACCTCAAAAAATTTGTACATGAACAAAATACACATAAAGATCAACATTTGAAATATTTGTGTTTTAATTAAAAAAAAAAAAAAAAAGGCTACACAAAACAAAAATTTCTGATCATTCTATCTTATGTTTTATAACCATCCTCTTAATACACTACTACAAAAAACGTCATAGAGCCCTGTTGAAAATGGTCATAAAGCCCGGTTTTACATTCGAAGGGTAAATGATCATTGTACATGAACATATTACTTGAATTACACAAGACGAATATTAACATAACATACTGTACAACTAGTCATGCACGTACATCAATAACCAATAATATCACATCATATAAATCAGAGAACATATAAACCAGTAATAGATGTATCATAAGCTATAAGCTAACAACGTATGGAGAAAGAAAAAATAAGACTGTTTGAAATGAAAAAAAGTTAGACAGCATCATAATATGATTTAAGTTCATTTGAGGACAAAAGATTATTTACATACCAAGGGATCAATCTCCACCCTCCATTTTTATTTGATCTAATGGATGAGATTAATCCCAACAATTTAAAAAACCCACTTTCATCATTTTTTTTCAAATATTAATATTTTTCAAACCGTTAATCGTTAAGCGAAAAAAAATATATCCTTGCGACGAGTATTTAATTATCTTTCTATAGATAGGCACTTTGATATACTTTCGACAAAATTTTTTTTTTCGTATTTTTCACATTTTTTTTTTTTTTTTTTTTTAAGTTTTTTCGTTTTTCTACGTTACTGAAATTTGCATTAAAAAATCATATATGATAAAACACTAATTTGAATATCACATGTGATATTAGTGTAATATCATATATGATATGTAATATCACATGTGATATTAGTGTAATATCACATATGATATTACATATCATATATGATTTAACACTAATATCACATGTGATATTCAATTTAGTGTTTTATCATATATGATTTTTTTCATGCAAATTTCAGTAACGTAAAAAAACGAAAAAAATAACGAAAAAACGTGAAAAAAAACGTTTTTTTTTTCTTTTTTCGAAAGTATATCAAAGTGCCCGTCTATATATCACATGTGATATTCAAATTAACACTAATATCACATGTGATATTACATATCATATATGATATTACACTAATATCACATGTGATATTCAAATTAGTGTTTTATCATATATGATTTTTTTCATGCAAATTTCAGTAACGTAGAAAAACGAAAAAAATAACGAAAAAACGTGAAAAAAAACGTTTTTTTTTTTCTTTTTTCGAAAGTATATCAAAGTGCCCGTCTATAGAAAGATAATTAAATGCTCGTCGCAATGGTATAAATATTTTCACCTAACGATTAACGGTTCAAGAGATATTTAAATTATAAAAAATGAGTGAAGTAATAAAATGTTTTTAATCTCAGTCATTGATTTATTTTTAGATGGATGGTGGAGATGAGTCCCTTGGTATGTGATAAAAGTTTGGTATGTAAAATAACTCTACTCTCATAATATTTGTTTCAACTTATCAATTAATTTTCCACCAGGGTATATGAGGAAGCAAAATTTCATCCCTCTTACCAATGTGGGATGCAAAACATAGAACAAGTTTCACAAATGTAATCTCATTAAAAAGTTGCTCTAGAGACATTACATTAGGGGTGAGCAAAAAACCCGAACCATGCTATTGGATTTGGATATCCTCCACGGATAGTACCTCAATTACCCGAAAATTTGGTCAAACTTATACCATATCGTTTTTATTTAGTTTTAGTTCTAGTTATACTGAAGCCAATTACCAATTGCGTATGTTGTTGGTTGCGTAAAGCGGTTGAGTTTGATATTGAACTTGAGTATTTGTTTCGCGTATATTCCTTATAGCTTTACATATTCATTTTCTATCAAGTTAAAGGCTTCTAAGGGCTCGGGATCTGTAGAAAATTGGGTTGTTTTCAGATCCGATGTTTAGTTAATCAAGTAAAAAGAGATGAAGTCGTCAACCAGAAATTTGCTTAACTCCATAATGCTTTCGATCAAAAGACCTCAACCAGCAGCAATTAATAACCATAATGCAAATTTCCATGCACCCAAAGTATATAAGGAAGCACAATTTCGATCCTTCAAACCATGTGGGATTAAAAACTTAAAACAAGTCTCACACAACTAGCCTCATAAAAAGTTTCTCTAGCCACATAGCACCTTTTTTTTTTCCTTAATCAAAGATTAATAATGTTCTTTTCACACATTATTTTTTTTCTTCTCTTGTAAAACATGAGAAAATTGATACCAAACTCGAATAGAACCTCAAGCACCCAAAAATTTGTCCAAACTTGTATCGTGTCATTTTAATTTAGTTTTAGTTTTACTTATACCAAAGCCAATTACCAATTGCATATGTTGTTGGTTGCGAGAAGCGGCTGAGTTTGATATTGAGCTGGAGTCTCAAGAGGGTGTTAAGTATTTGTTTTGTATATATTGCTTACAATTTTATTGGTGAATTTCTCTCGAGTTATAAAAATATAACGTATTCATTTTGCATTTATTATTGAATCGAAAAACGAAAGAGATCGTGTACCTCTTTAGAATTCGTTACTCGTTAGGATACTTGATCAATTAGTAGTTTAGCCGACTAAGTAAAAGTCAACTATAAAGAAACGAAGATCGAGTATACATCAGTCAAAAGTTGGTTAATTCAATTGGAGTTTACATCTATGTGAAGTTTGTTGTAAAAATGTCTTATGATGAAATATATACTTTGTAGTAATTGTGGCAATCTTGCAATATGACATGTCTCATCTTTTGGATGATTGAACTTTGTTTGAATATCAAATACATGTTTTATCATTCACATTCTCAACATTTTGAAAATAATTCGAGTTGTCACGGATAATTTTTCATGAGGTAAACAATTGAGCATACAATTGATAGAACACTAGAGACATTCTTCATTGACAATAATTAGTGGCTGCAATGGTTGCCTTGCTATTATCATTGAAAACGCATGATGATTAGCATCTAAAATTAAGTTTAAAACGACGAGGCCTAATAAGGAATTGCCAAGCACCAAATGTGTAGGAAGGTCATATGCTCTTGATCTAGAGATTTCACCCAAAGGAGAATATATCAATCCATAGACGGAACTGGACCAGTTTAACTAAAAGGGCCAAATTGTAATATATTTATTTTAGGAGGGCTAGATTACATATTCTTTTAATATTGGTACTAATAATGCCTACTACTATTATATTTAAAAGTTAAAAGTGTACTTGTGACTAGGGGTGTCATTCGGGCTGACCCGACCCGAACCCGACCCGAGTCAATTCGGGTCGGGTCAATCGGGTTCAAAAATATATTCGGGTCAATCGGGTCAACCCGAATTGACCCGAGTTCTAAACAAGGTCGGGTTCGGGTATATTTTTTTAGCCTTGACCCGACCCGAACCCGACTAACCCGGTTCAACAACACTTTTACAATGTAAAATACTCGGGTTGACCCCGAACCCGAATTGACCCGACCCGATTGACCCGACCCGAGTTGACCCGAACCCGAATTGACCCGACCCGAGTTGACCCGAGTTCTAAACAAGGTCGGGTTCGGGTATGTTTTTTTAAGGCTTGACCCGAGTTGACCCGACCCGAGTTGACCCGAACCCGACCGGGTCAACCCGAATAACACCCCTACTTGTGACTAAAAATTTTGGGAGGGCCACAACCCCTCCTGACCCCTAATAAGTTCAGTCCCTGTATCAATGAGCAAGCAAACCTCGAAAAATGTCAAAATATTAGGCAATTTCTACCTAAAATGATATATACAAAAAGATAAGACTACTTAAAATGTCAAAAAGTTGTTAATTTACATTAATCGCTACTTCCGACAAAAAGTTGTTAATTTACATTAATCGCTACTTCCGGCTTTTGCATGCCGGCTCCTACTTGATGGAAGGAAACGGTATGCAAACGACAACAAAAAGCAAACATAATTTACCAATGTGGGATTTAAACCTTAAGACAAGTCTCATACAACTAGCCCAAAAAAATAGTTGATCCATGGTCACATATTGTTTTCTTCTTCTCTTATCAAGATAGAGAAAATTGATACCAAACTCGAATATAGTTATCTAGTGACAATGCAATTGGAGGTGGAAATCCTCCATGAATAATACCTCAATCACCCGAAAACTTGGCCAAATTTATATCGTATCGTTTGATTTAGTTTTAGTTTTGCTTATATAGTTGTGCTAAAAACTATTTTGTTAAACTATCTAGTAGACCACCATTTTGTCATATGTAATAACAGGATGCTAGTCTTTCATTACATAAACTGTTAAAAAATAGAGAATATGGATAGTTGTTTCCAATAAGTTTGGACAAAATTTATCGGGTTGGATCGACTAACTTCACTTTGTTTTTAGAACTGGTAGTTAAGATACCACCAGAACTTGGTTTTTAAAATGAGTTATTAACAAACAAAAACAACATAATGTTTACTTCAACTTGTCACTGTTTTAAATACCCAAGGTATATAAGGAAGCAAAATTTCATTCTTTCGACAATTATGGGATTCAAAACTTAAAACAAGTCTTACACTAAGTAGCCCGATAGGGTAACCTGCCTCGTCACAATGTTAAAAGCTAGAGTTGATTCAAAGCCGCCCGATAGGGTAACTTGCCTCGTCACAATGACAAAATTTACCATGGACCATTTTTGTACCTTCAGAGATCATGTTTTCTTTGTTGCCGCTGATAACTCCCAGCTATTTGCAGCACGGATGTTATTCCCAAACATGAGAAAAGGTTGTTATAAGCTATAAGTTAAGGAAAGTGATTTGCACACTTTCAATTCTTCTTATTGGGACACTACAATGTACAAACAGTTAAAGCAGATTATACTTAAAGTACAATTGTCTGATGCACGCATTGAAGTATGCCAATAAAATGTAAAAGTGCGCAAATCATTTCCCATACGTTAACGTATATAGAAAAAGATAAGGTTATTTGAAATGAAAAAAAGTTGCTAAATCACATTAAATGTCATCTTTGTCTCAAGGATTCCACTCTTATAATTTTTGAACGGATAAGAGAGACAAATAAACATCATAATAGTAGTCGCAACTTGTCAACAATTTATCCACCAAAGTATATAAGGAAGCAAATTTCATTCCTTTGACCAATGTAGGATTCAAAATTTAAAACAAGTAAAAGGGTTAGTTTTGCAATCCAAAAAAAGCTAGTTTTGCAATCTGAGAAAAAGTTTTGCATAATTTTGCAATCCAAAAAAAAAAACAAATATCATTCCACAAATATTATTTTCTAATGAATTAGTTTTGCAATCCAAAATAAAGCTAGTGGGCACAACTTGTTGCTCTTTGCTTTCCGCTATGTGATTCCAAAAATTTTGCAAATTAAAATTAGAAAACGCAATTTATCATTAGCTAACAACACATATATAAAAAAGATGGAAGTTAAGAATTGACAAAAAGTTGTTATATTACAATAATTCTTGCCTCTGTATGAGACATAAGGTTGGTCTAAATTTGTAACTGTATGCGAGAAACAAAGACAACAATGTAATATTTATTTCAACTTATTAGTAAGGAAACACCCATCTTTACTACATAAAATGTAAAAATGGTCAAAGGGTAAAATGAAAACTTGAAAATTGAATGTTGAAAGTCAATATTATTGAAACAATTTAAAAAGTAAAAATAAAAATTAAATGACAATGTCCATATATAGAACAAACTTCAGCGCCTCGATTCCTTTCCTTTTCCATGTTTCACACTATAAATTTCGACTTCTTAACTTTATTATTTAGAATTATGAAAATTGAAAGGCTAGCAATTTACATACACCATGAGTTTTGTCTTGTAAGTAATGAAATGGTTCTTCTATATTGTACTTCTAAATATAGTTCCAAACATAATATCCCAATCAATACTGAATAAGTATTATTTAAAAATATAATATTTATTTGACACACCTAATTTGACATTTTCAATATTAATTTGATTGTGACATTTATAATACTACACGAGTACCCATGCATAGCAACGAGATTTTATAGCAACAGATCGTTTTGTGTTAAAAAAAAGTTTGTGAGTTATAAACGAAAAATAATAAAAGTTTGAAAATTTGGGGATTAAACATAATGTTTTGAAAACCCGGTTCGATCTAGGTGGTTCAACCGGTTGAACCGTTCTGATCTAAAAACATGTCGATTTAAATCGAGTCAACCCGACGGAAACGGGTCAAATTAAACCGGGTCAACCCGGTTTTCGATATGTATTAATAGTTTCTTTATGAAATATGTGTTTTCAATATTTACTTTTTTAGTTTCAACTTTTCACTTTTTACTTTTTGGCTTTTCCTTTATATATAATATAGCAGGGTACTCGCGCGTTGCGACGGCCGGTACTCTGTGACGATTAACCGCAGAAATAGATCTCGATGAGACCTGATTCACCAGTTTGTATCAAATTCAACGGGTTTTCTCTGGTTCATTTTCGGATGCCTTTTATTTGTTAGCAGAACCGATGGCGACACCGGTTCTCGGTTGAACCCGTTGGTCCGGTCCGATTTTCAAACTATATTTACCATCAACTTGTTAGCTTGTATGAAACTTTGTGTGTTTTATTAATTTATATAATGTGTATAATAACATGTACTTTTCATTTTAGGGTGTTTTAAAAATAACATTAATTAGTGCGTCTAATTATTTTATATTTTGGATTATGTTGTAGCTTGTTTAAATTGTACATTGTGAAAATTTTATTTTATTTTTTTAGTAAGGGGTGTTTTGATTGGTTGATTTTAATTTGGTAGATATGCTTTTAATTGGTTGTACAACGTGAATAAATTATTATACTTTTAAGTAATTGGGTGTTTTAATAAAAGTATTAATTACATTCTTGTATAAAGCGTTACTTGCCACTGTTCGTTCTCGTGGTCTTATTGCACTTGCCACCGCTTCGTCCGGGGTTGTGACAAATAACATGACTCGGGGAAGAACTGCTCACTCTCGATTTAAGATCACATCAAGCTTAATACAAACTCAATATGCAACGTCAAAAAACAAAGTGGCCTTGCTAAGCTACTTTACCAAGCCAGGTTGATAATTTGGGATGAAGCATCAATGGCTAAAAGGCAACGTGTGGAAGCGGTTGATCGAACTATGCAAGACATTAACGGGGTCAAACTTCCATTCGGCGGCAAGAGAATGGTTTTAGGAGGGGATTTTAGACAAGTTTTACTGGCCATAAGACGTGGAATACGAGCGCAGATTGTAGATTCGAGTCTACTGATGTCACCTCTTTGGTCTAGAATTCAAAAAATGTGGTTAACCATAAACATGAGGGCATGGGCAGAACCATGGTTTTCAAACTACCTATTACGAGTCGGTGACAGAGTTCAAGAGGTCATCGATGAAGACTATGTAAGCAAAGCTGATGACATGACGATTCCATACACAGAAGATGCTGCCTCAAAGGATGCATTGGTCGATGAAGTGTTTCCTTCCTTCGCCACCATAGCTCATTCACCCACTGATATAGTTTCAAGAGCAATTTTATCCACTAAAAATAAACATGTTGACAGCATTAATGATATGTTGATTGACATATTTCCTGGCAAAGAGAAGGTTTACTATAGTTTTGATGAAGCAGAAGACGACACCCATAACTTCTATCCTTTGGAATTCTTAAACTCGCTCAACGTGAGCGGATTGCCTCCTCATTACTTGCGTTTGAAAATTGGATGCCCGATTATTCTTTTAAGGAATCTAGATCCGGCAAATGGATTATGTAATGGCACGAGGTTGATATGCAAACGTTTTGATCCTAATGTCATCAATGCTCAGATTGCCGTGGGATAGCACGCTGGAGTTAGAGTGCTCTTGCCAAGAATTCCTCTTACTCCATCTAAAGACGACATGTTCTCTTTCAAAACTAAAGAGAACACAATTCCCTGTGCGCCTTAGCTTTGCGATGACTATTAATAAAGCTCAAGGCCAAACAATTCCAAATGTGGGTGTCTATTTGCCAGATTCTATTTTCTCGCATGGCCAGCTTTATGTGGCATTGTCTAGAGGGATATCCCGTAGAACAACAAAGGTATTGGTTAAACAAGTCAAAGAGTTCCGTCAAGCAGGAATCTATACCTCAAATGTCGTGTATCAAGAAGTTTTACGCAACGAGTAACGTGTGTTGTTAGTTAATATTTCATAATTGATGTAATGTTTTGTTTTTTAGTCTCACTAAATATTTTTATATGTCGATTGATACATATTAAGAATTTTTGTTGGAGTTAAATTATCGGATGTTACAACCGCTTGCAATTACATTTTGATCTTTTCACGTTCTATTTTGAATGTTAAACGAAACACTTGCCATAATATCGCATATCGTTAATTGTCTACCGCTGCTGCCAGGCGCGGGTACTCGCCTAGTATTATATAAAGAACCAAAATATCATTCATTCACCAATGTGGGATTCAAAACAAAAAACAAGTCTCACAAACGTAAACCCAAATATAAGTTGCTTTAGTAAGATGGCACCTTTTGTTGCCGTAATCATATATCATATATGTTCACATTATTTACTTCTTGTCTAATTAAGCTAGAGAAAATTGATACCAGACTCGAATACGACTATTTAGTGACAATGCGTTATGGTCAAAGTTTTATCCCATCGTATCGTTTTGATTTAGTTTTAGTTTTACTTATACCAAAGCCAATTACTAGTTGCATATGTTGTTGTTTGCGAGAAGTGGTTGAGTATGATATTGAGCTTGAGTCTCAAGAGTGTGCTAAGTATTCGTTTTGTGCGTATTCCTTACAACTTTACTTGTAATTTTCTATCGATTTATAAATGGAATGCGTTTGTTGTTTATAGTTCTGCTTTTTGCAGCAATTTGTTTTCGGATCCTTTATGGCTAGTTTATGTTTTCTTAAAGGCTTCTAACGGCTCGGGATATGTAGAAAATTCAACTTCTTTATCAAGTTCACTAATTTTATACTTAGCAAGTGACGACACAAAGATCACGACTACCAACCCATATCATAATTTTTAGGAAGTGTTAAGATACATTGTTTAGTTTAGTTATAGAATGTGACACAATTTGCATCCGTTATTGCGTATTCTCTTTAGTCTTTCTAACCATTATGGTAGGAGTGGCAAAATGAGTGGGGGTTGCGGGTTCGTTGCATGTCAAAACAGGTAGTGTTTTGTAGGAGTGGGGTACTCGGGCTGGGTTGACCCAAATCTGTTCTATAATACTTTTTTATGCACATAGTGTCTCAAATTTATTTATCTCTTCGAATTACAATAAACGATAGGTAGAGTTCTAGTACTTATTGTAGTCATCTGTTCTCGATGTATACAGGTTCATTGTCTGCTTTAAAATTAGGATTGTACTAAAAACTATTTTGTTAAACTTTCGGGCAGATTGTCATTTTGTCATATTTATTAACAAGATGTGAGCCTTTGATTACATCATCCTATAAATTTGGACAAAATTTATCGACTCGGGTTGGGTTGACCAACATCCCTTAATTAGTTTTTAAACACTGTGTCTACCATATGTATGGAATCTTGAGACAAAATTGATGGAATATAAATTTTGCAATGATCAACAGGACAAAAATTTGAGAACTTTATCGAACAGCTAATTTTGGTACAACCACCAGCACTTGGTTTCAAAACATTCAGTAACTAATAGTATGATAAAAAGTTGAGAATTTTTATATGAACTGTTAGCCAATGCAGTCTTAATAATTTTTTTTTTTCTTTTTTAACAGCATACGAAATCAGATATACAAAAAGATAGACTACTTAAAATGAAAAAAGTTGTGAATTTACATTAATTAGTAACCCAGTGCCTCTCAAACCGTTTGTCACGGTATGTGAAACACTAAGACAACAACATAATGTTTATTTCAACATGTAGAAGTTTGAAACATCCAGAGTATATAATGAAGCACAATTTCATTCCACCAACCAATGTGGAATTCAAAACATAAAACAAGTCTTAGAAAAGTAACCCAAATAAAAAAGTTTTGGAAAATAGTTTGTAAAGTGTTGGAAAATGGTATATATATTTATATTTCTTGGTAGCTTTGCGTTATCCTTGACGAGAGCTTTGCAACGAGCTAAAGCGTGTCCAAAATTGAGGTAATATGAATGAGATATCGTGTCTCAAAGAGAGGCACTTGAAGCACAAAAACTAGGAATTGAGAATGTATCCTACATCACCTAGAAATGGAAATGAAGATGTGTTTATAAGGAAGTCTTGATATTTGCTATCAAAATATTTGAGTTGGTTTTACTCCAATACTTACGTGCGCGCGCATGGGGTGCAGATTTTTGGATTTATGGGCCAAAATAGGTTCGAAGCTTCTGAACTCATGCGAGCCCGCGCGACCTGCGGGACACAAATGCAGCTCTGAAAATTCGCCTGTGCACGTATCTTAATAGATTTAAACTTCATGTGTAAGTTTTATAGAACCAGTTGTGCAATTAAAAGATATGGAAATCTGTTTTAATTATAACAGATTTATGTAATTAAGGCTTTTATTTAGTCTTGGAGAACAAGACACTTTTCTGTATAAATATAGTCGTAACCCTCATTCAATTATGCATTGAGAAAAACACAGCTCCAATACAGAATTATTCAAGCAATCTCTTCGATCAGAAACGCTCAAGTTTTCCGTGATCTTTCAGGCAAGTTGTCTAGTTTGGTTGTACAACAGCTGTGTATGTTGTACCATGGGAAAAAGATGGCGAATCTGTTTTAAGGGAATCGTGTTCAACACGAGCCTCGTGCCATTGTCTTTACTGCTTTCGTTTAATTCAGTTGAATAGTGTCTGTCTTCTGCTTCTACTCCATTATGTCTATTATTTAAATTTAAGTTATTATTATTATTTGTAATATGATTTATTAATAAAAGTGTACACCGTTTCTCACAAAAAGTTCCTGTAATGACATGATACTTTTCATTGCCGTAATCATTTACTCATATATGCTCACATTGTTCTCTTCTTGTCTAATCAAGCTAGAGAAAATTGATACCAAACTCGAATAAGAATATTTAGTGAGAATGCAATTGGCGTCGGATATCCTCCATAAATAGGTACCTTAATCACCCAAACATTTGGTCAAACTTATACCGTATCATTTTTATTTAGTTTTGCGTATATTCCTTACATATCATTTTCTATTGAGTTTTAAAAAGGTTATATGTTCATTTTTTTTATCGAGTTAAAGGCTTCAAAGGTGTAACACCCCCAAATCTCGGTACAGCGGAAGACTTAATCAAGTTTTCGGGGCGTTACAATTGGATTGGTATCTCACACAAGTATAGCAAACAAGATAGTCGTTATCATTCAAAACCAATCCCAAATTTAATTATTCAAAACATTAATCCCAAAATGTAAATATTAGGCCTAAACCTGATTTAATAAAAATAGGTCCCCATAAATTATCAGAGTTGATCATGATCCTTGAACCATGCCTCCTTGCCAAGCTTCCACAGAACACGTACTCCAAACATCACTTAATTACCTGAGAAAACATGCTAAAAGGTCAGCTAACGCTGGTGAGTTCATAGGTTTAAATTCAAGTTAAAAGTAGTGGACCTGTAGGAGTTAATTTGCTACGCGAGACCTAAGATAGATACATATCAATCGCATACCAATATCATATACGACGTCATAATGGGCCCCTAGCGACACTAGCCAGCACAGTCGTAGCATAGTCTAGAACGATTGCTAACCCTGGACTAGGTCGAAGTAGAAGTCTATACTTAGCTAGGCAAGTGCTATAGCAATAATGATTGCTACCCTAGACTAAGGCAACATCTACCACATATCTATCTAATCAGTCAAGCACATAAGCAAATCAAAATAGTTTAAAAAGGTCCAAAAATAGTAGCATGATTCACATGCCAATTTAGTTAAAAACATAGATAAAAGTGGGGCTATGTAACTCACCTCAAGCAAGCAACGCACAAATAAACACTACCAGAAGATAACAACTAATCACGGCTCAGCAACTATCGACTCGGCACAACCTATTAATGTAAACTCATTTTAATATATATTTCCCAAAATCAACGTTATCTACCCCAATGTATTCCTTTTTGTTATTTTAAAAAATGTCTTGTTTCACCGTTTAGTCCTAGCGTTTGGTATCATCGAGTGGGTGTATCGACTCAACATGATATCATGAATGCACTCAAATCACCAATATGTGACTCAATATAACACAATGAGACATCTAAGCGATAAGCTCCATAGTCCAATAAGTTTCGGAATAAATAGTAGACCTTATCGAATTCGTCAACTCGATAAACTCAGTTATTTATTCGTGTCGCTTATTATCCCATAAACCGGTCTCATCCTAACGAGTCATAAGGATGATTCACCCATTAATATTGTTATCCAACGTGCCTAGCGGGCTCTTATTAGATTCGTCAACCTAATAAGTTCGTTATCCACGTGGATCGACGCTATTAATGTTAGGTCATCCGTAACCCATGCACACAACGTAAATAAATAAATACTTGAAACTAGCGTTAAATGCTCATAAATGGCACATTTCGATAAACGTGCACTCGAAACATTAAATACTTATTTATTAAAAAACTTTTCCATTTTTAGTCGTTAATTCCCATTGAAATAGTGAATAACAAGACAAGTCTTGTTATCGATATTTTTGGTATAAAAGCCTTTTTATTATTTATGTTTCATAGTTTATTAGCATTTTCATATATATATATATATATATATATATATATATATATATATATATATATATATATATATATATATATATATATATATATATTTCGTCAATTTCAATATTAGTTTCATATCGTTATTCGTTTCGAATCCACAAGCACGAGTCATGACTTCTCGGCTTTTAACCAATCAATAGTTCAAACTATACTAAAGTCCATGTTACGGTGTTGTCGGGGTCAACTATTGACTAAAAAGTCAAAGTAACACCGACGTTGCTCAAAATTGACAATTTATATTATAAGTCCAAATAAAAGTCATAATAGCGCAATTCAATCTCAAATCAACCCAAATCAATCTCGCCAACCAATCAACCAACCAAATATACCCGAAACCAATGTTATGACCCTAATGATCATGACACAGTCACGGTTAAGACCACGTGAACCAAACAAGCTCTAGAAGATTTTCGGCTCCACGCGTCTCATCCAAACACCAACAATATCAACCAACAAGCTACCACAACAATCCGACTCGGACCCTTGGTCCAAGTGGGTCACGTACGCCACCACCCTCAACCCATACATGGGTTTGGTAGCTCGTACGCCTCAAAACCACAACCAAACACTCCCCAAATGGCTTCTACCTCAACCAAACACAATCAATCAACCTCCAATCATCATCCAAACATCAAACCCATCAACTAATCCTAACCAAGAACATGTAACTAAACCGAAAATGCAAAAACACAACAATATGGTACACCACATGATACCAAATCACTAGCTACATGTTTACTTAAGTGTAAATTAGTTTTAATCCCATGTTTTACCCAAAACCCCCATTAGGTCGAGCCATAAACAAGCCCTAGGGACCCATTTGTGGCTTCTTAAGGCCAAAACAAGCTTGACCCATGTTCCATTTACCTTTTTACAACCCGATCTACAAGATTTAATGAAAACCCTAGAATCACGAATCTTATTTGTAAAATTTGGAGGTGTTAATGTAGGCTTTTGTGAGAGATTTTTATATGGATAGAAAGAGGAAAGAGAGATCTACAAAATGGTAGTGGAGGTGTATGTTCACTCGCCTGAAGTTGGCCGGAAAGGTGGCGATGGTGGTGGTTATTTTAGGGTTAGGGTTTTTTTGGTGGAAGAGAGAGAGGGTCGAGAGAGAAAGTTGGTGTTAGTGTATGTTTTAGAGAGATAATGAAAGAGTGAAAGTGAGGTAGGGAGGACATTTATATAGTTGGGAAGGAGGGACCTCAAATTAAATGAAAGGTGGGGAGGGAGGGGTGGCTGGCTACAGGAGAAAGAGAGGGGCCGAAGCTGTAATTTTTTATAAACTATCTCGTTTACCTACTCCCGAGCTCATATATTGTCCTACGAGTGTCCCACGACGTTCATTCGACTTTCTCTTATGTTTATTTATATTTTTTCATGAGTTTTGACTATTTATTTGCCAATTTTCGAGTTACAGTCCAAAAGTTACGTTATTTCTTGTTTTAGGCTTTTATAGTGCTGAATCGAATAGTGCTTAACAAAAAGAGTTAAAACTCACACGATAACTCATCCAATAATAAAATAAATCATAAAAACCAATAAACGATATCAAATCAAGTCATGGTCGATAAAAATAGTGATAAAGGCAAAAGTTCGGTTTAGTTTAACGTAATGCGGTTACCTAAAATAGACTCCCTAATTTGCCAGTTGTCACAGCCTCCCAGCCTCAGAAGAAACCCGTCCCGGGTTTCACTCTGAGTTGCTTGATGTCATGAAGAGTTTAGGGTACTTCCTATGGAATACATCCTCACGTTCCCAAGTGAACTTCGGTCCATGTCGGGAGTTCCAACGAACTTTGATAATCGAAATACGGCTATGCTTTAGCTGTTTAACCTCACGATCCATGATCTCAATCGGTTCCTCAACGAAATTTAATTTCTCATCAATACGGATATCTCTTAAAGGCATAACTATGTTTTCCTCCGAAAGACACTTCTTAAGATTACTAACATGAAAGACATTGTGTACACTGCTTAATTCCGTTCGTAGCTCAAGGCGTTAAGCTACTGGTCTGATTCTTTCCAGGGTTGGAAAGGGACTAATATATCGGGGATTGCGTTTTCCACCCTTTCCAAAACGAATCACTCCTTTCCAAGGAGAAACCTTTAACATAACATGATCTCCAACCTGAAACTCTAAGGGTTTACGTCTCCTATCGACATAACTCTTTTGTCTATCATGAGCGGTTTGCAAACGATTACGAATCTGAACTATCTTCTCAGTGGTTTCTATTGTTGTAGGAGAATTCGGCCAAAGGGAGATGTCTCTCCCAGCCTTTGCCGAAATCAATGACACAGGCTCTAAGCATATCCTCTAAGGTCTGAATGGTTCTCTCGCTCTAACCATCGGTTTGAGGATGATATGCAGTGCTCATATCCAGGTTTGTTCCTAAAGCTGTCTGTAAGGATCTCCAAAAGTCGGATGTAAAATGGCTATCTCAATCAGAAATGATAGATACCGGTACTCCATGACGCGATACTATCTCCTTAATGTACAGTCGAGCGAATTTGTCGAGACTATCGACCTCGCTAATGGCTAAGAAGTGAGCAGACTTAGTCAAACGATCTACGATTACCCAGATAGCGTCATTGCCGCTAACTGTTCTCGGTAATTTGGTGATAAAGTCCATGGTGACTCGCTCCTATTTCCATTCTGGGAGTTCGGGTTGAACTAAGAGTCCTGAGGGTTTCTGGTGTTCGGATTTTACCTTAGATCAAGTCAAGCACCAACTGACATACTGAGCTATGTCGGCTTTCATGTTAGGCCACCAGTAGAGTTTCTTCAAGTCCTGATACATCTTATCGGCTCCGGGATGAATAAAGTATTTTGACTTATGTGACTTGTGCATAATCAACTCAGGGATTCCACCATGAAATGGTATCCAGCTTCTGTGTTTGAAGCATAAAGTTCTGTCAGAACGCTTCAAGAAGCCGTTTTCACTTTCCACCATTCCATGCAGATTCTCATAAGGACGGTTCTCTTTCGTCAATGTCGCAACTTGGGCGGCTAAGATTTGAGATGGTAGAGGCGAACTAATGGTCATTCCTAGGGATCGAACGAGTAATGGTGTAATGTTCTCCTTACAACTGAGGGCATCTGCCATTATATTGGCTTTAGCAGGATGATAACGAATCTTACAGTCATAATCATTGAGAAACTCTAACCAACGAAGCTGAGTCATATTTAACTCCTTTTGATCTAAGATATGCTTCAAGCTGTTATGGTTGGTAAACACTACACACTTGGTTCCATACAAATAATGTCTCCAGATTCTAAGGGCAAATACTACAGCACCTAACTCCAGATCATGGGTGGTGTATTTTTTATCATGCTTCTTAGGTTGTCGGGATGCATAAGCTATCACCTTCTCCCATTGCATCAAAACAGCACCTAACCCTTTATGCGAAGCGTCGCAGTACAAGACAAAGTCTTCGCTTCCTTCAGGCAAAGCTAGGATGGGCGCACTACACAACTTCTCCTTCAGAAGTTGGAATGCTTCTTCTTCCTTTTTTCCCCATTCATACTTAACGTCTTTCTGCGTCAGTTTGTTCAGCGACTTAGCTATTTTGGAGAATCCCTCAATGAACCTCCGGTAATAGCCTGATAAACCTAGAAACTGGCGGACTTCTGATGGGTTCCTAGGGGCTGCCCATTCCTTAATGGCCTCAATCTTGGCTGGATCGACGTGAACTCCTCGACTATCTATCACGTGACCTAAGAATTGCACCGACGGAATCCAAATTCACACTTAGAGAATTTGGCATACAACATCTCTTCTCGCAACAATCCTAAAATGAGCCTCAAATGCTCTCCGTGATCCTCTCTACTCTTGGAGTATATCAAGATGTCATCTATGAATACTATCACAAACTTATCCATGAATACCGCTGGTGCATTGGTCATGAGATCCATGAATACCGCTGGTGTATTGGTCAAACCAAAAGACATCACTTGGAAGTCATAGTGTCCATAACGAGCCCTAAACGCCGTCTTAGGGATATCCTCCTCTCGAACTCTAAGCTGGTGATAACCAGACCGTAATTCGATCTTGGAAAAGACACTAGCTCCCTGGAGTTGATCAAATAAGTCATCTATTCTAGGTAACGGGTATCGGTTATTCACCATCAACTTATTCAACTCCCTATAATCAATACACATCCGAAACGATCCATCCATCTTCTTTACAAACAATACTAGTGCTCCCCACGGTGACAAACTTGGTCGAATGAATCCCTTCTCTGACAATTCTGCCAACTGTTTAGACAGTTCCTCCAATTCTCTTGGAGCAAGTCGATAGGGTACCCGGGCTACGGGTGCAGCACCGGGTATCAACATGATTTGGAATTCCACTTGTCGGACAGGTGGAATCCCTGGCAGATCATTGGGAAACACATCTGGAAACTCTCTAACGACGGGTACATCATTAAGGTGTCTTTCACTCTTCTCCTCGCTTTTCTTTTCGGAAATTCAAGCTAAGAAAAGACAACCTCCTCTATCGATGTACTTCCGGGCCTTAATACAAGAGATGATGCTCAACTGGGAAGGACTTCCACAGTCGCTCTGATCTCCTTGTATGCTCAGAACTTTTCCACCATACGGTACACGCACGATCTTCTCATCGCAGATGATGTGTGCACCGTTCTTTGACAACCAATCCATTCCGATGATGACGTCAAAACTTCCCAGGGTAACTGGTAATAGGTCTATGCTAAACGGGTGGTCTAGGAAACATAAGGTACAACCTCGGACTACGGTGTCTATCTTCTCCCTATTCTCATTAGCTAATTCCACATCGTAACTGAACCCTAGAGGTGGTTGGGAAATTCCTAGTAATGGCATAAAGTTGGTGGATACGAAACTTATATCGGCACCAGTATCAAACAGTATGGAAGCATAGCGGTTATTTAGAAGGATCGTACCCATAACTACGTTAGGGTCCTCACTAGCTTCCTTCCCAATAGCATACACACGCGCTGTTCTCATGTCTCTCTGCTGATTCCTAGCACTCTGATTTCCCTGATTCTCCACAACCTCACGCTTCACAGGGTTTAAGCCATTACTTCCCACACCTCGGTTAACAAATCATCCTCTATTACCGGGGTTTCCTTTCATCCACGGTGTGGAAAACTAGAAGGGGGCGTTGAATAGTTTTACCAATTTAAAACATCATTTTTAAATATTTAGATCGACTTATGTCAATCTATTTAGATGTGTATGTTGGACGTTGATAGATAGATATATAAAAGTGTAATGAAAGATAAAGAGTAAGAAGCACATAACCATGACACGAGTATTTATAGTGGTTCGGCTACAAGGAAACCTTCCTTGCCCTACTCCACTCCCCGAGTCACCTACTCGAGAGTTCGTAATCACTACACGACACCAACTCCTTATGGCGGAGAATCCTTCACAACGTCGCCTACTCTTTTTTCGGTACTAGGCTAACCATCGGGTTCTTTCACACCAAGGTAAACCATACCTACCACAACGTCGCCTACTCTTTATCAGGTACTAGGCTAAATACCTAGTTCCATTACAATAAAGGAACTACTACCCAACACAACACAACTCCTAATCCCAAAGGAGACCCACTCCTTATTACAACACCATCAAGGATATCACCATCCTTGGAAACAAACTATTACTATATTTATAAAGATGCACCTCATCGATTATACGACCTTGGCATTCTTTACTAATGCCACTTGATTAGATTCTCAGGCATTCTTCACCAATGCCTTTGACACAACGCTTGGCGCCTTTCACTAATGCCTTCATCTTGACACCTTTAGCATTCTTCACTAATGCTATTGACATGGACGTTAAGCACATTTCACTAATGCTTTCGTCTTGACTCTTTCGGCATCTTTCACTAATGCCTTCGACACAACACTTCTATGGAGGAGGAAAGAACTATCAACAAGAGAACCTCAGTAGTCTTGATGATGACGAAGCATGGCAACTCATGGACTTGAGCTTGCTCGACTTCATGAAGTGGTGATCTCGCCTTTAAGAGGAACCTAGAGAATCACACAAAAACAAAAGACAAAATACATAGAAAGATCCCTTAGGATTAGTGGTTAGAGAGTTACAATACTTGGGGTAAGTATGTGTGAGAGTGGCAAGCCAAAAGGAAGAAATGGCTCACTATTTATTGAGGAGAAAAGCTTACTGTTCCCCGGATCCCACGGATCCCACACACAAGGGATTCGTCTAGTGTAAAACTAGGGATCCGTGGGAAGCTCCTCTTTGCCCATGGGTATTTTGGTTATGGGTCATGGGTTGATCCATGGGCATCTCTTTAGATACAATGTATCTAATAAGTGCAGTGTATCTAGTCAAGTGTATATGGATCAAAACCATGGGTTATGGGTCAATACCATGGGTTGTAGTTTTTACCCATTTATAGTACATACTAGTTATGTATATATTTGTCCAATATGTAAATACTAGTTGTTGTACATATGTATTACTAAATCATAAAATCACTTATACTTGTTTTAGCGTTTTATGTGAAAACGTAAGTGTGTTAGAAAAATATTTGCTCAAACTATTTACGAATTTTATTTGTTTTGTTAAAATGATTTTACGTTTGTTATCGACAAAACATTAGAAGATCGTAAAATATAAATAAACGTTTTTACGGCTTATTTGTATTAACACACGGCTCTCGGCACTCATTCTTGTAGTGTCCTTTCTTTTCACATCCGAAACAGGTAACAATGGCCTTCCAGTCCGCTCCTTGTGCAGTTTAAGCCGCAACAAGTGGATGGGACCTACAGTCTTTGGTGATGTGTCCTACCTTAGAGCAATTCCTACACACAATTGAGCATGGTCCATGGTGGTGTCGATTGCAACGACCACATACGGGCTTGCTACCTTCATAACCCTTCTTCTCTCCATTTCCTATGGCGAACACCCTGGCTGTCTTATGTCGTTTATTGCCATTCCCTTTAACAACTTCATTCCTCTTCCTCTTATCACTCCTATCACTTTTACCCTTATCTCCTACTTCCAATACATAAGAGTCCATCAAACGCTGAGCCACAATAATTGCCTCATGCAAGTTAACCGGCTTCGCAGCGATTACATCATTCCTAGTAGCTAGATGCAAGTTAACCGGCTTCACTCGCCGGAAGTTGGCCGAAATTTGGCTGGAAAGGTGGCGATGGTGGTGGTTATTTTAGGGTTAGGGTTTTTTTGGTGGAAGAGAGAGAGGGTAGAGAGAGAAAGTTGGTGTTAGTGTGTGTTTTAGAGAGAGAATGAAGGAGTGGAAGTGAGGTAGGGAGGTAGTTTATATAGTTGGGAAGGAGTGACCTCAAAATAAATAAAATGTGGGGATGGGTGGCCGGCTAGAGGAGAAGGAGAGGGGCCGAAGCCGTAATTTTTCATAAACTATCCCGTTTACCCACTCCCGAGCTCATATATTGTCCTAAGAGTGTCCCACGACGTTCATTCGACTTTCTATTATGTTTATTTATATTTTTCCACGAGTCTTGACTATTTATTTGCCAATTTTTGAGTTACGATCCAAAAGTTACGTTATTTCTTGTTTTAGGCTTTTATAGTGCCGAATCGAATAGTGCTTAACAAAAAGAGTTAAAAACTCACACGATAACTTATCCAATAATAAAATAAATCATAGAAACCAATAAACGATATCAAATCAAGTCATGGTCGATAAAAATAGTGATAAAGGCAAAAGCTCGGTTTAGTTTAACGAAATGCGGTTACCTAAAATAGACTCCCTAATTTGGCAGTTGTCACAAAATGGCTCGGGATACGTAGAAGATTGGTTTTTTTTCAGATCCGATGTTTAGTTAATCAAGCAAAAACAGAGGAAGATGTCAACCAGAAATTTGGTTAAGTCCATTATGCTTTCGATCAAAAAACTTCAACCAGCAAAGCAATTAATAGCCATAATGCAAATTACCATACATCAACTTGAATAGTCCCTAAAACCTACCAACATTAGAGTAGAAAAAACCAATGTTGTAAAAATCGCTAGGCGCTAGTGAGGCGGTCGGATAGTGCCTAGCGATCGATCGGTTAGGCGGGGATTAATCGGATTGGAATTTTTATACACAAAATTGTAATATTAGATATTATATTATGTTATATGTATGAGATAAATATAGGGCATAAAAGTTAAAATATTTCAAGTGTTTAAATATAAACATAATACATAATTTTTCAAAGTTTAAAGTCAATGATAGATATTATTCGGTTTGTTGACCATTTTTAAGCGATTTTTTACCGATTTTGTCTGATTAATCGGTTTGTTGACAAATTTTAAGTGATTTTGTCTGATTTTTAAGCAATTTTGTTGACCGGTTTTTAAGCAATTTTCTCCGATTAATCCGATTAGACTGATTTTGTCCGATTAATCGGTTTGTTGACCGATTTTTATGCGATCTTTGACCGAACCGATTAACTAGGCTGATTATGATAAGTCAAGACGCTTAATGAGCGATCAGCGATTATGCGAGGATTAATCGGCCGCCTGAACAGAGGAAAAAATCAGTATAATAGAGCACATGAACTTTAATAATCCAATATCACAAAACTCGAACCATATACACCTATTTTAGCTAGTAAAGTTCCGTCTTTTTTATTCATGTGGAACTAAAAGGTTTTTTTTATACTATTTCTTTATAAAAAAGGGAACCATGCCAAAATTTGTAATAACTTTTTTTCTCTTTTGAAGCTATTAGAAATCTGATACTTAAACACGTGTATTTAGTGGTACTTGAATATCACTAGCAACACAATTTATTCCGAAGATAAATGCAAAGAAAAAATTATTGTACAACTTTAATGAGTGTTAGTTCGTTTATATCTATAATTAAGTCAATTACAAGCAATAGCATATTTATCACGAGCTAATGCCATATACAGAAAAAGGTGGGTTTGTCATAAGCTAATTATTACATCGTATATACAAAAAGATGGAGAAGGATTCTCTCAAGTTCTTTTTACAACTTGAGTCAAGTTGGATGTATGTGAGCCAGTGGATTTGATCCAATGGCTCACATTCCTTTAACTTGACTCAAGTTATAAAAAGAACTTGAGAGGATCCTTCTCCCAAAAAGATAGACTACTTAAAATGAAAAATAGTTGATAATTTATATTAATTGTTGTCCTTGTGTTATGCCCTCCGATTGTTACGGTAGGCGAAACACAAAGAGAACAACATAATATTTATTTCAACTTGCCATTGTTCTAAACACCCAAAGTATATAACGAAGCAAAATTCCATTCCAGCTATTAATGTGGGATTCAAACTTAAAAACAAGTCTCACACAACTAGCCTCATAAAAAGTTGCTCTAGGGACATAACACCTTTTCTTTTCCGTAATCAAAGATTAAATATGTTCTTTTCACACATTTTTTTTTTCATCTCTTGTCAAACATGAGAAAGTTGATACCAAACTCAAATATGATTATTTAATGACCATGCAATTGGAGTTGGATACCCTCCATGGATGGCATGTCAATCACCCGAAAATTTGGTCAGGCTTATATCATGTTGTTTTGATTTAGTTTTAGTTTTACTTATACTAATGCCAATTACCAATTACATATGTTGTTGGTTGCGAGAAGTGGTTGAGTTAGAAAAAGGTTACGTATTCATTTTGCGTTCGTAAGGTATGTGTAGTTCTACAACGTGACACATGGTATACATTTGTGTTTATTGTTTTACTTTCTGCAATGGTTTATTTTCAGATGTTTATGGCTAGTTTATGTTTTCTTAAAAGCTTCTAAGGGTTTGGGATATGTAGAGATTTGGTCTTACTACACTTTCCTTAACGTTATTGTGCCCAGACGTTATTGAAATACATATATAGTTGCTCCCTGCATTATGTTGCTTTCGTTTAAGTTTTTTTTCTTCAAGTTTTTTTCCTTCAAGTGACTATTCCTACATGCTTTTCGCTTGCTTCTTTGTTTTGGCAAAAGGTGTAATTCACCTTTCTTAATTTGAAACCATTTTAAGGGATTCGAATTTCTAAGTTTCTAACATTATGTGAATAGCTTACCAAGTATTTATAGAATTATTGTAATACCCGGCCCAACTAGGGGTGTTCATCGGTTCGATTATCGGGTTGTTCGGTTTGTTCGGTTCGGTTTATTCGGTTAATTTTTTTTGGGGTATAACCGAGAACCGAACCGAACCGAACTTAAATTGATTAAACCGAACCAAAAACCGAACCGAATAACCGAAAACCGAAAACCGAACACTGATAACCGAAAACCGAACCGAATAACCCAAATTACATAAATTTAATTATTTATTAATTTATTTTTATATATTTTTAGCAAAAAAAAAATTTCGAGCTCAAAAAATGTTATATATATATATATATATATATATATATATCGTATAAAAGAGTTTTAATATATTTTTATATATAAATATATAAAAAGTATATAAATTTATTTGAATTCGGTTTTCGGTTTGGATGGCTAAACCCATAACCGAACCGAAAACCGAATATTTAATTCGGTTCGGTTCGGTTTTGACAAATTTGGTTCGGTTATGAGTTCGGTTCAATTATTTTCGGTTCGGTTTAGTTTCGGTTTTCGGTTTATTCGGATATTACCCAACCCATGAACACCCCTAGGCCCAACATAAAAGAGAAAATAAAAGCACACAACATATTTTTCTTTTACTAGTCATATGACCAAAAAGCCCATGGCAATGAAAAGACAAAACAGGCTGCATGTGAACTAAATATTTGTGAAACGGTACTACCTCCGTCCCAAACTAATTGTCCTCATTTGACTTTTTAAAGTCTTAATTTCTCAACTTTGATATTAAATATTTTTATTTATGTTATATAATAATTGATGCAAAATATATGAATGGATTGTTCTTTTAAATGTTTTTTCATTGGTGTAATTTTCATCAAATATTACATAACACATACAAAAATATTAAGGATCAAAGTTGAGAAATTAAGACTTTAAAAAGTCAAATGAGGCCAATTATTTTGAGACGGAGGGAGTATATAAATAAGCTTTACCGTGCTCATTCTATGTAAAAGAGTTTGACATAAGTCAATTATAAGCAATATCAGATTTATCATGAGCTAACGCCATATGCTAAAAAAAGATGGGTTTGCCATAAGCTAACATCATCTATATACTATTTATAAAACAAAAATAGTTAAAGTGAAAAGTCAAGAAAGTAAAATGTTGAAAATAATAAATAAATGTTGAAACAATTAATTATGACATATTTATATATTTAATAAAAGAATGTTTTTTTGAAACTTTGTCATGTCATTTAAGCCATGCTGGAATCTTTGCCACGTCATTTAAGCCACGTCACAAAATCCACGTGTATAAGCCACTTTACTAATTCACAGTAAAAACAATGTGCTAACTTTGGAATGTACTTTAATCTCATGTAAATCAAGCTTTCATTCACACAAATTGTATCATGGTTCAAAATTCAAAGGATTACTCATCAAGAGTATCTTCATTGCTATTGGCATTCTCTCCTTTTTTTTTCCTGTTTAAATTCACAATAAACGTTTCGATATTCTTTTTTATTAATACCTTTATGTTTTGACAGGTTCATTTGGAGTTGTTGAGATAAACCCAATTGAAGAGTGAATTTCAAGATGTCTCTTTTTTTATTCTAACTGAGGTTTGATTTGGTTCATTCGAGTAACATCCATATCTTTTGTTGCTTAATTATATGTTTAATAAACAATTTCTTTATTGTTTAAAGGTTCGGATCTTGAATTTTTGATATTATTTTGATTATTTGATTTCTAATATAAGGATATATAGTAAATCAAGTAATTTTAAGGAGTGACTTAAAGGTGTTCACTGAAATGTCTTAATAGAAATATCTGTATGACTATGATGCATTAAAAATCATTTGTTAGAATTGTGGTTTTCTATAATATTATAATTGTTTTCTATAGTGTAGTTACATATAATACACATAATCATCAAATTACCTTTCTTCAATAAGAGTCCCAAGCAAACATGAGCCCTTATGAGAGTATGAGAGTGGAACTATCACTCATACTTAAAAGCAGTTAGCACTTCCTTGACCAATATGTGTTATGATATACAAGTATTTATTTTTTCCTCAGTGTGATAGTTTCATGCCTTTGAATTTCCACATAGCTTCAAGCTAAATGCAAATTTATTTTTTCCTCAAATGCAAATTCATACATTATAAGTATGATGCTAATGCTAAAAGTACTTTATGAAGGTTGCAATTTATTTTTCCGAGCTTCGGACAAGTCCAAACTTTACAATTTCTATAAACGCAGACAACACTAAATATATAGTCTTAGAACAAGAAAGTGGAAGGGGAAAAGTAAGCCTCAGATGAAAATAAATATTAATGAAAGTGGATTCGTAGTGGCAGGGATAAAGGGTCTTCTACAGAACTTCACGGTTAAATGCATCTTTTGAAAGATGACCTGTTAATTAGAGGTGAGTTTGGTTAGTTAAGATTTGATCACCTAAGGATATTATATTATAAGTAAATACATCTTAGTATTTTAGTAAATGAAATCAGTTTCGCTTAAGAATTTTGGGAACCGTTTATATGTTATGATTGTTACTATAATCACTATGTTAATATTTTGGCGTTTGATATGATATGTACATGATGTATGTTCAGGTTATGATTAATTCACGTTGTTAAAATCAAGAAGCATTAGGATATAATTTAGTAAAGCTGTCGTTTTATCAACACTATTTCACTTTGTGTTTATTGTATTTTGTGATTGTGGGTATAGTCTATATGTAACATACTAATACTTTCACGATTGCGGTTTTTAGGATATCATATGGTTGTAATATTCTCCAGATTGCGGTTTTTAGGATATCATATGGTTGTAATATTCTCCAAATTCACAAGCTCCTAAGTTGTTTTGCATTACGTGTTGTGATTTCACTTGGAATCTCCGCGGTCATTCATGTTTATTTGGATATACATTTGGTAACATTTTGTGGTTATAGAGGTTAGTTCTATGTATTTGATTTTAGATTGTGTGCCTAACTATATTATTTAATCATGATGTTTCCTGTAGGATGTTTCTCCTCAAGCGGATGTATAAAATTTAATGTGAAGGCCATTTTTTAAAAGTATGTCAATTCCGGCCCTCTTACAGTCTTACTATTAAATGGTCGAATGGGTCAACTTGGATTGTGTTTTATCTTGAACGGGCTAAAGGGACATAATGATGTCTTTAAAACATTTTGAGCATGTTAAGAGATGTCAAGATGCATTTTTAAGGTATTATAAATTATAAAATACCCTAACATTTAAATAATGTCAAGCTGATGGAATACACCATTGTTGACTTGTACCCGATTCATTTGATATGTTTGCTTTATGCTAAGTTATGTTTTAGTTGACAATATCCACTTGGAACGTTTTAATATGCAAACAAACACCAACTAATTGTACTTTATTTTGAATGTGCAGGAACAATGTTTCATTTCATAAGATGAGGTGCATTATTAGACTAATAGAGACTATATCAGTATTTGTTTTATCTGAAGATGATGCTCATGTAAATTGTTAAACACGGGAAACAAGATAATGAGAGTAGCGAGGGTAAGATTTTGACGGTGCATTATATTATTTGTAACGTTTTTGGTCAATTAACTGTCGTTTTATTTACCCGCTTTTTGGATGTGCTTGCTTCTTATAAGATAGTTTTTTTTAATCCGCAAATTTTACGGGTCTATCGTATGTCTTATTATAATAGCGTGTCTTTTCAAGATTTATTCTAAAAGACATTAGTTGTAGCCTATTTGATCTTGCCAGCATTTATTAACAGAGTATGCTTATTTCGACCCTCTCACGCAACCTTTTGTTTCATGTTATTGCATTTCCCTTCATTTGTAAGGTTAAGTAGTTGTTCAATGCTTTTTAATCATTTTGCGAAAATAACATTCAATAATGATCTACAAGTTTATTTAATTTGCAAGGTTTACTTTAATTTTTGTTCATGTTATCACTTACTGTTCAAGAATTAACAAACATTTTCTACTTTGACTATTTGAATTATTAGTTCAAACCTTTTTATAAGCCGCCCGTGATTTATCACGGGTTTATAAGCTAGTATGTTTTAAAAGGAAACTATTAATACACATCGAAAATCGGGTTGATTCGGGACGCTTCAAACCCGGCTGGTTGACCCGATTTAATTTGACCCATTATTTCGACCCAACCCGTCAGGTTGACCCGATTTAACTTGACCCATTTTTTGACCGGAAAGATTCAAACGGTTGAACCACCCGGGTCGAACCGGGTTTCAAAACATTACGCTTAATCATCAAATCCTCAAACTTTTATTATTTTATGTTTATAACCCATAAACACTTTTTATCACTAAAATTATCTGCCGTTATAAAATCTCGTTGTTATGCACGGGTACATGTCTAGTATATACAAAAAGATAGACTACTTAAAATAAAAAAAGTTGTTAATTTACATTAGTTACTATCATTGTGCAAGGCATCCCGTTTACTACGGTACACGGGATGTGAAACACAAAGACAACAACATAACATTTATTTCAACTTGTCACAATCATAAATACCCGAAGTATATAAGGAAGCACAATTTCATTCCTCCAACCAATGTGGGATTAAAAATTTAAAACAAGTCTCACACAACTAGCCTCATTAAAAGTTGCTCTAGAGACACAACACTTTATTTTTTCTGTAATCAAAGATTAAATATGTTCTTCTCGCACACTATTTTTTTCTTGTTTCGTCAAACTTGAGAAAATTGATAACAAACTCGTATAGAACCTCAATCACCTGGAGATTTGTCCAAACTTATATTGTATCGCTTTGATTTAGTTTTAGTTTACTTATACCAAAGCCAATTACCAATTGAGCTACAGTCTCAAGAGGGTGTTAAGTATTTGTTTTGTATATATTGCTTAAAATTTTATTGGTCAATTTCTCTCGACTTATAAAAAGGTTACGTATTCATTTTGCATTTATTATCGACTAAAAAACAAAAGAGATCGTGTACCTCTTTAGAATTCGTTAGTCGTTAGGATACTTGATCAATTAGTAGTTCACACGACTATGTAAAAGTCAACTATAAAGAAACGAAGATCGAGTATAACTAGTCAAAAGTTGTTTAATTCAGTTGCAGTTTACATCTATGCGAAGTTAGTTGTAAAAATGTCTTACGATGAAACATATACTTTATGGTGACAATCTTGCAATGTGACATGTCTCATCTTTGGGATGATTGAACTTTGTTTGAATATCCAAATACTTGTTTTATCATTCACATTCTCAACAATCATTTGCAATAATCAGTGGCTACAATGGTTGCCTTGCTAATATCATTGAAAAATATCATCGCCGCTAAAAATTAGACAAAGTGATCTACTACTTATCCGAAACTGATCATTAAATACGCATGATGATTATGTTCTAAAATTAAATTTAAAACGACAAGGCCTAATAACGAATTGCTAAACACCAAAATTGTAGTAAGGTCGTATGCCCTTGATATAGAGATTCCACCCAAAGGAGAATATATCAATGAGCAAGCAAACCCTGGAAAATGTGAAAATATTGGACAATTTCTACCTAAAATGATATATACAAAAAGATAAGACTACTGAAAATGTCAAAAAGTTGTTAATTTAGATTAATCGCTATGGTAGGAAACGGTATGCAAACAACAACACAAAGCAACATAATGTATATTACAAATTATAGAAAGTTTACACACCCAAAGTATATAAGGAAGCAAAATTTCATTCCTCCAATTAATGTGGGATTCAAACCTTAGGACAATGTGATTGGAGTTGGATTTTACCCGAACACAATTTATTCCGAAGATAAATGCTAAGAAAAATTTAACATATAATTTTGATGAGTGTTAGTTCTTTTATATTTATAATTAAGTCAGTTATAAGCTAACATCATATATAATTATATACAAAATGGTAAACTACTTAAATTGACAAAAAGTTGTTAATTTACATTAATCACTACTTCCAGTTTTGCATACCGTTTCCTACAATATGGAATTCTAGAAGAAAGCAACATAATGTTTATTTCAACTTGTTAGAACTTTAAACACCCAAAGTATATTAGAAAGCACAATTTCATTCCTCCAACCAATATCGGATTCAAAACTTAGAGCAATCTCACACAACTAGCCCCATAAAAAAGTTGCTCTATGGTCACATATTGTTGTCTTCTTCTCTTATCAAGCTAGAGAAAATTGATACCAAGCTCAAATATTATTATCTAGTGACAATGCAATTGGAGGTGGAAATCCTCCATGAATAATACCTCAATCACTCGAAAATTTGGCCAAATTTATATCGTATCGTTTAATTTAGTTTTAGTTTTGGTTTTACTTATATAGTTGTACTAAGAAGTGTTTTGTTAAACTCTTTGGTAGACCTTCATTTTGTCACATCTATTAACAAGTTGCTAGCCTTTCATTACATAAACTGTTAATAAATAGAGAATATGGATAGTTTTTTCCTATAAATTTGGACAAAATTTATCGTCTCATGTTGGGGTTGACTAACATCACTTAGTTTTAAGCACTGGTCATTAATATATTACAAGTGCATACAATCACGATGTCTAAAACAGTATGAAATCATGAGTCAAAGTTGTTGGGATATAAATTTTGGTCCAAGCAACAAAATCACTTAAGTTAGGCACACACAAAACTGAGAACTTTTACGAACGACTAATTTTGGTACGACCAACAGCACTTGGTTTTTAAAACAGGTAGTGGCAACAAGAGTGGGGGTTGCAGGTTCGGTGACATGTCAAAACAGGTAGTTTTTTGTAGGAGTAGGGTACTCCTAAGTTGCACGGAAACGGACGGACGGGGTACCGGAAACGGCAACATCTTAAAATTCAAGAATAAGCGTTATGTGCTTTATAATATTTTACTATATGACAAATTGTCTTCAAAAAAAAACAAATACCATAATCAATGAGAATAGTAAACTAATATGTTTGAGTTTTTTTTTTACATCTTTGAGCCATATTAGACATGAGAATAATGGGAGATGAATCATATTTATTCAACACTTTGCAAAGAATCACTAGTATTATGTTTTTGTATGAGGAAAGAACCACAACTCAAAAAGAATACAATTGTAACACAAAAAACAAAAACAAATGTTACTTCAAAAGCATGTTAAGTTGTTAAAAAATAAAATAAAATAAACTAAAAGTAAAATAGATGTACATGGAAACATATGTTTACAGTACTTTCTTTCATACCAAAAACAATGCTTTCTTTTATATCTTCTTCCTCTTAGTCTCTTCACCACCACAACGAAGGTTGCCGGAAAATTATTTCTTATCAGAAGAATAAAAGAAAAAACTCAGATCTACAACTTTTTATTTTGTTTCTACCCAATATGTATAGGAACGTGATTTTGCAAGAAACGTTTCCCCAAACGTTCCTAGATAAGGATCGCGTCCCAAGAACGCTTCCACCCTTCCCGGAGACGTTTCAGGCGTTTCAGTTTCCAGCCCGTAAACGTTTGGTACGTGATACGGCATCCCGGCGGCGTTTCCGTGTATCCTAGGGGTACTCAGATTGGGTTGACCCAAATATGTTCTATAATACTCTTTTATGAACATAGTGTCTCAAATATGATTATTTATCTGTTCGAATTACAATAAATGATAGGCAGAGTGCTAGCACTTATTGTGATAATCGGTTCTCGTTGTATAGGTTCATCGTCTTCTATAAAATTAGGATTGTACTAAAAACTACTTTGTTAAACTCTCGGGTAGATTGTCATTTTGTCATATTTATTAACAGGATGTAAGCCTTTGAGCACATCATCCAATAAATGTGGACAAAATTTATCGACTCGGGTTGGGTTGACCAACATCCCTATATTAGTTTTAAACACTGTATCTAAAATAGTATGGAATCTTCGAGTCAAAATTGCTGGAATATAAATTTTGCAATGATCACTTTAGTTATTAACTTCAAGAGGACAAAATTTTGAGAACTTTAACGAACGGCTTATTTATGGTACGGCGAGCAGCACGGCAGCACTTGGTTTCTAAACATTCAGTAGCTAATATATTTGTAGTGCATACAAATATTGTAACATCATTCGACATTATAGCTGAGAATTTTTATATGAACTGTTAGCCAATGCAGTCTTAATACTACTATTTTTTCTCTTTTTACAGCATTCGACATCATATATACAAAAAGATATACTACTAAAAATGAAAAAAGTTTGTCAATTTATATTAATTACCAAGTGCACCACATAGCGTTTATCACGGTATGAGAAACACTAAAAGACAATAACATAATGTTTATTTCAACTTATTGAAGTTTGAAACACCGAGAGATATAAGGAAGCACATTTTCATTCCTCCAACCAATATGGGATTCGAGCTTTAGAAAATTTGTTGTAAACCTTTCGATCAAATGACTTCAACCAGGAGAGCAGTTTGAAACATCGACTTGAATAGTCCCTAAAAGAAAAAACCAGTATAGTGGAGCACCTGAACTTTAAATCCAATATCACAAAATTCGAACCATATACACCTATGTTAGCTAGTAAAATTCCATTTCTTTGATTCATGTTGAACTAAAATGTTTTTATTTTATTTCTTTACAAAAAAAGGGAACCACGCCAAAATTTGTTATAACTTTTCTCTCTTTTGAAGCTATTAGAAATATGATACTTAAACACTTGATGAGTGTTAGTTCGTTTATATCTATAATTAAGTCAAGTACAAGCAATATCAATGCCATATACATAAAAAGATGTGTTTGTCATAAGCTAAAATCGTATATACAAAAAGATAGACTACTTAAAATGAAAAAAAGTTGTTGTACCTTGTGAATCTTATATCGTTTATTACGGTATGTGAAACACAAAGACGACAACGTAGCATTTATTTCAACATATCACATTTATAAACACCCAAAGTATAAAAGGAAGTACAATTTCATTCCTCCAACCAATGTGGGATTAAAACATAAAACAAGTCTCACACAACTAGCCCCATTAAAAGTTGCTCTAGAGACATAACACTTTATTTTTATTTTTCCATAATCAAAGATTAAATATGTTCTTTTCACACATTGTTTTTTCTTCTCTTAACAAACTAGAGAAAAAAGATACGAAACTCGAAACGGTTTAGTGACAATTATGAAAAATTGTACTTAAGTTATTAACATTAGAATTAAGGTGTGATGACGCATCTATGTCCATGTTCCAAGAAGGATGGAGATTCATTGTGCTAAAAATATTCGGGAATAACTTTCGTGTATAGGTATAACGGCTAGAGCCGAGCCAAAAATATCCAACTGATTTGGAGGTTGGGCCTGTCGAGCAGTCTCTTGATCGAACAAACACAGTAGCCTGTACAGTTATAGAGCTAGAAGAAGTACTTCTATATAACTTATTGTTATGAAACAAGTGGCCCCATGATCTCTGTACAAAAGTATCAGCAACAATAAATAAACAGTAGAACCTTTATTCAAACCTAAGCCTCAATAGTCGGCTTAGATTAAATCTACAATAGTATCCAAAGTGTTACAAGATCAAATTAATGTCAATGAGACAATAACCATACAAATATAAAGAAGAGACAAGATCAGTGAAATGATCAGAAAGAAGAGAATGTGAGACAATGACTGCACACTCAGTTGTGTCTAACCCTAGATTAAGGGACTTATTAAATAGGAGATTAAGATACAAAAAGACCCCTCTAACGGCTATAAATGACTCATCAGCAGAAATGAGAAATGCTTCAGCAGAAATGAGCTTCTTGGAACTTTAAACCATTTATGCTTTGTCCATGATTAACCCCTGTAATAAGCCGGCACTGAACATAACTTGAAGACCATTAGCAATTGATAGAATGACATGTTTGCCACAGATTAACACCCCAAAATTTAACATTCCCCCTTAATCTGATGGGCAAACATATCAAACAATATCAATTTTTCACACAAGAATTTATGCTGATAAACAGGGAGGTTTTTAGTAAGTATGTCTGCAGTTTGGTTTGAAGAGCCAATCTTTTTGGCACTTATAACACCTCTTGCAATTTTTCCCCTGATGAAGTGAACATCAATTTCAAAGTGTTTTTATCTTTCATGGAAAACAGGATTGACAGCAAGTTGTAAAGCAGATTTGTTATCACAAAAAAGATTAACAGGAGATTGATATCAACTTTTAGATCTTTTAAGATTTTTTAAATCCAAATAATTTCACAGGAAGCAGTAGACATAGATCTATACTCTGCTTCTGTGGAAGATTTTGAAAGAGTGTTTTGTTTTTTACTTTTCCATGAGATCAAACAATCATTAAAAAAAACACAATAACCTGTGATGATTTTCGGTTTTCTTGCATTTGGCCCAATCTGCATCACTATATCCTTCAAGATGATTTTCAGAGTTTCTGAAATTGTACCTTAGACCTTTTCCTGGAGCTCCTTTTAGATATCTCAGAACATTGAAGGCACATTCTAGATGAGATTTCAAAGGAGAATGGATATATTGTGCCAGACAATGAACTGAGTATGAGATGTCAGGTCTTGTATGGGTGAGATAGATAAGTTTCCCAAGTAACTTCTGATAACCAATGATGTTGACAAGTAAGGGATCTTCAGCAGTGGGAATGTATGGAAGGACGGAGTTGGGTTCCATAGGAGTGGACACAGGTTTGCACCCAAGAAGACCAAATTCTTTGAGGAGTTCAAGACAGTATTTTCTTTGGGTGAGACATATGTCATTCCCAGTTTTTAAAACCTCAATGCCAAGAAAATATTTTAAGTTTCCCAAGTCTTTGATATGAAATTTTGATTTTAGGAACTCTTTGAATAGGTTTATCTCATCAATACAGTTTCCAGTCAGGACAATATCATCCACATAAACAAGCAGGGCAATAAACTTGTTATTCTCTGTTTTGGTGAACAAAGAGTGATCATTGACGGATTGAACAAAGTTATTTTCCTTTAAAACACTAACAAGTTTTTCATTCCATTTCCTGGGAGCTTGTTTTAGGCCATATAGAGACTTGACAAGTTTGCAAACTTTATTCTTATTGTTCTCATTACAGAACCCCTTAGGGATGGTCATATAGATATCGTCATCAAGATCTCCATACAAGAAATCATTGTTAACATCAAGTTGGAAAAGAGGCCATTTTTTTTTCACAGCTAAGGCAATAAGACATCTAACAGTAGACATTTTCACAACAGGAGAAAAAGTTTCATCATAGTCTATTCCTTCCCTTTTGTTATAACCTTTAACAACTAATCTAGCCTTTTATCTATCAACTTCACCATTGGCTTTATATTTGATTTTAAAGATCCATTTGTAACCAATGGGAGTTCTATTAGGAGGTAGATCAGTTATATCCCAAGCATGATTTTCATTTAAGGCCTCAATTTCAGAGTTCATAGCATCAACCCAATTACTATCAAGGATAGCTTCTTCATAACAGGTAGGTTCAATACTTTTATTAAGACTAGAAGCAAAGCAGTAATTTTCTTTGTTAAGGTTAGAGTAATTAACATCCTTTTCAACACCATATTTGACTTTCCCTTCTACAATAAAGTCATTAAGATTACTGGGCAACTTAGAAACTCTGGTTGACCTTCTAGCAGCAGTGGCTGGCAAGCCTCTTTCTTGTTCAGAGTTCGATTTGAATCAGATGATGTATCGAGAATCAGAATATGCATCAGCAGGATGTGATTCATGTGATATGGTGCCCTCAGGGTGTGTATTATCATCTATAGATGTTGCAACAGGTTCATCATCCCTAGTAGGATGACTCAACACTGTGCCATCATCATAGGATGTCACTCTCCCTTCATCATTGGGACTTATTTGTGAGTCAAAGAAATTTTTGTGATTTAAATATTTAGGCACATAAGTTTCAACAAAAGGTTTTGACAAAGTATTTTTCATTTTGAAAGGAAAAACAGTTTCATAAAATTTGACATCTCTGGAATAAAAGATATTTTTTGTTTCAAAGCTCAAAAGTTTATAACCTTTTTTCTCATTTGAATATCCAATAAAGACACTTTTCTCAGACCTACTACCAAATTTATCAGAGATGTTAAGAATGATGGCATAGCATAAGCAGCCAAAGACTCTAAGGAGAGAGAGTGAAGGGTCATGCCCATACACAAGGGAGAAGGGAGACTTGCCAGACAACACTGAAGAGGGTAACCTATTTATGACATAAGCAGCAGTTAGAACACATTCTGGCCAAAGATATAGAGGTAACTCCCCCTGAAACATAAGGGATCTAGCCACATTAAGGAGATGCCTATGTTTCCTTTCTGCAATACCATTTTGTTGTGGTGTATAAACACAAGAGGTTTGATGTAAAATTCCCTTTTCATGAAAGAAGTGTTGAAGTTTGTTATTGACAAATTCTGTCCCATTATCACTTCTGAATATCTTAACATTGTGTTCAAATTGATTTGATAGCATGTGAGTAAAATTAACAATGGAAACATAAACATCATCCTTTCCCTTAAGCATATACACCCAGACAGCCCTATAATAGTCATCAATAATGGTTAAAAAATATTTGTAACCATCTCTGCTAGTGACTTTATATGGTCCCCATACATCTAGATGAACAAGTTGACCAATTTTAGTTGACTTGTGTTCACTTAGAGGGAATGGTTCCCTGGTTTGTTTAGCTTTATTGCAAGTATCACAAAGATGGTCAGATTAAGATGTACTATCAAGTTTAAGAGTGGGTTTAAGTATATGTAGGACTTGGTCAGAGGGATGACCAAGTCTTTGATGCCAGAGATTTCTAGAAACATGACAAATAGAAATGCAGTTATTAGAAGTAATCTTACATGTAGAATCAATATCAAACATATATAACCCATTGCATTGTTTACCAATCCCCACAATCCTTTTTTGATGTAAATCCTGTATATAGCAATTAGTTTCATTAAACCCAACAAACATCTTATTGTCTCTAGCAATCTTATGAACAGACAGCAAACTAACATTGTACTCAGGAACAACAAGAACATCAAAAAGAGTTAGGTCATTATTGACCTTTAAATCACCAATTTTATTTATTAAGGCCTGAGTACCATTGGGATGTCCAACAGTTAGACCAAGATTTGAAATGTCAACGACATTAATTAAAAATTTTGCAGACACAGTCATGTGCTGATTTGCACCAGAGTCAACAATCCAACCAAGACTGATGTTTCCAGATAAGATTTTTGTGTTGTTGTTAAAATTTTTTTTGAAGTTTATGTTAAACTTGACACTGCCATTAAAGAAAGTTCCTGAAAAAATTTTACCTGCCATGTTGGCATTAGCAGAAGACACATTGTTGTCATTAAGCAGACTTATAAGTCTGGAGAGCTATTCATTAGACAAAGAGACAGGAGATTTGCTAGCTCTATTATCAGTGATATGATTGGTATCAGTGGAAACATTGTTACTGCTGACAGGTTTAGCATTAAAGTTCCTTTTGACATATCCAGCAGAATAGCCAACAAGATCATAGCATCTATCAACAGTGTGACCAGATTTTTTGCAGTTAGTACATTTGAGATTCATGTTTGGTCCTCTGTTATTAGAGCATTTGCCAGCATTAAAACCAGAACCTTTATTAAAATTGTTGTTGTTAGATCCTCTTTTGTTATCAAAAAATTTTCCACTATCAAAAGTTTTTGCAGCAAAAGCAGTGGCATTGGGTTTAGCATAACTATTCCCAGATGACACATTTCTGTGAGATTCTTCTCCAGAGACAACAGAGAAAGCATTTTTTACATTAGGCAAAGGGTCTCTGGTTAAAATATTACTTCTGATAGGAAAATAAGTGTCATCAAGACCCATAAGAAATTGCATTAATTTGATTAGCTGATTGTGTTTTTCAAAATGTTTTGCAGCCTCACAAGTGCATGGAGGCAAGCTAATCATACAATCAAATTGTTTCCATAAAGAGTTAAGGTTGTTGTAATAATCAGCAAGAGAAGACCCACTTTGACTAATAGAGTTTATATTTTTATGCAAATTAAAAATAGCTGAACCATCAACCTTATCATAAGTATCTTTAAGATCATTCCACATTTCATAAGCAGGTTTAGCATAGATAGCATCGAAATAATTCAGATGAGAGAGTTAAGAATCCAGGTAACCACAACAGAGTTACAAGTATCCCATTGATTAGCAAGACTAGGGTTTGAGTCATCTTTTATGCAAGTACCATCAATAAACCCTAACTTATTATGATTCCTTAAGGCAAAGGTCATGGCCATATTCCATATTTTATAATTTTCAGTTCCAGTGAGTTTGATAAAAAATAATGGGAGTACAATTGGTGTTATTGGGGTGTAAATACAAAGCATCACCAAAGGATAAGCTTTTCTCAGTGGAAGAACCACCACCACCACCAATATTATCATCACCAATAGCCATAATGCAAACAATAAGATACACAAAAACACAGACAGAGATAATAGCAAGAGCAGATAGACAGATAAAAAAATAAATAAGACTTTGTAATTAAGAAACAACAAGCACCAAGCCTGTGGACTGGGGTAAACCAGAGCAGGTATTCATACCACTCGGAGGTGGCAGATCAAGATGTTAGTCTACCCGTTTGCACCCACAAATACTTAAGTACTGTTTGTTTGAAGAAGAGATTAGACTTAGACTTACAGAGCAATATGCAAATGGAAAGAACAAATCACAATAAGAAATAACCAGTGATTATGCCAATAGCAATAACCCCAAACTACCAACTTGTTGCTGAAGAGATGTCCCCAAGTTTCTATGAAGAAACCCTTGGATGGTGAATCAATAATGATAATGAGCCTGATGCTCTGATACCATGTACAAAAGTATCAGCAACAATAAATAAACAGTAGAACCTTTATTCAAACCTAAGCCTCAATAGTCGGCTTAGATTAAATCTACAATAGTATCCAAAGTGTTACAAGATCAGATTAATGTCAATGAGACAATAACCATACAAATATAAAGAAGAGACAAGATCAGTGAAATTATCAGAAAGAAGAGAATGTGAGACAATGACTGCACACTCAGTTGTGTCTAACCCTAGATTAAGGGACTTATTAAATAGGAGATTAAGATACAAAAAGACCCCTCTAACGGCTATAAATGACTCATCAGCAGAAATGAGAAATGCTTAAGCAGAAATGAGCTTCTTGGAACTTTAAACCATTTATGCTTTGTCCATGATTAACCCTTGTAATAAGCCTGCACTGAACATAACTTGAAGACCATTAGCAATTGATAGAATGACATGTTTGCCACAGATTAATACCCCAAAATATAACAATCTCATTATTTAATCCTTGTATTGTGTAGACCAAATTCACTTAATTGCTCCACTAATCAAAACTTGGTGTGATTTTTTATTTTCTTATCTTTCTTTAGTGACTTTAGTTCGGACGACTACAGAGGGAAAAGAAGAATTTGAGTAGGTTGCTTTGGACGATCAAAAAGAGTGGGGAAGAAGGAAAACCGTGTTTTGTTCGAGTGATTTTAGGAGAGGATCAATTTGCTTTCATTACCGTCTTAGATTGGTAAATAATCCAATATATTGAGCTTTAATAATCCAATATCTTCTATAATGAAGTAGCTAAATTGAACCACATGGAGATTCAACATACACTTAAGGATGAGACATAATATTAGACGATAAATGGCCCAAGCTAGCCATATAGTAGCATAACTCCAAACAATAATCAGGCTTGGGCTATATTTATCGTCTAATAATGAGGTATCAACTTCAACCTGAGAAAAAGTTGGAGTTTATATGAACTGCCGATTCTAAACACTCGTAGCTAATACAGTGTATTACTAGTGCATAAAATGGCCTTGTCAAAAATAGTATCAAATCATGAGTTGAAAATGTTAGGCCCAATTCATCATCAAAAAGTAGAGATACAACCGTACAACCATAGTTGTTTGATATAATTGGGGATACGATATCAGAAGGACCAAGTGCATGTAAATGGGTGCAAAAATATGTTGAGTTTGATATTCAGCTTGACTTTAAGAAGTGTGTTATATTCATTGTCAAGGAGGATAGGGGAGTATTGTACCAAATCAATACTACAACGAACTATACTCATGAGTCACGACTATACCGATAACTAAACACAATCTGAGTTGTACCTGATTTTGAATAAATCACTATAACCAAACCCATAAACCAATAATTGCTATACCCCATAACCCTTTCGATCACAAATTGTCAAACATTAAACTTGAATAGTCCCTAAAATCTTCGATGATTAGAGTTTAAAAAAACCACGACAAAAAGTTGTTTATTTACATTAAATTACTATCAGTAGCTATCACCCGATCAAGGGTGATACATTGACCAAGTGAAAGATAAAGACAACAAAATAATGTTTATTTGAACTTACTGCTATTTTATACACCCAAAGTATATAAGGATTCAATATTTCATTCTTCCAAATGATGTGGGATTCAAAACTTGAAAAAGGTCTCACACAAGTAGCCCCATAAATAAGTTGTTTTTTCTTCTTCGTAATCAAAGATTAAATATGTTTTTTTCACACATTGTTTTTCTTCTCTTATCAAACTAGAGAAAGGTGATACCAAACTCGACACGGGGTCATTTAGTGGCAATGCATTTGGAGTTGGATATCCACCATGGATGGTACCTCAATCACCCGAAAATTTGGCCAAATTTGTATCATATCAATTTGATTTAGTTATAATTTTACTTATACGAAGGCCGATTACCAATTGCATATGTTGTTGGTTGCGAGAAGCAATTGAGTTTGATATTGAGCTTGAGTCTCAAGAGTGTGCTAAGTATTCGTTTTTTGCATATTCCTTACAACTTTACTGGTCATTTTCTATCGGTTTATAAATGGAATGCATTTGTGTTTAAAGTTCTGCTTTATGCATTGATTTGTTTTCAGATCCTTTATGGCTAGTTTATGTTTTCTTAAAGGCTTCTAAGGGTTCAGGATATGTAGAAAATTTGTCTCCTTTATAAAGTTCACTAATTTTATCCTTAGCAAGTGACGACACAAACACCACGGGTCCCAACCCATATCATAGTGTTAATCTTTTTGGACTATGTCCTGCTCATAATTTTTATGTGGCGTTAAGATACATTGTTTATTTCAGTTATAGAATGTGACAGAATTTGCATCTATTGTTGCGTATTTTGTGTAGGTTTTCTAACCGTTATGGTAGGAGTGGCAAATGATTGGGGGTTGCAGGTTCGGTGACATGTCAAAACAGGTACTTATTTGAAAGAGTCGGGTACTCGGGTTGGGTTGACCCGAATCTGTTCTATAATACTCTTTTATGAACATAGTGTCTCAAATACGATTATTTATCTCTTCGAATACAATAAATGATAGGTATAGTGCTAGAACTTATTGTGGCCATGTTCGAGCTGTATAGAGGTTCATCGTCATTTTGTCAGCTTTCATTACATCATCCTGCATCATAAATTACACCTACATTAGCTTGTAAAATTCCGCTTTTAAAATTCATGTGGAACTAAAAAGTTTATGTGTTTTGATAAAAAAGGTAACAACGCCAAAATTTGTTATAACTTTTTCCTTTTTTGAAGCTATTAGAAATTCGATACTCAAACACACATATCTACTGGCAATGTTTGGTGTTGGATATCACCCGCAATACAATTTATTCGGAAGAAAAACGCTAAGAAAAAATAAAGGTATAATTTTGATGAGTGTTAGTTCGTTTCTATTTATAGTTAAGTCAATTATAACAATATCGGATTCATCATAAGCTAACGCCATATACAGAAAAGATGGGTTTGTCATACACTAACATCATATATACAAAAAGGAAAGACTACTTGAAAATTTTAAAAGAAAAAAAATTGTAAATTTACATTAATTAACATCTCTCTGATTTGCTTGTCGTTTACTGCGACACGCGAAACAGAAAGACAACAACATAATGTTTATTTCATCTTATCACAACTTTGAACACCCGAAGTATTTAAAGAAGCACAATTTTATTCCTCCAACCAATGTGGGATTCAAAACTTAAAACAACTCTTACACAACCAGCCAAAAAAAAAAGTTGCTCTTGAGACCTTTTTTTTTGTTGATCATATACTATTACATACGTTATTTTTCAAATATTGTTTTTTTCTTCTCTTGTCAAACTTGAGAAATTTGATACCAAACTCGTATAGAACCTCAATCACCCGAAAATTGTCAAAACTTGTTTGTTTAATGGACAATAAATTAATAGATGTGTATTAGGATCGAACTCGAGACCACGGGATTGCACATTTTACGTATGAGAATTAAAGTAAAATAATTAAATATAAACTTTGTATTTATTTATTAATTAAACGAAATAACTAACGAACGTTAAGTAATTAATGTAATGGACTAACGGGCCTTAAATGTATTTGGAAAATGACTAGATTGCAAAGTTTGGGAAGGTTCCGGAATCCCTTGGGGATGGATAAAACCGATCGGCCAATGATCCTCAAACCCAACCCATATCAAACTCAAACTTGTTCACCAAGTTTAGTTTAGTATATATCCAAGGCTAGGGGTCTTGTGTTTTGCATCTCTTGTACTCATAAGCTAAACCCTAAAACGTTTGTGTGTGTTTTGTGCTCAAACCGATCGGCCACCTTCTTTAGGGTGTCGATCCTCAACCTTTTTTCAAAACAAGTTGTTTGGTTTAATAAAACTAGCATTACTTTAATTTGTTTTAGTACGTGTGTACGAGAACGTGGTAATAGCCCATTATTGTTATTATTCTTGGATTGAATTACAAAACGGTAAGGGGTAATTCACATAATCCTATAAACCCTAATTAGGGTTCATCCAATTGCTAGTTTTGTGGATTTGATTCTTGTTCGGCTAGAATCAAGAAAAGGTATGTATATTCTTTTATGTTAATTAATTGTTCATTAATAAATCCTATATGCTTCCGCTTGAATACTTTGATGTTTTGTAGTTATTTATTTGAATGTCGTGTTATCTAATTTCAACATTGGCATCACGAGTCATTGATTTTTAATGAGTAATTAATTACATAAACGCGTAATAAAACAAATAATTGTATGTTGTTTGATATGTTAATCTAGGGTTTATGTTTATTATTGTTTGGTCAATTTTTTTTATGAATTGGGGCGTACCCCTATTTTTTTATGTCGACACATACATAAATTTTTTAGTGTTTTGAAAATTGTTTGCTAACCTTATTAAAACCTAGAATTAATATATTAGTTACGTGATTAATTCATGAATAATTGTTATGTGTCATGGAATTTTTTTATATGCGATCTTGTGACTATTTGTATAATTGTTATGATGTATCCATGACTATACATGCATGTTAGTCATGGATAAGTTACTTTGATATTGTTTAATTGTTAAGAAATATTTATTTACGATAAATCTTGAATTGGGGAAGACTCGACCCCAATTGTATATATTAATGAATCAATTATGTGCAATTTGGTATATTATTAATTATGGGTTTACACAATCGATTTGTCGATGTATGTGGCTCACTCTCAATTGAGAGAGTGAAAGCCCTAATTAATATATACATTAATTTAACCTAGATATTGATTATTAATAGGGTTTTATCGAATAAGTTGCATGTGGCTACTTGTTTACACGTATAAATTGTTTATTATGTGCGCATTGTTTTTTAGTTGGTTATTTTTTATTTGTTACTTGTTTGTTTATTATGTTAGACAGTTTTAAGCAAAGGGTTATTTTGAATAGAAAAATAATACGGACAAAACAATGGCGAAATTTGATTTATTTTGGAAGAGTTAAGTTTTCAATAGTTTAATTGATTGGTGACTTTGGTACTAATGGTCAGAACGGCTCACCCACTAGAATGAACTATAAAGGGGTTAATAAAGAAGTGCGCACAGTCACACTGAAAGGATGTCTTAGGTTATGCTTTGCGCTTACCGGTCCTCTCCTTGTAAGTTCAAATGGAGCTACTTAGTAAGCCATAAAATGTGCAAACTCATCTTAAGGGCGAATTAGTTTTAATTCCATGCGCCACTTCTGTGGTAGTTACCCGAAACACTAAGTGTTTACACTTATGCAAAAGTACGGTATAATGGACGATAATTAACACTGAATTCCTTGATTGGTGAACCCAATACCTCAATCAAAACTTTGATAAATTTGATCTTTATGAATTGGTAATAAAAAGTTTTTTATTTAATTTATGCTACAAGATGAATGCATGACATCTTTGTACATATTTGATTTGACCACATAAAATCAAAACTAGTACCCTTTTAAATTAAGTTATATGCCATCAAATTAAAAGGAACACTTAAAATTGCAATTTATGTCATGAGAGTACTTGGCTAGATTGTGATGGAGAGGTAAATATCTATGTAAAGTGAGACCTTACATGGACATATTTGCAGTTCTTTAAGTTAGACACTTAAGTTGAGTAGGAAGTGAGACTTGGACTCAATGGCATAAGATGGGATGAAACATGTTTATATTTGCAATAGCGTTGGAAAATATAAATCCCATAATGATCTAGGAATTGGAAAATGTTTGCCAATTATTGTTCGACAGATTACCCTATTATGTGCTTTCGTTACTAGCAGATCAACTGATGTAATGGAACTACGATAATTTGGATCCTAGTTTTCGAGAAAATTCTATGGTTATATGAATATTACCTTGGGTATTTTATTTTCTTGAAAAGTTTAATTATCAAAAATACTAAAATTGAATTTTGCTAATTCTTTAAATGTATTAATGCAACATTAAATTGTAAACGTAGGTTATTCCTGTATTGGTAAATTAATCTACACCTGTAAGGGTTTTTTGGTAGAGTCAACATTGCTAAAAGGATAAACCTAGTCCTCTTTATATAAGAAAGAGTAAGATTCAATCCTATTCCTTTTCATGAATTAGAAAGGTATGATAGGACAAATTAGAATTGTCTAAATTCTGAATACATAACTCGTAAGCAAATTTTGATAGTTAAAAAAATTGCATATTTTCTGAGTTATTAAATTAGAAGCTAGACTAATTACTGTATAATTGGTAAAAGACAAACTAGCATATTTTATCTAGTTGTTTTGTTTTGACCATTTAAAAGTACTACTTACAATTGTTGGAATAGTAGAACTATTAAGAAAGAAATTGTTTGCCCAATTTTTCAAGTTAATAGCATTGATGGATAGTTCATCATCTACATAGTAGAATACACTATTTTAGTACATAAGTAATTGTTATGTATGGACTTTCTCAAAAGTGTAGGGAAGTAAATAGAACACTATTTTCTTTCACTGGTTAATGCAACACTTACAATGTTGTCAAATCCAGTGGGAGTGTTGTGTTCTTATTACTAAATAAGGAATTAATGTAATGATCTCTAATTCAGTGGGAGTTACAAACTTCGTCATCCTGGTAGTAACCCAGAATTATCTCTAGAATGTCTTAAGATAATAACTTTCCACTTGTAGACACTTATGTTTTCAAGGATAGTCATGTACGTTTCCTTATTAGACAATGAAGTGGTTCTACATCTACTAAGTTATGCTAATATCAATGACACAATCATATTAGTCACATAAACAAACATACGTCGTGTTGTTTATCTGCTACATGATGTTGTTCCATGCACAAGTGGGAGAAATCTATATTGTGTGCAAGGTAAAACATATAGGTATATGATTTAAAGGATTCTCTTGACTGCAAGGTAAGAGACTAACATTCTAATATAACTTGTACACATCTAATTTAAGAAACACATGGTGTTGCAATTTACGTCATGTGAGAACTTGACGAGATTGCAACAACAAAGTAAATCTCTATGTGAAGTCAGACCTTGCATGGACATATTTGCTGTTTCTAAATTAGACAAGTATTTAGAACATGTGTCAAAATGATATATAAGACTACTTCAAATTAAATATTTATGTATTATTATAATGACATAAAATTAAATAAAGTAATCTAATCCTACTTCAATTTGTTTATTTATGTATTTTGGAATGACATAAATGAAAAATAATGTAGTCCTACATTATTGTGAAGTAAAATAAATTAACTTGAAATTACTATTGAAACCAAGAGTTGTGTTCATAATTACTTTAGTTAAACATGTTTATGATTCATTGTAGAGACATAAACATAAAGTCTTTTAAGACTTAGAATAAAGTAAGACGTTAACTTGTTATGTATTTTAATTAAGACATATACAAGAAGTCATTGAGTTGATCAATGATTTATAACGTATAATGGGATTATAACAGTTTATTTTTTCTTGATGAGACATGGATATGAAGTGACTTGGTCAAAAAGTACTTGTGTTATAAAGCATGTAATTGGCTTGGAAAGTCTATTATATCATTAAGTTGACTTAGTTGGTAAATAGATAAGCCAAAAGAAATATGTTTATCTTATATATTGTTAGATTGTCTTACAATATTAATTCTACTGAATACCACAAGTTGATGGTATGTTCAGTTAGAAGAATCAAACTCTATTTGATTTGTTTGATTCAAGATAGCCATAACTTCTTTCTTAAAAAGTAACAAGGTTAGGAAATTGAGTATAGATTGAATATACTCAATATGACTCCAACCTAGAAGATTGATAAAACACCATTTTATTATGGAATGTGATGAATCACATTAAGTTTTTATTTTTTTAAATTGATGATTCTGATTTTGTTAAACTACTTATGAATAGGTTATTAACAAACTTAAGTCAGGAATTATCAATGTGTATTTGCAATGTCCCAAAAAGAGAACAATGTAGTTTTGCTCTAATTGCTAAGTATATATAGACAGTCTATATATTACAAAAGGCAAGTGGGAGTTTTTTTTATCTTGAAAGATAAAATTACAAGATACATAATCTTCTAAAACACACTAGTAAATATCATGATGAGGTTAGACATGTAAATGATAGACCTCAAGATGATGGAATTTTCATTCATAGATCTGCAAGGATATCTCAGATATTTGACTTATATGCTGAGAAATATGAGTTACAGGATTATAGTAAACCTGATAATCATTATGATGGATTACCAAATATTGAATTGGATAAATTACTCATACTATGAATGTTAAAGATGTTGTCCATAAAGATAATCAATTTTGGAAATTTTGTTTATCTTAATAGTTAGACTAGAGAATGGAAATGAGTTTCTTCAAAGAGATGAAAAACCCTAGTGGTTTGAATTTCTATGTAGAAATCATATGGACAATATTGTACACATATTTAATGCATGTCTTATGACAAGATTATTAATTATACTTAAGCAATTAATTATGATTGAATATTATTTTCTAGACACATTAAATATATAAAGATGATAATGGTCATACTTGTTTTCATTAATATGAAATATGACAATGGAATATCAAAACTCTTTCTTAAAAAATTACTTGAGTGAGGACGGTAAGTAATCGAAAGGTTTTTTGAATTCATATAATCTTTGGTAATGTACGAAGTGCAATAATTCATGAATGGATAAATGCATGCATCTATGAAATTATTCTTATATTTAATTATTAAATTCTAGTTTTGATTTATAATTGAAATAAGATAAATTTCAAGTGTTCCTGAAAGCTAGTGGGAGTATTATGTTAAGTTTTTTTTAAATCTTATATGTTGTATAACATATAGGAAGTAACATTCCTTGAAAGCTAAATGTTAAGTCTTAGATTTGAATGAAACTTCATTTGTAAGATTTAAGAATTAAAACATACAACCTTGGAATATATGTTTATTATTAATAAACATGTGCAGTAAAATAAATGACTCTAATAAAACATGATTATCATTTGGGAAATGGATAAATATCTTTTGACAAGATATAACATAAATGAAATCTAAGTTTGACCTGTAGATTCATCATGTACATCATGTTGTGTATTAAAATTGTTGTATCATTCTTGAATAAGAAGTGATTTGACAACATTGATATCTAACTAAAAGTTATTAGATAACTTGTGTAATGAATATTCTAATAGAATTACATCCTCAGCCTGGAATTGCTCCTAGATTCTATGGATGAACAATATATCAATTGTTATGCAAATTGTCATCAGCTTTAAACTTGAAAGTTTGGAAAGCATCGAACATCACACAATAGATATTAAAGTTTACGGAGTTTTAATGAGCATATTGTTGTTTGTATACAATGATGATTGTTTAATTGAGATGACACTCAATACTAGTCATGGTAGGATTTCATCCTTGTTAATGACCATGTGAACTAGTTGTGCTACTAAGAGCACAGTTGCATTATACATTAAAAGAATAAGAATACTTTAAACTTTAAAATGTTTGAAAGTTTAAATTGTCATAAATTGGTGATAGAGGATGTCACACACTTTATGAATTATTATGTGGATTGGTGAATGCACACATACAAGGACTTCACTAATTGAATTCTTGAAATAAGTATTCTCAAAATTACGATAGATCAAGTTGGTTGATTTATGCCTTGTCAACAAGTATGATTGTCATTACTTGAGGCATAATTCATCAATTGAAATTTTCATGCATTGATCTATTTAGTATTTGGATAAAGGATATTAAACAATTATTATGATAAATCAAATACTTGGTATGTTTGATTTTATAATGTATTGTATCCTATATTTGCATGTTAAATCTGTGAATAAATTTATTTATTCTAAATCGTCCATTGTCAATTAATGATATGGGAGTATCATTAAACTAAGACAAATCTGAGAGATATGGTAGAATATACTTGAAAGTATATTGATGAGAATCCATACCAATTTTAGATGATATTCAATGAATTGAATATAGGACTTATCCCAACTACATAATTTACTTTGTGGATATTGTTATAAGCAAATTATGAATAGTTATCCTCAGACTTGAGATACCAGATAAGTGTCATGAATGTAGTGCACTTCTGTTGAACAACTTAACGCTATAACGTGGCTGGTAGTCATAAGGGTTGTTTCCTGAAGTGTTGCAAAGTTCATGGGTTATTCTCGTAGTCAAGATAGAATTTGTTCCTTCAAATTTATTTGGAGTTTAATACTACTGGGCCCCTCGTAGGGTTGACAAGATGTTTGCGTGGCCACACCCAAAATCTCCCCTAAATATGTTTAGAAGATTTGGTAATCTTGTTCAATCACTAATAACGAGAAACAGAATGGTTGAATAAAGAATGACTTAATTTTATATCTTTATTTAACATGGTATTAGAAACAAAAGGATAATAATAATGAGAAATCATTAAAAGGTTTTCCAGGAGCCTTGCTCGAGTTGTACTAGAGGCATCGAAGTGTTCCTAGACGCTTACCGATGTGATCACTCTATTAAGATATGTCCAAGTGGGAGCTGTTGGTTTAATGGATAATAAATTAATAGACGTGTGTTAGGATCGAACTCGAGACCACGGGATTGCACACTTTACGTATGAGAATTAAAGTTAAATAATTAAATATAAACGTTGTATTTATTTATTAATTAAACGAAATAACTAACGAACGTTAAGTAATTAATGTAATGGACTAACGAGCGTTAAATGTATTTGGAAAAGGACTAGATTGCAAAGTTTGGGAAGGTTCCGGAATCCCTTGGGGATCGATAAAACCGATCGGCCAAGGATCCTCAAACCCAACCCATATCAAACTTAAACTTGTTCACCAAGTTTAGTTTAGTATATATCCAAGGCTAGGGATCTTGTGTTTTGCATCTCTTGTACTCATAAGCTAAAACCCTAAAACGTTTGTGTGTGTTTTGTGCTCAAACCGATCGACCACCTCCTTTAGGGTGTCGATCCTCAACCTTTTTCCAAAACAAGTTATTTGGTTTAATAAAACTAGCATTACTTTAATTTGTTTTAGTACGTGTGTACAAGAACGTGGTAATAACACATTATTGTTATTATTCTTGGATTGAAATACAAAACGGTAAGGGGTAATTCACATAATCCTATAAACTCTAATTAGGGTTCATCCAATTGCTAGTTTTGTAGATTTGATTCTTGTTCGGCTAGAATCAAGAAAAGGTACGCATATTCTTTTATGTTAATTAATTGTTCATTAATAAATCATATATGCTTCCGCTTGAATACTTTGATGTTTTGTAGTTATTTATTTGAATGTCATGTTATCTAATTTCAACAAAACTTATATCGTATCAATTTAATTACGATTGCATATGGTATTGAGCTTCAGTCTCAAGAGGGTGTTATGTATTTGTTTTGCATTAATTGCTTACAATTTTATTGGTCAATTTATGTCGAGTTATAAAAAAGGTTATGTATTCATTCTGCGTTCTTAAGGTATGTGTAGGTCAATTTGTGTTTATTGCTCTGCTTTCTGTAGTGGTTTGTTTTCAGGTCCTTTAGAGCTAGTTTATGTCTCCTTAAGGCTTCTTAGGTCGGGATCGTCTTCATTATATCTAATCTTATTTTTGGCATGCATACTGCACTTTCTTCCACGTTAATGTGCCAAAATGCTAAATTTCGTGTTAATTGTTTCATTGTTTCAAGATTCAGGTATGATTCGTAGCCTTTTATCACGTTTTGTTTCATTTTTATTATAGGATTCGGAAATCACCCTCTTTCTATCTGTTTGTTTCTTTCAGGTTACGGGTATAATTAGTGGCAAATACATCAGATTCACCTTTGTTTTTATTCTCATCAGTTAGCTGCATTAGATTATAATCTTGACCAAACAATCAAAATGTATACTTTCTTTTGAAATTGGAACTTATCAGGGTTGCTTTCTAATCTATCCAAGGGGTTCTAACCTCTAACAATATGCGAACGTTGGTGCTAAGTTAGTGCACTTGGATTCATGTCATATATGTTGACAGTATTGACATGAATAAACACTTGATCCCTGCAATACTCACAAATTAATAGTTAAACTGTGCATTTACTTCTTCAAAGTTACAGTATAGTTCTGAAATTCTGATGTTTCATCATGCGTACGTTCTTGTGGTATGTATAGTTCTACAACGTGAAAAATGGCACACAAATGTTGTTATTTGTTCTCATTTGCTATGTTGTTGACTCCTGTATAGCTAGTTTATGTTTCCTTGTAGGCTACAGGCTACTTAACACAGCGAGCAGACTACATTCCCTCAAATAAGTATGCCGAAATGCTTTTCGTGCTATTTGGTTATATGCATTTTTTAGTTTCAGGTATAATACTTTTTTCTTCTTTGTTTTAGGATTCGGGTATAAAATGTTGTATTATGGGAGTTGGTATGCATAGAAACGACTTGTATAATGCAGCACCTGAACTTTAATAATCAAATATCCCAAAACTCGAACAATATACACCTACACCTACGTTAGCTAGTAAAATTCCGCTTCTTTGATTCATGTGATTGGAGTTGGATATCACCCGCAACACAATTTATTCTGAAGAAAGAAATATTGTATAATTTTGATGAGTGTTGGTTCATTTATGGTTATAATTAAGCCAACTATAAGTAATGTTAGATTTATCATAAGGTAACAACATATATATAAAAAGATAAACAACTTAAAATGATAAAAAATTATTAAATTACAATAATTGTCATCTATGTGTACATCGTTGGTTTTTATTTTAAAGATATCAAAAAGTTGTCAAATTATAACAATTGTTGACTTTGTGTTACTCAAATCGTTGCTTTGACGATGTGATTATCACAAATACAACAACATAATGTTTATTTTAACTTGTCACCCTTTAAACACCCAAAGTATATAAACAAGTAAAACTTAATTCCTCCAACCAATGTGGGATTCAAAACATAAAACAAGTCTCACAAAAGTAATCCAATAAAAAGTTGCTCTAGTGACATGACCCTTTTGTTGCCGAAATCATATATAGTATATGTTCACACTGTTTTCTTCTTCTCTAATCAAGCTAAAGAAAATTGATACCAAATTCGAATACGGTTATTTAGTGGCAATGCATTTGGAGTTGGATATCCTTCGGTTTGATATTGGGCTCGAGTCTCAAGAGTGTCAAGTTTTTTTCTTGTGCATATTCCTTACAGTTACCTTTACTGGTCTTATTCTATTGAGTTACAAAAAGGTTACACATTCATTTTCTATCGAGTTAAAGGCTTCTAAGGGCTCGGGATATGTAGAAAATTGGTCTTCTTTATCAAGCTCATTTATTCTATCCTTAGCATGTGACGACACAAAGATCATGAGTCTCGATCCATATCATAGTGTTAAAGGCTTCTAAGGTAGTGTTTAAGATACATTGTTTAGTTCAGGTATAGAATGCGACACAATTTGCATCCATTATTGCGTATTTTCTGTAGGTTTTCTAACCATTATGGTAGGAGTGGCAAGATGAGTGGTGGTTGCAGGTTCGGTGACGTATCAAAACAGGTAGTTTTTAGTAGGAGTCGGGTACTCGGGTTGGGTTGACCCAAATCTGTTCTATGATACTCTTTTATGAATATGGTGTCTCAAATATGATTATTGATCTCTTCCAATTACAATAAACGATAGGTAGACTGCTAGCCTACTTAAAAGTAGAATTTTACTACTCTCTCCTTCCTATAAAAAGTGTCAACTTTACTATTTACGTTTGTTCCAAAATAAATGTCCAAAGGAAGAAGTTTGCAACAAAAGTGGTTTGGAAGGATTTATGCTGTAATGGTAATAAGGTGTCATGGCATAAGTTGGTCTGGTTTGCACAGAATATCCCTAAGCACTCTTTTGTTCTCTGGATGGCAATTCAAGAAAGACTTATGACACAAGATAGGATTGCAGAATGGTTTCCTAACAATGATATGAAATGTGTTTCTGCAAGCAGTGTAATGATTCTCATCAGCATCTGTTTTTCAGTTGTCCTTATACTAGCAAAGTGTGGAGTGAATTGCAGAAGTTGATTGATATAAAGTTCTCATTCAACTGGAGTAACATTGTACAAGAGTTTTCCATTCTTAATGCAAACAGAAATATATGGAGCATAGTTAGGAGGTTGGTCCTAGGTGCAGCTATTTACTTTGTATGGCAAGAAAGGAACACAAGAATTTTCAAACATACTGAAAGAACAGTGGAATCATTGTTACAGAATGCTAAGGAAAGTATAAAGTGGGGGATTATGAATTTTGTAGTGAAGGACACTCCTAATTAATGTCAAGGCTGTTGAAACTAAATGGAATGTGCAGATGAGAAGAATCAAGAAATCTGCAACATAAGTTGTAGTTTAGATATATGTTGTTTCAGTTGGAAAGTATAGTGATATGTATAGTTGGGAGTTTTGTTTTTAGAATGCTTGTTTTTAGTCAAGCTTATTTGTGTTTTAGGCTCTTTTAAACTTCATGGGATATGTCCATGGAAAGGAAGATGAGTCTATGTTACTTTTGTGATTAATAATATTTCACCTTTCACAAAAAAAAAATAAATGTCCAAATATATGGACAATAATTATGATCGATTTTCATACTTTACCCTTTTATGTAAAACTTGCATTAATTACTCATTTCTAATTTCTATATTAACATCAATCGAAACAAGCATTAAATACACATATCATACTTTGTCCATATTTTGCGTGTGGACACTCTTTTTGGTAGACCGTCAATTCGTTGTATTTATTAACAGGATGCCAGTCTTTCATTACATTATCCTGTTAGGACATTTTTTTCCTTAAAATTTGGACAAAATTTATGGACTCGGGTTGACCAACATCACTTAGTTTTTAAACACTTGTAGCTAATATGTTACAAGTGCATACAATCATGAGTCAAAATTATTCGCATATAAATTTTGCAATGAATCAGTTTAGTTATTAACTTCAAGAGGACAAAAAATTGAGAACTTTAGCAAACGGTTAATTTTGGTATGACCACCGACACTTGGTTTTTAAACATTCAGTAGCTAATATATCTGGAGTGCATACACATATTTGCACTATACAATAACTGTGTCAAAAATAGTATGAAATCACAAGTCAATCCTTTGTGGTATTAACTTCAAAATGATAAAAAGTTTGAGAATTTATATTTACTGTTGGACAACGATAATGGACGATGTTTTTTTGTTTTTTAACATCATCCGACATCATGTGCCAACAACATAACCACCGACACTTGGTATGACCACCGACACTTGGTTTTTAAACATTCAGTAGCTAATATATCTGGAGTGCATACACATATTTGCACTATACAATAACTGTGTCAAAAATAGTATGAAATCACAAGTCAATCCTTTGTGGTATTAACTTCAAAATGATAAAAAGTTTGAGAATTTATATTTACTGTTGGACAACGATAATGGACGATGTTTTTTTGTTTTTTAACATCATCCGACATCATGTGCCAACAACATAACACTTAATCTCAAACTATGTAAACCAAATACACCACTCTATATGACCTATCAAAATTTCCTTTCTTCAACCCATGTGGGATTGAATACCTGGTTTTCAGAAAAGTAATTACTAATTAGAAACAAAGTTGTTCTCCAGACACAACACATTGTTACTCTTTTAAAGCAATGATAAAATTAATACAAACTCAAATACCAATTTTTAATACTTCCTAACACATTATATGTGGGAAGAGAGATTGTAAAGGGTAGCGTAAAGTGGTTTAGTTTAGTATTCAGCTTGTCTCTGAAGAGCGTGATAAGTATTGTCATTAGAGAGGAAAAGGGAATACTATACCAAATCAAGACTACAGTGAAATAATCTTTGTGACTATACAAGAAATTTAACAATCTAAGCCATTACCAAAGGCACCATTACCAAATCCATAAACCAATATCATTTGTAATGATAACCAATATCGCTTTCGATAAAAAGACTTTAACCAACAGAGCAATTGATAACCATAAGGAAAATTACCATACACTAAACTTGAATAGTCCCAAAACCTTCCAAGATTAGAGCAATTGTAAAAAAGCTAGTACACCACCGGCACTTCAATAATCCAATATTATAAATCTCGAACCATATACACCAACATTAGCTTGTAAAATTTTTCTTTTGAAGCTATTAAAAATTTGATAATCAAACACACATATTTAGTAGCAATGTGATTTGAGTTGGATTTTACCCACAACACAATTTATTCAGAAGATAAATGCTTAGAAAAATTTATTGTATAGTTTCGATGAGTGTTAATTCGTTTATATTTAAATTTAAGTATAATATCATATTTATCATAAGCTGACACCATATACTATAAAATATGAGTTTGCATAACCTAACATCATATATACAAAAAGATATACTACTTTAGATGACAAAAAGTTGTTAACTTACAATAATTGTCATTATTGCGTAACATCGTTGGTCTCAAATCACAACGATACGCATAAGAGGCAGATAACATCATAGTGTTCAATTCAACTCGGCATAACTTTAATCATCCAAAGTAAGCAAAACTTCATTACTCCAACCAATGTGGGATTCAGAACATAAATAAGTGTCACAAAAGTAACCCCATAAAGAAGTTGCTCTAATCACATGACACCTTTTGTTGCCGTAATTATATATCATATACGCTCACGTTGTTTTCTTTTTCTCTAATCAAGCTAGAGAAAATTGATACCAAAATCGAATACGATTATATAGTGACAATGCAAATGGATGGTACCTAAATCACCCAAATTTTTGGCCAAACTTAGGTAGTGTTAAGACTTGATATTACATTGTTTAGTTCAATCACAATTTGCATCTATTGTGGCGTATTCTTTATATGTTTTCAAACAATTATGGTAGGGTTGGCAAGATGGGTTTGGGTTTGCGGGTTGGGTAACACATTAAGAAAAGTACTTTTTTGTATGAGTCGGGTACTCGGGTTGCCCGAAATGGATTTTTTTTTTCTCTATAGAATTGGACAAAATTTGTTGACTCGGGTTGGGTTGACCAACATCATTTAGTTTTTTAAACACCGGTAGTTACAAATGCATACAATCACTATGTCTATAATAGTACGGATAACCGAGTAAAAAAAAGTTGGCACATAAATTTTGGTCCAAGTCACGAATTCCTTGAGGTATCAACTTCAACCTTAGAAAAAGTTGAGAGCTTATATGTACCGCCGATTTTGGTACGACCAGCAACACTTAGTTACTAAGCACTCGTAGTTTATATATTACTAGTGCATACAATCACCTTGTCTAAAATAATATGAAATCATGAGTTGAAAATGTAAGGCACAATTTATCATGAAATACTAGTGGTACCACCATTGTTGTTTGATATAACTCAGGATATGATACCACAGTTTGTATTCAACTCGACTTTAAAAAGTGTGTTAAGTATCCGTTGTTAAGGAGGAAAGGGGAGAATATACCAAATCAGACTACAACGAAACTATACACTCATGAGTCATGACTATATCAAAAACTAAACACAATCTGAGCCATATCAGATTTTGAATTTATCACTATAAGTCTATAACCAAACCCGTAAATCAATAATTGCTAAACACCATAACCTTTTCGATGAAAAGACTTTAACCAGCAGAGTGATTGATAAATAAGAACTTCGATATAGAACAAGTGGGTATCTATAGTTCTATACAATGAAAACGAAATGAAGGTTTGGGCGGGAAAATCAGTGTGTTCTGTTCTTGCTTGTTTAACAATTTATCTTGACTTTTGTTGACTTTCAATTATGATTCATATCAATGTCTTCCCTTTCAAATATTACTTTTCCTTAAGTAATCACAATCAAGCATCCATATCAAAGGAAGGAAATCTAGCAGCTAGGTCTTCATTTAACTACCTGCATTGCCTCTTTTATCCAACTTTCTGTCCAAAATAGCAAAAGGGCTCTACTGTTATCACTCCATCTTTATTGAACGTAGGCAAAATATCTGGTGTACTAAGTGGATTGCCCTTATGCAACTTCAATTGGGACACATGAAACAGTGGATGGAAAGCGGAGTATTCTACCAAATCAAGACTACAATGAAACTATACACATGAGTCATGACTATACCGAAAACTAAACTCAATCTAAGGCGTATCCAATTATTAATTAATCACTAGAACCAAACAAGTAAAGCAATAATTGCTAAACCCCATAACACTTTCAATCAAAAGACTTCAACCAGCACATCAATTGATAGCCAAAACGCAAACTACCATACTTCAAACTTGAACAGTCCTTAAAACCTTCTAAGATTAGAGTAGAAAACTTGTATAATGCAGCACCTAAACTTTAATAATCCAATATTACAAAACTCGAACCATATACACCTACGTTAGCTAGTAAAATTCCGCTTCTTTGATTCGTGTGACTGGAGTTGGATATCACCCGCAACACAATTTATTCTGAAGAAAAAAATATTGTATAATTTTGATGAGTGTTGGTTCATTTATAGTTATAATTAAGTCAATTATAAGTGATTTTAGATGTTAGATTTATCATAAGGTAACAACATATATATATATATATAGAGAGAAAGATAAACAACTTAAAATGACCAAAAATTGTTAAATTACAATAATTTTCATCTTTTAAAGATATCGAAAAGTTTATTCATATCGTTGGTCTATCCACAAGAATATCACAAAGGCAACGACATAATGTTTATTTTAATTTGTAACATTATTAAACACCCAAAGTATATAAAGAAGTAAAACTTCATTCCTCCAACCAATGTGGGATTCAAAACACAAAACATAAAACTTCATTCCTCCAACCAAAAGTAATCCTACAAAACGTTGCTCTAGTGACATGACACCTTTTTATTTATAATAAAGTCAAGTAAAATTGAAAACAATAGGTTTATCATAATTCATAAGCTATATATATAAAAATATAGACTACTTAAAATGACAAAAAAAATAGTTAAATTAGAATAGTTTCTGTCTTGGTAAGTTACAACCCATTTGTTACGGGATGCAAACTACAAAGATAGCAGCATAATGTTTTTGTACAACTAGTAATATTTATAAGTACCCGAAGTATATAAGGAAACACAATTTCATTCCTCCAAACAATGTGGGATTCAAACCTTAGAACAAGTTTCACACCACTAGTCCCATAAAAAAATTGCTCGTCTTTTGTTTCCATATACTGTTACATATGTGCTTTTCACACATTGTTTTTATCTTCTCTTATCAAACTAAATAAAATTGATACCAAACTCAAATACGGTTATTTAGTGACAATACAATTGGAGTTGGATAGCCTCCTACCTCCATGGATAGTACCTCAATCACCCAAAAAATGGGTCAAACTTATATTGTATTCTATTGATAGTACCTCAGTCAAAATAGGATCGTACAAATAACTACTTTATTGAACTCTCAGGTAACCGTCATTTTGTCATATTTATAATTAACATGATGTCAGCATTTCATTACATCATCCGGTTAATAGATGGAGAATATGGAAAGTTTTTTCCTAAAATTTTTACAAATTTTATAGACTCGGGGGTTGAGTTCACTAACATCAGTCAGTTTTAAACACTTGTAGTTAATATATTACGACTTCATACAATCACCATGCCTAAAATGGTACGAAATCATGAGTCATAATAATTGGAGTGCATACAAATATTATGTCAATTCTAGCAGGGTACCCGTGCGTTGCGACGACGGATATCCTGAAATAAATTTTTCCGGTGAATTATGTATTTTAGTTTATTATGTTCTTTTTGACAATAAATTTACTGATATCAATAATTTCGTTTAGCCCTTGTCCGTTCGGGCTCGAGCCCCGTTGACCCGTGCCTATTTGGCCCATGCCCGTTCAGGCTCGAGCCCGTTTGGCCCGCACCAGTTCGGGCTTAAGCCTATTTTGCCCGTTGGCCGTTCGGGCTTGAATATATGTATAATGTGCTTTATTATTTGTATTAGTAAAATTTAATGCAGGGTTCTCACGCGTTGCGGCGGCGGATACCCTGAAATAAATTTTTCCCGTGAATCATGTATTTTAGTTTATTATGTTCTTTTTGATAATAAATTTACGGATTTTAAGAATTTCGTTTAGCTGCTCTTGCGTTCGCACGAGCCCGTTTGGCCCGTGCCCACTCGGGCTCGACCCCGTTTGGATCGTACCCGTTCGGGCTCGGGCCCATTTAGACCGTTGCCTGTTCGGGCTTGAATATTTGTATAATGTTCTTTATTATTTGTATTAGTGACATTTTAATGCAAGAATTATGTTTAAGTTGTTGTACAATATGCTTGATAATTTGTATTTCTTGTGTAAGGGGTGGTTTAATAATTGCATTAATTATATTTATTGACCAGTTAATAAATTAACTACATTAAATATATCTTGACAATATTAATAGTGCTTTGTATTTTGTACATTAAGCTTTAAGACTTGTAAGTCTTAAAATTAATATTGATGAGAAAGATCATTAATAGTGTATTATGTATTGTATAATAGGTTTTGTATTTTGTAAGTCTTAATTTTAAGACCATGAGAAGAGAGATTCATTCCTCTATTATAAGTAGGGGTGTCAGTAGGGTCGGGTCAACCCGACCCGAACCCGATAAGGCCTTATCGGGTCGGGTATAATCGGGTCAAAAATCTTGTCGGGTTGTTTTGACCCGAACCCGATAACTCGATAATGTTATCGGGTCGGGTTAGGGTTAAAAAAATAATGTTATCGGGTTGTTGGGTCAACCCGATTAGACCCGATAATCAATTTTTCATTTTTTATATATTAGTTTTATAGGTACTGTACGTTTGGTTTTTATGTATTAGTTTTTATATATTAGTTTTTTATACCTTTAGTTAACTTAAACGTTTGTTTACCCTCATTCTCAGAAAACGTTTAAGTCTGCAACTGTGAATCTGTTATGGTTGAAACTATTACTTTGAAATTATGGTGAATCTGTTATGGTATAGGTCTGCTGTAATCTTTGAGGTACATGTATATAATAGGGATACACTATTGGAACCCTCCCTATGGAGTCACATCCATAGGGAATATTCCCTTTGTCCCCCCATTTTTTTAATACAACGCAGTTTTTTGTGTTCGGCTGTTCGTATTGACAGTTTTAAGCGTTTGGCTTATTAAACTTTATATTTACAGTTCCGCATTTTCAGGTTTATAGCTTTTTGATATAAAAAAAATTATAAAAATAAAAAAAATAATAAAAAAAAACAAAAAAACTAGGGAGGGTTCTAATAAAAAACTAGGTACCGTCCTAATAACTCAACCCATATAATATGTTGCAATATGTTGCAACACAGATTTTTATATGTAGTATAGATAATAGTAGGAAATCACAAGTCAATCCTCTATCGTATTATTTCAAAAAAAATCCTCTATCGTATTAACTTCAAAATGATAAAAAGCTAGGATTTAATATGAACTGTTAGCCATTGAAGTCTTGAGTCTTGACGTTTTTTTTAAAGATCCGGCATTATGTACCAAGTGTTGAGTTTATAATACATGACATACAATAAAACATGTAGACATCAAGAGTACACAGCGGAAGACTAAAGATCATAACAAATAAATAACTAACTGAAAGTATGCGTAACGTACCTCTTGCGAATGTTAGATCTCTTGAGCAAAACAAAGAAGTGGTTTAAAGAGTTGTCCCTTACCGTTCTACAACTCAAACCAATTGGTGTAAGAATAGTATCTTACTACCACGTTCTTGTACACACGAATTAACCAACGAATCAAGCGATTGCTAGATCTAACACAAGTCCTCGTTTTAAGGAAAAACGAAACCGAACTCCCTAACAATGGGGTGTTCGGTCGAATAGGGACAAGAGAGAGGAGAGGAGAGATCTAGGGTTAATTCAATGCACAAAGTTATGAAAAACCCTAGAACCTAGCCTTGTTTATATAGTGAATGGAAAACTTTGGGAACAAGTTAGGGCTTGGGTTGGGTGTTCGGTCGAATAGGAACAAGAGAGAGGAGAGGAGAGATCTAAGGTTAATTCAATGCACAAAGTTATGAAAAACCCTAGAACCTAGCCTTGTTTATATAGTGAATGGAAAACTTTGGGAACAAGTTAGGGCTTCGGTTGAGAACCCATTCCCTTAGCCGGCCACTAGACAAGCCCAAGAGAAACCCATAACTTTTCCTTTTCAAGATTTTTCATTACTAGTCCTTTCTCTTTTCATTTAACGGTCGTTAGTCATTTTTCCGTAAAATACTTAACGATCGTTAACCGGACTTAATGTGCAATAATTAATCGTAAACATTAACATTAATTATTTAACTTTAATTCTCATTCGCTAATGTGTGCAATCCCGTGGTCACGAGTTCGAATCCGGACATTTACGTGTTTGTAAATATATACATTTCCAACAGCTCCCACTTGGATATGTTTACAAAACGTGAAATGACATTGGTTAGCGTCTAGCAACACGCCAATGCCCCCGGTACAACTCGTGTATAGTTTTCTGGAGAAAAACCAATTTTGATGATTCATCATCATATTCATCCTTTTGTTTCTAATACCATGTTAATAAGAATATGGATCTCACTCATTTCTTAATTAACTATTCTTTTTCTCGCTTTATGTGATTGATTAAGATTACCAATTCTTCTGAACATATTCCAGAAGACCTTGGGCATGGCCATGCAAACATCTTGACAACCCTATGAGGGGCGGAGTATTATACTTCAATATAAATTTGAAGGAAACAAATCCCATTTCGACTACAACCAGGATTCATAAATTTCGCACTTCAAAACAACCCTTATAACTACCAGTTACGTATAGCGTTAGATTGATTCACAAAAATGCACTATATCCATGACATATCTCTGGTATCTCAAGTCAGAGGATAAATATCCATGATATACTTAATGACAAAGATCTATAAAGTATCATCATGTGGGTGGGATAAGTCTTATACTCAATTCATTGAATATCATCTGAAATTAGTCATGCTACCCATCAATATACTTTCAAGTATATTCTAACTAATATTCAGATTTGTCTTAATTCAATATCATTCCCATGTTATTGATTGACAACGGACTATTTAGAATAACTTAAGTTATTCAAGGATTTAAACATGCAAATACAAGACACAATATTATAAATGAAATTAAACGTATATCGTACTTTAATTCATTATAAATAATAATTGTTTAACATCCTTTATCCAAATACTAAATAAATCAATGCATGATAATACTAGTTAATGAATTTTGCCACAAGTCATGAGAATCATACTTGTTGACAAGGCATAATTTCAATTAACTTTGATCTATAGGAATTTTGAGAATACTTATTTCAAGAATTCAATAAGTGAATTTCTTGTATGTGTTTACACATATCTTGATATTGTCATATCATTCTATAAGGTGCGTGATAACCTGAACCACCCTTTTATGACAATCATCCTCCAAAACTTAAAGTTTAAAGTATTCTTTATTCTTTAATGTATAATGCAACTATGCCCTTAGCGGAACATAATTAGTCAACATGGTCATCATCAAGTATACCATGACTAGAATTGATTCTCATCTCAATTATACTAGCATCATTGTGTACAACAATATGCTCTTTAAACATCCGTAAACTTCGAACAGTTATAGTGTAATGTTGGTGCCTACCAAAACTCAAGTTTGTTGGCAATGACAATAATGAAACACTTGTCATATTTTCATCCATAGAATCTTGGAGCATCTCCAGACTGTGGAATGTAATTCTAAATCCAAACATATTTCCTTTTAAAAATATTTATTACACTAACAACTTTTAATGTTGTCAAACCATCTTGTAATCAAGCATGACACAACAATCTTACAACATGATGTACATGATGAATCTTCAAGTTAGACTTCAAGATCTCATTATATATCCATCATGTTCTATTAGACTCATTTATTTACCGCATATGTTTATAATAATAAACATATATTCCAAGGTTATATATCTTATTTCCAAATCTTACAAACGAAGTTCATTCCCAACTAAAAACTTAATTTAGGTGGAATGTAGTTGCCCATACAACATATAAGATTTAAAAAATAATACTCCCACTAGCTTTCAGAAATACTTACGAGCTATCTTATTTTAATTATTAAATCAAACATGGATTTAATATTAAACATAAGAATCATCTCCTAGATGCATGCATATATCCATTCATGGATTCTTGCAGTTTGTACATATTCAAAGATTATTTGAATTTATAAAACTCCTTTGCATTACTTATCGTCCTCGCAAAAGTAATTCCACAACAAAGAGTTTTGATATTCATTGTCAAAATTTCATATCAATGAAACTAAGTATGACAATTATAATCTTTATACTTCTATTTAATGTATCTAGAAAAGAATATTCAATCAAAGTTAATTGCTTAAATATGATTAATATTATTATCACTAGACATGCATTAAATATGTGTACAATATTGTCCATATGATTTCTACACAAAGATTTAAACCACTAGGGTTTCCATCTTTTGAAGAAACTCATTTTCATTATTAAGATAAACCAAGTATCTAAACTTGATTATCTTTATGGACAACATCTCAACATTCATAGTATGATTGATTTACCACAATTCAACATTTGGTAAATTTATCATTATGATTAACAAGCTTACCATGATCCTGTAACTCATATTCCTCAGCATATTAAATATCTGAGATATCCTTACGGATCTATGAATGACAATTCCATCATATTAAGGTCTATCATATACATGTTTAGCCTCATCATGATATTTGCAAGTGCATTTTAGAAGATTATGTATTTTGTAATTCAATCTTTCAAGATCTAAACAAAACTCCCACTTGCCTTTAACAATTTAAAGATTTCCTTTCAATAGTTTAGCAAGTAGAGCAACAATACATTATTCTCTTTTTGGATATTACAAAAAACATTTACAGTTCCTGACATTGGTTTGTTACAACCCACTTTACAAGTAGTTTAACAAATTCAGAACTTCATTATAAGACTTAATGTGATTCATCACTTTCCATAAAAATGGTGTCTTATTAATCTTCTAGGTTGGAGTCTTATTGAGTATATTCAAACTATACTCAATCTACTAACCTTGATAACATGTGGAAGAAACTATAGTTATCTTGAATCAAACATGCCAATAGATTTTGATTCTTCTAACTGAACATACCATAAAACTATGGTATTTCATTAGAATTAATATTGTAAGATAATCTAACAATATTTAAGATAACCATCTACCTTTGGCTTATCTATTTACTAACAAAGTAAAACTTAATGGTACAATAGAATTACCAAGTCAATTGCATGTATTATAACATAAGTATTCTTGACCAAGTCAAAAGACATATCAGTTATATTCCCACTATACGTTGTAAGTCATTGATTTGCCATTTACTTCATGCATATGTCTTAAAACATAGCAAGTTAACGTCTTACTTTATATTGTAAGTCTCGTATTAACAGACTTCATTTTTGTGACTTTACAAAATCATAAACATTTATAATTAAAGTAATTATGAATACCACCTCGGGTTTCAATTAATATTTCAAGTTAATATTTACTACATATATTTAAGTCATTCAACGAATACTTAAATCCAAAGTAGTATTAGATTACTTTATTTAATTATTTCATTCCATGAAATGTTCAACGTAAGAAACTGCAAAATCATCCATGCTCGTTCTCACGAAATGTGGATATTTTAGCTTGGGCTACAATCTAGTTCACGTTTTCACGTAACATAAATTGTAACTACAAGTGTTTCTTAAATATTGAATGACATAAATATTTAAAGTAGTATTTGTTATCATCTTGACACATGTTCTTAATGTGGCAATCATACACATTTAAATGTATAATTCCTATTGGAACGTTACTCTCTTACCTTGCGGTTAAGAGAATCCATTTAAATCATATTTATATGTGTTGTACCTTGCACACAACAAAGATTTCTCCCACTTGTGCATGGAACAACATCATGTAGCAGATAAACAACACGATACACGTTCGTTTATTTGATTAATATGATTTGTGTCATAGATATAACAAGTAGATGTAGGACTATATTGTTTAGTAAGGAAACGCACATGACTCTCCTTAAAAACATAAGTGCCTACAATTGGAAAATTAATTATCTTTGAAGATAATCTGGAAATAAGGCTTGTAGCTCCCACTGAAATTAGAAATCAATAAAACAACTTCTTATTCAGTAATGCAACACAAATGCTCCAACTGAATCTGACAACATTGTAAGTGTTACATAACCAGTGAAAACAACTTGCTTGCTTTTTACTTTCCTACACCTTTGAAGAACCATACGTAATCATTACTAAGGTACTAAAAGGTGTATTCTACTCTGTGAATGATGGGTTATCCATCAATGTTATTAACTTGAAAAATTGGGTATGCAATTTCTTCCTTAACAGGTCTACCATCCCCATACTGGTATGTAGCACCTTTAAAGGCTAAAGGAAAACAACTAGATAAAATATGCTAGTTTGTCTTTTACCAATTTTTGCGGTAATTAGTCTAGCTTCTAATTTAGTAACTCATATACATATTTTCCAGTTAACCAACATTCACCAAATGAGGGTAATGAAATCTTTATGGAAAATAAGATGTGCAATTCATTGCTATGAGTTACATTAGAATTTAGACAATTCAAATGTTCCTATTATACCTTTCTCATTCATGAAAAGGAATATGATTGAGTCTCATGCTTCTCCCATGGAAAAGAGACTTCGTTTGTCTTTTCGGTAAATTATTCTCGATCAAACATTTGTTTGAAAGCAGAATGGATCAATTTACTAATCAAAGACTAAACCTCGTTTACGGTTAAATGTTGCATTTATACATACAAAAGAATTACAAAATTCAATTTTAGTATTTTCGATAATTAACCTTTTCAAGAAAATTAATTACCCATAGTTCATAAGCATATAACCATTTAATTTTCACTGAAAACTAGGATCCAAATTGACATAGTTTCATCACATCCGTTGATCTGCTAGTAATGAAATTATTCAAGATGGTACGAGTGGAACCTCAATTGCCAATTTTCAAATTGCAATTCCTAGATTTATGGGATTTACATTTAGCCAATTTCAATTGCCATGTAAACATGTTTTATCCCCATCTTATGCCTTGAGTTGTCAGTTCTCACTACAAAGCTCAATTAAGTTGTCCAACTTAAGAAACTGCAAAATCATCCATGCCCGTTCTCACGTCACGTGGATATTTTACCCTTTGATTACGATCTAAATCACGTTCTCACGCAAATAAAAGGTAATCTTAGGTGTTTCCGTTTCGTTGGATGGCATACAACTTAAATTAAGGGTAATAATTTTGATGTCAAATCAAATATGAACAAAAATGTCATGCATTCATCTTCGTAGCATAGGTTTTATTAAAACATTTATTGTTTTAATGTTTATAAGCTTTTCATCATCAAACTTTAATTGAGGTATTGGATTCACCAATCAAGGAATTTAGTGTTAATTATCATCCATTATACCGTACTTTTGCATAAGTGTAAACACTTAGTGTTTCGGGTAATTACCACCGAAGTGGCGCATGGAATTAAAACTAATTCGCCCTTAAGATGAGCTTGCACATTTACTGGCTTACTAAGTAGCTCCATTCGAACTTACAGAGGGAGAGGACCGTAAGCGCTAAAGCATAACCTTAGACATCCTTTCAAGTGATCTGGCGCACTTCTTTATTAACCCCTTTATAGTTCATTCTAGTGGGTGAGCCGTTCAGACCATTTGTTCCAAAGTCACCAATCAATTAAACGATTATGATTACTATGCTTAAAAATACATGTTTCACCATTGTTTAGGTCAGTTTATTTTTCTTGTAAAAATACCCTTGTTACACATAACAAACAAAGTATTTAAAAATAAACATATAAACAATGAACGCATAACAAAAAATAAGTCATGCATATCAAATAGCCACATGCAAACCTTTTGATAAATCTTATTAATAATCAATTCTAGATATGTCAATATGTACATGTTTAATTAAGACTTTCACCCGTTTGACATAATGTACAAGGTGAGCCACATGCATCGATTCATCGATTGCGTAAGTCAAAATTAAATATATACCACATAGCACATAATTGATTAAATAATAATTATTGAGGTCTTCCCCAATTTTAGATCTATCATAATTTAGTGTATATCACTTAAACAAGAAAGACATACAATAATAGCAGATCCATGATAAAACATGCAGATAATTATCATGGATATAAATCACACTTAACAATTAATGCAATTAAACTGAGTTACGCAATACATATAAAATTGCATGCAACCTAGGGTTTCTAATCCAATTAAAACTTAAGTTTACAAAACCCTAATTAGGGCATCAAATAAAACGCCCCCCCCCCCTAAAAATTAGGGTTTAGGTTTTGCAAACCCTAGATCTACGCATACAAATAATAACACAATCATGTTTATTTTATTTATGTGTTTCAGTAATTAATTACTTGTTATACAAGGCTCGTGATGCCACTGTTGAGTTTATAATACATGACATACAATAAAACATGTAGACATCAAGAGTACACAGCGGAAGACTAAAGATCATAACAAATAAATAATTAACTGAAAAGTATGCGTAACGCACTCTGCTTTAAGTAATGTCGATCTCTGAGCAAAACAAAGAAGTGGTTTAAAGAGTTGTCCCTTACCGTTCTATAACTCAAACCAATTGGTGCAAGAATAGTGTCTTACTACCACGTTCTTGTACACACGAATTAACCAACGAATCAAGCGATTGCTAGATCTAACACAAGTCCTCGTTTTAAGGAAAAACGAAACCAAACTCCCTAACAATGGGGTGTTCGGCCGAATAGGGACAAGAGAGAGGAGAAGAGAGATCTAGGGTTAATTCAATGCACAAAGTTATGAAAAACCCTAGAACCTAGCCTCGTTTATATAGTGAATGGAAAACTTTGGGAACAAGTTAGGGCTTGGGTTGAGAACCCATTCCCTTGGCCGGCCACTAGACAATCCCAAGAGAAACCCATAACTTTTCCTTTTCAAGATTTTTCATTACTAGTCCTTTCTCTTTTCATTTAACGGTCGTTAGTCATTTTTCCGTAAAATACTTAACGATCGTTAACCGGACTTAATGTGCAATAATTAATCATAAACATAAACATTAATTATTTAACTTTAATTCTCATTCGCTAATGTGTGCAATCCAGTGGTCACGAGTTCGAATCCGGACATTTACGTGTTTGTAAATATATACATTTCCAACACCAACAACATAACACTAATTCCAAACTATGTGAACCAAATACGACACTGTATATGACCTAGCAAAACGAAAAGCGGTTGAGTTTGATATGCTTGTCTCAAAAAGATTAATTATTTTTCGTTAAAGTGGAAAGGAGAGTACCATACCAAATTAAGACTACAATGAAATAATACTTGTGACTATACTAAAACTCAACAAATATGAGCATATCCGATTTTGAGTTGATCAACAATACAAAACTCGAATCCGTTAATTTAGTGACAAGGCAATTTGAGTTGGATAGGATGGTACCTCAATCACATCACAGGAAAATCTGGACAAATTTATATCATATCAATTCGATTGTTTTTGGTTGCGAGAAGCGGTTGAGTTTGATATCGAGCTTCAGTCTCAAGAGTGTCTTAAAATCTGGTGTCATGTGCTAGGATGCAAGCATCTCAAAACTTTTGTGAAACTATTCTATAGTTCAGAAGTTTTATTGATATTGTTTTTTACTAATGGAACGGTACCTCACGTTCAGGGCCGGATTTGAGGGAGTGTAAGGTGCTCGACCGCACAGGGCCTCCATTTTCTTAGGGGCCCCATGATTATAGACGCTAGAAGCCGTTTTGATTCGATTTTTCGCATAAAACTGGTAACGGGGTGTTCGGAAATTTAAAATGATATGATGTTACAAAAAGATATTGAATATGCGAATGTGAAGTCATAAACTAGTAACGTTTTTTTTAAAAATAAAATTTGGGTGTATGCAGAGAGTAATGGAACGATTGAAGGTAAAGAAGACAATTACTTTGATTCATCTACATCTTGCCCCATAAAGTTTTAATGCTTTTACACATTTGGTCCCTATATTTTTAGAAATATTTACAAAATTAATGGTTTGGAGTTTTGACCCTGAGAACATTGTGAAACCGGTCAAAGCAAAATTTCAAATGCGTCTATCCAATAAAATTAATATCATAAATTTGATGGGCAAATTTTGGTTTTATGCTACTAAAGACGTTTGTTTTATTTATTTTTTGCAGTGTTAATTATATTTAAAGGTAATAATTTTTGACTTAAAAATATAGATTAGTGCATATATGACACACTGTCTATTTTAAAATTCACGAGATGCCCCATTCGTTAGTGAATATTTTATATTTTTTTCTGATCAAGGGCCTATTTAATGTTTTGGCACAGGGCCTCCGAAATTCACGGGACGGCCCTGCTCACGTTGTGTAAGAATATATAGTTCATAACCAAATGAACAATTGTTGTAAACCATGTCTAAAATAATGGTTCTTAATCAAATTAATTTCTTGAGACGATTATTTACATGTTTTAATTTGCCTATCGCACGTCTCAAGGTAAATACGCTACGACATACTTGTTACTTTTTTTAGTGACTTTTAGAAGTTAGAACCACTTGCCTTCCAAAAGGGTCACTATGATCAACTAACCAACGACCCTGCTTCTTTGATTCATGTGCGACTATAAAACTTAAAGTTTCTAAAAAAAATAGGGTTCAAGCAATAAACTACTAACGTACTTTACAAAATTTCCACATCTTGGTGGTACCGATAAATATTACCCATTTGAATTTCCATATCATTATTTTAACCCACGTGGATATAAGAAGCATTCATTAAGTGTTGGTAATTTATGGAAAATTTGTAAAGTAAATTACCTATATGTGAAAATTTTGTAAAGTAAATTACTTAGAAAGGAAATTTTGTAAAGTAAATTACCTAGATATGGAAATCTTGTAAATTCATTTACTTGGCAAACGGTCATCACCGGTCACCTTTGAGAATGTTTATAACTTTTGGAAAAATTCAAAAGTTAGGATGGCGTTAATGGGTCTTTATAAAGTAAATTATCTAGATGTGAAAATTTTGCAAAGTACGTTAGTAATTTATAGCTTTAACCCTAAAAAATAACCCCGCAAAAATTTGTTTTTCTTGATAGGCTTTTCTAACTTGTGTCATGGTGGTACAAAACCATGCAATGAACATAGGTTATCATGTTTAAATGTGTCTTGATATTGATAATTTTCCTAATTTGCTTTCATTTACCATGTTTAATATAGTTCTATACGAAAATTAACATAATTTAGGAAAATATTATGTCCAATAAATACATATAAACATATGCCATTTTGGCACATATTTGAAAATCCCTTCTTGTAAAGGGTATTAAAAATTTGATACGAAACTCAAACAAAGGTTATTAGTGGTAACGTAATTGGAGTTGTACATCACCTTCACAATTGCCTAAGACGAAATGCCAAGAAATGTCAGTTAAATAATATAAGGAAAATATAAAAAATGTCTTAACTTTGGGTTAAGTCTATAAATTAACAACATACTTTCAATAATTTCTTCATTTATGTGAAATTAAAAAATTTCGTCCTAATTCTTCACTTCTTACTGCTTGAACAGGTAAAAATATCTACCTTTCTCTTCATTAATTTTTAAAGTATTACTTGTCATTTTAATTTTATGTGGCATTTTAATTTTTTTCTTTGTTAACATTTGTCATTCATCTTATGCAAGCAGGTATCTTGATCATTTGTATATAATTATTGTTGTGATAATATCATAAAAGTGTATATAACTTGTCTATTATTGTTGTTTTGTGTCGCATTTCTTTTTAATAAAACGCAAACTTTTCAAATTTCAACTTTTGTATGTATTTTATGATTATTTTGTCTTTACGTTTGGTTAACCACCATGTTAACATTAAAGGATAAAATTGTCATTTTACATGAACAAAATACACACAAATGTCATAATTTAAAAAGTTTGTGTTAAAAAAAAAAATAAATAAAAAAGCCTTACATAAAACATAAAAAATGAACAAGTTAATACAATTTTTTGTTATTATCCCTTTAATGTTTTATTTTGTTCATCTTCTTCTGTAACCGTCAGTCCGTCACTACCACAACTCCACCTCAGTTCCATATTGCTCGAGTTACACGAGATGGATATTAACATAATGTATTGTACAACTAGATATGCATGTGCATGAGTACATCAATAACCAATGATATCACATCATAAGCAGTAGTAGTAGATATATCATAAGCTATAAGCTAACAACGTAAGTAGAAAAAAGATAACTATTTGAAATGAAAAAAACGTTGTTAAATTACATTGATTGTTATCTATGTCACCAACATACCGTTGTTGTAAATTTTTTTAATGAAATGCAAGAAACAAAGACAACAACATAATATTTGTTACAATTTATCAATGCCTTTTCCACCAAGCTATATAAGGAAGCAATATTTCATCCCTCTAACCAATGTGGGATTCAAATCAAAACTTAAAACGGTTTCACAAAAATAGTCCGGAAAAAAGTTTCTCTTAAAGACATTACACATTTTAATTTCGTAATCATACACTCATATATGTTCAGATAGTTTTTTCCTTCTCTAATGAAGCTAGAGACAATTCATACCAAACTCGAATACGATTATTTAGTGACAATGCAATTGGAGTTGGATATCCACCATTGATAGTGCATTAGTCACCCGAAATTTTGGCCAAATTTATGTTGTTGGGTTGCAATATCACATTTATCATAAGGTAACACAAAATAAGATGGGTTTGGCATAAACTAACTTTATATATACAAAATGATAGACTACTTAAAATGACCAAAAAGTTGTTAATTTACATTAATTATTATTTGCGGACCTACATACGTGCCATAACATACGGAACACGAAACGTGGTCAACCTCAAGTAAGAACATAATGTTTATTTCAACTTGCTTTATTCTTAAACACCCGAAGTATATAAGGAAGCACAATTTCATTTCTCCAACCAATGTGGGATTCAAGAACAAACTAGCCCCATAAAAATAGTTGGTCCAACCTTTTGTCTCCATACACAATTAATGTTCTTTTCACACATTGTTAGAGAAAATTGATAGCAAATTCATATACGGTTATTTAGTGACAATGCATATGGATTTGGATGTACCTTAATCGATCACCCAAAAATTTGGTCAAACTTATATCGTATCATACCAATTGCATATGTTGTTGGGTTGCTAGAAGTTGTTGAGTTTATTATTGAACTGAGTCTCAAGAGCTTGTTAAGTATTCGTTTTGCGTATATTCCTTACAACTATACTGGTCATTTTCTATAGATTTATAAATGGAATGCATTTAAACGCTTTTATGTGCTCGGGATATGGTAAAAATGGATATTCTTTATCAATTTCACTAGTTTTATCCTTCGCATGTGACGACACAAAGATCACGACTGCCAACCCATATCACAGTGTTAATCTTTTTGGTAAGGTGGAAATAAAATCGCTCAACAATACTTAGGGATGTGTCCCCTGATCATATTTTTTAGGTAGTGTTAAGACTTGAGATAAATTGTTTAGTTCAGTTATAGAATGCGACACAATTTGCAACCATTATTGCGTATTCTCTGTAGGTTTTCTAACGGTTATGGTAGGAGTGGCAAATCAAAATTTTGGGGGCATCAAATTTTAGATTCTTGCTATATTACGTTAGACTGAAATTTGTTGAAGAAGTAAGTAGATCTAAAAATGAAAGAATGAGACATTGAGTCGGGAAGAAGATGAAGCTATTGGAGAGAGAATGACATTGTAAAACTAAATTGTTTTTATATTAAATGGGTAAAGTTAGCCACGTGATTGAGATGAGAATTATTTTCTTGAGCAAGAGATAGAAATTAAATAGATTAAAAAAAAATCCTATTATTATGATATTTTGTTTTGAATTTTTTTACCTCGAGTCTTAACTGAGATTTGGGTTAATCATTGTTTAATGCAAATAGTTTATTTTTTCATCTTCTTTAATCAATTTATTTATTATATATACATTTGTTGCATGACTAATACTTTTTCTACTTAATATTTTTGTTTTGTCAGTTATAGAATACTATATGTTTTTTCTAAAAGAAAACGCCTATTTATTATATATGCACAATAATTGCTCATTTTAAATTTCTATTTTAAAAGTGAGGGTAAAAATAAATGTATATCAATCAAAAATTTGCACTAATTACACATATCATAAGTTGTTATTTTTCGTTTGTAAACCCTTTTCTAAAAAGAGGGAGTATTTCTTTCAAATTTCAATATTTCATTGTATCATTAATTGTTCGTCTTATAGGAACATTAATTTTCTGCATTTCTACAAGTTCAAGGAATTTAACTTTTGCTAACTACGATGCAAGCTAAAGTAAATTACTTAGTATTTAGCCAAACTTATAATTTGAAGTTGATGTTCTCGTATCGTAACATTTTATTAATTAAATAAAAATAGGTGTTAAAATAAGCCATTTAGCTAGACTAGGTTTCAAACCTACAAAAGATAATTATGGTATTATTTACTTATAAGGGGCATCTTTTAGCCGGCTCGCCCAGGGTAGCAGAAAAGTCAGGACCGGCTCTGCAAATGAGTGGGGGTTGCAGGTTCAGTGACATGTCAAAACAGGTAGTTTTTCACTTTTTTGTAGGAGTCGGGTACTCGGGTTGTGTTGACCCAAATCTGTTCTATAATATAATTATTTATCTGTTTGAATTAATAAACGATAGGTAGAGTGCTAGCACTTATTGTGGTCATCTGTTCTCGCTGTATACAGCTTCATTGTCTTCTTTAAAAGTAGGATTGTATTAAAAAAATATTGTGTTAAACTCTCGGGTTGATTGTCATTTTATCATATTTATTAGCAGGATATGAGCCTTTCATTACATCATCTTATAAATTTGGACAAAATTTATCGACTGGGGTTGGGTTGACTAACATCCCTTAATTAGTTTTTAAACATTATGTCTAATAGTATGGAATCTTGAGTCAAAATTGATGGAATATAAATTTTGCAATGATCACTTTAGTTATTAACTTCAACAAGACAAAAATTTGAGAACTTTATCGAACGACTAATTTTGGTACGACCATCAGCACTTGGTTTCTAAACATTTAGAGTTTCTAAACATTTAGAGTTTCTAAACATTCAGTAGCTAATAGTATGATAAAAAGTTTGAGAATTTTTATATGAACTGTTAGCCAATGCAGTCTTAATACAATTTTTTTCATTTTTAACAGCATACGACATCATATATACAAAAAGATAGACTACTTAAAATGAAAAAAGTTGCGAATTTACATTAATTAGTAACCTAGTGCCACTCAAACCGTTTGTCACGGTATCTGAAACATTAAGACAACAACATAATGTTTATTTCAACATGTAGAAGTTTGAGACATCCAGAATATATAATGAAGCACAATTTCATTCCTCCAAGGCACCAACCAATGTGGGATTCAAAACATAAAACAAGTCTTAGAAAAGTAACCCAAATAAAAAAGTTCATGTAATGACATGACACTTTTAATTGCCGTAATCATTTACTCATATATGCTCACATTGTTCTCTTCTTGTCTAATCAAGCTAGAGAAAATTGATACCAAACTCGAATAAGAATATTTAATGAGAATGCAATTGGCGTCGGATATCCTCCATAAATAGGTACCTTTATCACTCGAATAACCACGGTGTTTGATGAAATGCCTGAGAGAGAACAAGAGGGGAGTAAAATGATGTTTCAGATAGAGGGAAGCGTAAGTTGCCAATTTCGTTGGATAAGAAATTGACGGAGAATAGCAGGGGTGGTGAGTGTTCTAAACATGATGTGTTTAAAGACACTATTAGGGTTCGTTTGGTAGGACTGAATTAAATGTCAAATGAATGGAATGAACGACGTAATGGAGTAAATAATGTAATGTAATTATTCATTACCGTTATTAATCATGTTTGGTTGCTATGATAAGACGGAATGAAATAGATAAAAAAAAAAGATTAAAATGTCCATTAATGATAGGAAGCTTATTTAATGTAGTAGGTTAATGATGAACTTTTATGTAATTTTGATTCCATTACAAGACGTAATGAAAAAAAAGGAAGGGCACCTAAGGAATGAAGGTGCTTATTTTTGGTGTAATGAGTCATTGCTTATAATGAATCATTACATTGTATTATTGTAAAACAAACAAGACTTTTCATTCCATCGTAATAATTCTTTCCATTCATACTTTGATTACAACATACCAAACACTACGTTAATCGCGTATTCAAGATGTTGGTTGCGGAGGGAAAAGGAAAGGGGTCGTGGTGAAGTTTATGATGGAAAGGGTGTTGATTTTCTTGAGACAACAAAGAAAAAGGGTATGACTTTCCCTCTTCCTCGATGGAGGTCGACTGAAACTTGGAAAGGTTTATAATTATTTGTTAAGCGATGGTAATATCTTTTGGCATATATTAGTGATCCGTTCTTGAAAACAGTTCATCTATGTAAATGATCCACGTAACTTTAACCTGACCATTAAAACCCTGAGATTGTTTAATCACTAACTAAAAGAGAATGATGGATGCATTTTATCAAGTTAAGTATCCAATACCTTCTATAAATAACTCATACCAACCGTTTAAAACATCAAAATGAGAGGAAAAATATGCCAAGAAAAAAAAAAGCAATGTTTTGTGTTGTATGTATCAATCTATACATAACTCACTCAACCATTCAAAATAAGATTTCCAGGATTTTTCACGTATGTTATTGTTTCTTTATCAGGTTTTTAATATATTTTTTAGCATACTTAATCAATGGTTAAGTTTTATAACATATGAGTTATGCTATTTAGACCTACAAAACAAGTCTAAATATATATTTAATGCATAAATCACTTGTACAATTGCATTAACTACTTTCTCTCTCTAAATTTTCACCAATTAATTTTTTAAATCAACAAATCAAATCATTAAGTTTATTTGTAGACATGATTAGTAGGTCAAGCATATATATGGATCATAAAAAGTTCAGTAAATTTGTAGAATTGTGTTAAAATTTTGATTAAAGAACTAAAGAACTTCTCTTCTGAGTTAAACTACCACAATAAACAATTACTTCAACTTCATATTATGTCCATTTTTAGATCTTTTAAATTAAGTGGTTGTTCTAGATTGTTATCCGAGACTATATATAGAATGAATGAGTGGCGTACGAGAGTGATATATCGTTGTAAACAAAGACTCGCGGCAAGACTCGGCCATGTTGACTAGTATATATAAAAAGAGCACAAGGTATCGTGTATACGAATAATACGTTATTGGTATGTCACATCACCGGCACATTTTCCCCTTCCAATAACACACCAATAACTAAAACACCACTCCCTTACAACACACCACTAACATGTTATTGGGTCGCATAAAATACCCCACTAAAAATACCCACTCACTCACAATACAAAAAAGAAAAAAAATAATAAAAAATAAAATTTGGCGTGAGCCAGTCAAATGGCTTGGGGTTTCTTTGGCTCACGAATGACACAAGTGACGGTATGGTTTGGCTCACCAATGACACAAAAAAATGAACATTTGGCACGTTAAATGCATTGATACCGTGTACTCTAATAAAGTATTGAAAATGACAAAAAGTTATCAAAATTCACATTAATTCTTGTCTTACAAGAAACCGAATCATAGGACGGTTTCCTATGGTACGGTAAACAAGAAGACAACAACATTATGTTTATTTCAACTTATCATAACTTTAAACATCCGAAGTATATAAAGAAGCACAATTTCATTCCTTCGATCAATGTGAGATTCAAACATTAGAACAAGTCTCATAGAACAGAACTAGCCCCATTAAAAAAGTTGCTCTAACCTATTGTTTTCATATACTATTACATTTTTTTTTCTCTTACCAAAGTAGAGAAACTTGATACCAAACTCGAATATGGTTATTGGTGAAAATGCAATTGGAGTTGATATCCTCCATAATCATCCAAAAAAATTTGTCAAACTTATATCATATCGTTTTCATTTTCTTTATGTTTTACTTATATTAAAGCCAATTGCTAATTGAATATGTTATAAGCGGCTTGGAATACTTTTAATCCTTTACACTTATTGTCTATTTCTTAGATTTAGTAGTTTAGAGTAAGTAAAAGTCAAGTATAAAGAAACGAAGATCGAGTACATTAGTCAAAAGTTGGTTAATTCAGCTGGAGTTTACATCTATGCGAAGTTAGTTGTAAAAATGTCTTACGATGCAACATATAAATATAGAAACATATGACATGTCTCATCTTTGGGATGATTGAAATTTGTTTGAATATCAAATACACTTTTTATCATTCACATTCTCAACATTTTGAAAATAATTCGAGTTGTCACGGATAATTTGTCGTGAGGTAACTAACTGAGCCATCCTTCATTTGCAATAATCAGTGGCTACAATGGTTGCCTTGCTAATATCATTGAAAAATATTAAGTTTAAAATGACGAGGCCTAATAAGGAATTGCCAAACACCAAAAGTGTTGTAAGGTCGTATGCCCTTGATCTATAGATTCCACCCAAAGGAGAATACATCAACGAGCAAGCAAACCCCGGAAAATGTCAAAATATTAGGCAATTTCAACCTAAAATGATATATGAAAAAGATAAGACTATTTAAAATGTCAAAAAGTTGTTATGTTACATTAATTACTATTTCTTGCTTTTGCATACTGTTTCCTACGGCAAAACAATGTGCAACCGACAAAAGCAACATAACTTTTATTTCAACTTATCAAGATTTTAGACACCCGAAGTATATAATGAAGCAAAATTTCATTCCTCCAACCTATGTGGGATTCAAACCTTAAAACAAGTCCTACACAACTAGCCCCATAAAAAGTTGCTCTATATCACATATTGTTTTTTTCTTCTCTTATCAAGCTAGAGAAAATTGATACCAAGCTCAAATACGGTTATCTACTGACAATGCAATTGGAGTGGAAATCCTCCATGAATAGTACCTCAATCACCCGAAAATTTTGCCAGATTTATATCGTGTCGTTTTTTATTTAGGTATAGTTTTACTTATATAGTTGTACTAAAAACTATTTTTTTAAACTCATTATATGTAGATTGGTGTCTTGGGGTGTGTTAATTCTGATTTTGCCATTTTGTCCGACAGGAGAGACAGGAATGTTTATCCAGTTTCTAATAGTCGATATTATTATTATCTTGTATTAGGCCCGTTTTGTATATGAAAGGCCTAGCCCATGCATTGTATTTCTAGAATAGTCATATTGTTTTAAAAGATTGTACTAATAAATGATAATCAAGGGAAAATATTCCTTCCAATATGGTATCAAGCCTAACAACTTTCTCTCCTATTTTGTCTCCAAATTAAACGTTTGCCTCTCCCTCACCATATCTCAGCCGAACTTTTTCTAACCCTAATACATTCGGTGCATCATGAAAGGCAAAGAAACACCACCTCCAAACTCTCCTCCCCCTCCAACTGCCGATAAACTCATCCCGTTTAGTTTCACTAATAAAGTCCCCGTCAAATTAAGTCTTGAAAAACATAACTACATCTCATGATTCTTGTTCGGCTAGAATCAAGAAAAGGTATGTATATTCTTTTATGTTAATTAATTGTTCATTAATAAATCCTATATGCTTCCGCTTGAATACTTTGATGTTTTGTAGTTATTTATTTGAATGTCGTGTTATCTAATTTCAACATTGGCATCACGAGTCATTGATTTTTAATGAGTAATTAATTACATAAACGCGTAATAAAACAAATAATTGTATGTTGTTTGATATGTTAATCTAGGGTTTATGTTTATTATTGTTTGGTCAATTTTTTTTATGAATTGGGGCCCTATTTTTTATGCTCAATATTATAAATTTTTAGTGTTTTGAAAATTGTTTGCTAACCTTATTAAAACCTAGAATTAATATATTAGTTACGTGATTAATTCATGAATAATTGTTATGTGTCATGGAATTTTTTTATATGCGATCTTGTGACTATTTGTATAATTGTTATGATGTATCCATGACTATACATGCATGTTAGTCATGGATAAGTTACTTTGATATTGTTTAATTGTTAAGAAATATTTAATTTACGATAAATCTTGAATGAGACTCGACTCCAATTGTATATATTAATGAATCAATTATGTGCAATTTGGTATATTATTAATTATGGGTTTACACAATCGATTTGTCGATGTATGTGGCTCACTCTCAATTGAGAGAGTGAAAGCCCTAATTAATATATACATTAATTTAACCTAGATATTGATTGTTAATAGGGTTTTATCAATAAGTTATGTGGCTACTTGTTTACACGTATTAAATTGTTTATTATGTGCGCATTGTTTTTAGTTGGTTATTTTTTATTTGTTACTTGTTTGTTTATTATGTTAGACAGTTTTAAGCAAAGGGTTATTTTGAATAGAAAAATAATACGGACAAAACAATGGCGAAATTTGATTTATTTTTGAAGAGTTAAGTTTTCAATAGTTTAATTGATTGGTGACTTTGGTACAATGGTCGAACGCTCACCCACTAGAATGAACTATAAAGGGGTTAATAAAGAAGTGCGCACAGTCACACTGAAGGATGTCTTAGTATGCTTTGCGCTTACCTCGCCTGTGAAGTTCAAATTGGAGCTACTTATAAAGCCAAACTCATCAGGGCATTAGTTTTAATTCCATGCCCACTTCGTGGTAGTTAACCGAAACACTAAGTGTTTACACTTATGCAAAAGTACGGTATAATGGACGATAATTAACACTAAATTCCTTGATTGGTGAACCCAATACCTCAATCAAAACTTTGATAAATTTGATCTTTATGAATTGGTAATAAAAAGTTTTTTTTTATTTAATTTATGCTACAAGATGAATGCATGACATCTTTGTACATATTTGATTTGACCACATAAAATCAAAACTAGTACCCTTTTAAATTAAGTTATATGCCATCAAATTAAAAGGAACACTTAAAATTGCAATTTATGTCATGAGAGTACTTGGCTAGATTGTGATGGAGAGGTAAATCTCTATGTAAAGTGAGACCTTACATGGACATATTTGCAGTTCTTTAAGTTAGACACTTAAGTTGAGTAGGAAGTGAGACTTTGACTCAATGGCATAAGATGGGATGAAACATGTTTATATTTGCAATAGCGTTGGAAAATATAAATCCCATAATGATCTAGAAATTGGAAAATGTTTGCCATTATTGTTCTAATGATTACCCTATTATGTGCTTTCGTTAGATCAACTGATGTAATGGAACTACGATAATTTGGATCCTAGTTTTCGAGAAAATTCTATGGTTATATGAATATTACATTGGGTATTTTATTTTCTTGAAAAGTTTAATTATCAAAAATACTAAAATTGAATTTTGCTAATTCTTTAAATGTATTAATGCAACATTAAATTGTAAACGTAGGTTATTCCTGTATTGGTAAGTTAATCTACACCTGTAAGGGTTTTTTGGTAGAGTCAACATTGCTAAAAGGATAAACCTAGTCCTCTTTATATAAGAAAGAGTAAGATTCAATCCTATTCCTTTTCATGAATGAGAAAGGTATGATAGGACAATTAGAATTGTCTAAATTCTAAATACATAACTCGTAAGCAAATTTTAATAGTTAAAAAATTGCATATTTTCTGAGTTATTAAATTAGAAGCTAGACTAATTACCGTATAATTGGTAAAAGACAAACTAGCATATTTTATCTAGTTGTTTTGTTTTGACCATTTAAAAGTACTACTTACAATTGTTGGAATAGTAGAACTATTAAGAAAGAAATTGCATGCCCAATTTTTCAAGTTAATAGCATTGATGGATAGTTCATCATCTACATAGTAGAATACACTATTTTAGTACATAAGTAATTGTTATGTATGGACTTTCTCAAAAGGTGTAGGGAAGTAAATAGAACACTATTTTCTTTCACTGGTTAATGCAACACTTACAATGTTGTCAAATCCAGTGGGAGTGTTGTGTTCTTATTACTAAATAAGGAATTAATGTAATGATCTCTAATTCAAGTGGAGTTACAAACTTGTCATCTTGGTAGTAACCCAGAATTATCTCTAGAATGTCTTAAGATAATAACTTTCCACTTGTAGACACTTATGTTTTCAAGGATAGTCATGTACGTTTCCTTATTAGACAATGAAGTGGTTCTACATCTACTAAGTTATGCTAATATCAATGACACAATCATATTAGTCACATAAACAAACATATGTCAGGTTGTTTATCTGCTACATGATGTTGTTCCATGCACAAGTGGGAGAAATCTATATTGTGTGCAAGGTAAAACATATAGGTATATGATTTAAAGGATTCTCTTGACTGCAAGGTAAGAGACTAACATTCTAATATAACTTGTACACATCTAATTTAAGAAACACATGGTGTTGCAATTTACGTCATGTGAGAACTTGACGAGATTGTAACAACAAAGTAAATCTCTATGTGAAGTCCGACCTTGCATGGACATATTTGCAGTTTCTAAATTAGACAAGTATTTAGAACATGTGTCAAAATGAGATATAAGACTACTTCAAATTAAATATTTATGTATTATTATAATGACATAAAATTAAATGAAGTAATCTAATCCTACTTCAATTTGTTTATTTATGTATTTTGGAATGACATAAATGAAAAATAATGTAGTCCTACATTATTGTGAAGTAAATAAATTAACTTGAAATTACTATTGAAACCAAGAGTTGTGTTCATAATTACTTTAGTTAAACATGTTTATGATTCATTGTAAAGACATAAACATAAAGTCTTTTAAGACTTAGAATAAAGTAAGACGTTAACTTGTTATGTATTTTAATTAAGACATATACAAGAAGTCATTGAGTTGATCAATGATTTATAACGTATAATGGGATTATAACAGTTTATTTTTTCTTGATGAGACATGGATATGAAGTGACTTGGTCAAAAAGTACTTGAGTTATAAAGCATGTAATTGGCTTGGAAAGTCTATTATATCATTAAGTTGACTTAGTTGGTAAATAGATAAGCCAAAAGAAATATGTTTATCTTATATATTGTTAGATTGTCTTACAATATTAATTCTACTGAATACCACAAGTTGATGGTATGTTCAGTTAGAAGAATCAAACTCTATTTGATTTGTTTGATTCAAGATAGCCATAACTTTTCTTAAAAGTAACAAGGTTAGAAATTGAGTATAGATTGAATATACTCAATATGACTCCAACCTAGAAGATTGATAAAACACCATTTTATTATGGAATGTGATGAATCACATTAAGTTTTTATTTTTTTAAATTGATGATTCTGATTTTGTTAAACTACTTATGAATAGGTTATTAACAAACTTAAGTCATGAATTATCAATGTGTATTTGCAATGTCCCAAAAAGAGAACAATGTAGTTTTGCTCTAATTGCTAAGTATATATAGATAGTCTATATATTACAAAAGGCAAGTGGGAGTTTTTTATCTTGAAAGATAAAATTACAAGATACATAATCTTCTAAACACACTAGTAAATATCATGATGAGGTTAGACATGTAAATGATAGACCTCAAGATGATGGATTTTTCATTCATAGATCTCAAGGATATCTCGATATTTGACTTATATGTCGAGAAATATGAGTTACGGATTATAGTAAACCTGATAATCATTATGATGGATTACCAAATATTGAATTGGATAAATTACTCATACTATGAATGTTAAAGATGTTGTCCATAAAGATAATCAATTTTGGAAATTTTGTTTATCTTAATAGTTAGACTAGAGAATGGAAATGAGTTTCTTCAAAGAGATGAAAAACCTTAGTGGTTTGAATTTCTATGTAGAAATCATATGGACAATATTGTACACATATTTAATGCATGTCTTATGACAAGATTATTAATTATACTTAAGCAATTAATTATGATTGAATATTATTTTCTAGACACATTAAATATATAAAGATGATAATGGTCATACTTGTTTTCATTAATATGAAATATGACAATGGAATATCAAAACTCTTTCTTAAAAAATTACTTGAGTGAGGACTAGTAATCGAAAGGTTTTGAATTCATATAATCTTTGGTAATGTACGAAGTGCAATAATTCATGAATGGATAAATGCATGCATCTATGAAATTATTCTTATATTTAATTATTAAATTCTAGTTTTAATTTATAATTGAAATAAGATAAATTTCAAGTGTTCCTGAAAGCTAGTGGGAGTATTATGTTAAGTTTTTTTTAAATCTTATATGTTGTATAACATATAGGAAGTAACATTCCTTGAAAGCTAAATGTTAAGTCTTAGATTTGAATGAAACTTCATTTGTAAGATTTAAGAATTAAAACATACAACCTTGGAATATATGTTTATTATTAATAAACATGTGCAGTAAAATAAATGACTCTAATAAAACATGATTATCATTTGGGAAATGGATAAATATCTTTTGACAAGATATAACATAAATGAAATCTAAGTTTGAACTGTAGATTCATCATGTACATCATGTTGTGTATTAAAATTGTTGTATCATTCTTGAATAAGAAGTGATTTGACAACATTGATATCTAACTAAAAGTTATTAGATAACTTGTGTAATGAATATTCTAATAGAATTACATCCTCAGCCTGGAATTGCTCCTAGATTCTATGGATGAACAATATATCAATTGTTATGCAAATTGTCATCAGCTTTAAACTTGAAAGTTTGAAAGCATCAACATCACACAATAGAAAGTTCAGTTTAGAGTTTTAATGAGCATATTGTTGTTTGTATACAATGATGATTGTTTAATTGAGATGACACTCAATACTAGTCATGGTAGGATTTCATCCTTGTTAATGACCATAGAACTAGTTAAGCACTAAGAGTTGCATTATACATTAAAAGAATAAGAATACTTTAAACTTTAAAATGTTTGAAAGTTTAAATTGTCATAAATTGGTGATAGAGGATGTCACACACTTTTATGAATTATTATGATGGTGAATGCACACATACAAGGACTTCACTAATTGAATTCTTGAAATAAGTATTCTCAAAATTACGATAGATCAAGTTGGTTGATTTATGCCTTGTCAACAAGTATGATTGTCATTACTTGAGGCATAATTCATCAATTGAAATTTTCATGCATTGATCTATTTAGTATTTGGATAAAGGATATTAAACAATTATTATGATAAATCAAATACTTGGTATGTTTGATTTTATAATGTATTGTATCCTATATTTGCATGTTAAATCAGAATAAATTTATTTATTCTAAATCGTCCATTGTCAATTAATGATATGGGAGTATCATTAAACTAAGACAAACTTGAGAGATATGGTAGAATATACTTGAAAGTATATTGATGAGAATCCATACCAATTTTAGATGATATTCAATGAATTGAATATAGGACTTATCCCAACTACATAATTTACTATGTGGATATTGTTATAAGTAAATTATGAATAGTTATCCTCAGACTTGAGATACCGGATAAGTGTCATGAATGTAGTGCACTTCTGTGGAGCAACTTAACGCATAACTGGTAGTCATGGGTTGTTTCTCAAGTGTTGCAAAGTTCGTGGGTTATTCTTGTAGTCAAGATAGAATTTGTTCTTTCAAATTTATTTGAGTTTTAATACCTCGTAGGGTTGACAAGATGTTTGTATGGCCACACCCAAAATCTCCCCTAAATATGTTTAGAAGATTTGGTAATCTTGTTCAATCACCATAACCAGAAACGTAATGGTTGAATAAAGAATGACTTAATTTTATATCTTTATTTAACATGGTATTAGAAACAAAAGGATAATAATAATGAGAAATTATTAAAAGGTTTTCCAGAGCCTTGCTCGAGTTGTACTAGAGGCATCAAGTGTCTAGACGCTACCATGTGATCACTCTATTAAGATATGTCCAAGTGAGCTGTTTTAATTATATAATTAATAGACGTGTGTTAGGATCGAACTCGAGACTATGGGATTGCACACTTTACGTATGAGAATTAAAAGTTAAATACCAATATAAACGTTGTATTTATTTATTAATTAACGAAATAACTAACGCTAAGTAATTAATGTAATGGACTAACCAAGTAAATGTATTTGGAAAAGGACTAGATTGCAAAGTTTGGGAAGGTTCCGAATCCCTGGGATCGATAAAACCGACGCCAAGGATCCTCAAACCCAACCCATATCAAACTTAAACTTGTTCACCAAGTTTAGTTTAGTATATATCCAAGGCTAGGGATCTTGTGTTTTGCATCTCTTGTACCTATAAGCTAAAACCCTAAACGCTTTGTGTGTGTGTTCAAACCGATCGACCACCTCTTTAGGGTGTCGATCCTCAACCTTTTCCAAAACAAGTTTGGTTTAATAAAACTAGCATTACTTTAATTTGTTTTAGTACGTGTGTACAAGAACGTGGTAATAACACATTATTGTTATTATTCTTGGATTGAATTACAAAACGGTAAGGGTAATTCACATAATCCTATAAACCCTAATTAGGGTTCATCCAATTGCTAGTTTTGTAGATTTGATTCTTGTTCGGCTAGAATCAAGAAAAGGTACGCATATTCTTTTATGTTAATTAATTGTTCATTAATAAATCATATATGCTTCCGCTTGAATACTTTGATGTTTTGTAGTTATTTATTTGAATGTCATGTTATCTAATTTCAACAAAACTTATATCGTATCAATTTAATTACGATTGCATATGGTATTATTGGTGAGGATCAAATGTGACTTTTAATTAAGATGAGAAGAATGAGAATGTACCAAACCACTAATCTTATATGCATTCACAAAAATTGATGCATCTCCTAATTATTTCTCTTTTTTTATTTGAATTTTGTAGCTAGAATTCTTTCTCACTCATCTCAGTTCAATAACTCTTCTCACTAAATTGTGCTTTTCACACATTGTTTTTTCTTCTCTTATCAAACTAGAGAAAATTGATACCAAACTCGAATAAGATTATATAGTGACAAAGCAATTGGAGTTGGATATCTTGCATGTACCTCACTCACACTAAACATTGTTTACACTATGGGTGCATACACCCCTAGTGGCGGAACTTGATAATTTATTTGGGGAGGGGGGCTGAGTCGGAGATTTGTTTGTAACCTCAACTAAATTACCCCTAAAACCTATAATATTTACACTAAGTGCCGTAAATGTTAGAGGAGCCAGAACCCTCCCCTCAAAGAGGTCGCCCCTGTAAAACCCTATAAGCTTATATAGAAAAAGGTAGACTACTAATATGACAAAAGCTGTTAAATTACAATAATAGTCATCTACGTGTCACACATACTGTTAATTTTGGTCTCAATTCGTTAATGGTATATGAAACACCAAAGATAACATCATAATGTTTATTTCAACTTATCGCTATTTTAAATACCCAAAGTATATAAGGATGCAAAATTTTATGTCTTCAACAATTATGGGATTCAAAACTTAAAAGAAGTCTTACACTAAGTAGCCCAATAAAAAAGTTGCTCTAGAGACAA